>OY811974.1:8338339-8750839 GCA_963681505.1 Eunapius fragilis | reverse complement strand
TTGAAAACTACACAGCTGCAAATCTCTATGGGCAAAAATGTGTACAGATGGGAATAGTCGAAGTGTCAATGCAGTATTCAATTATGAGCTTGCAAGCTGGTACCAGTATAATGTGCATGCCTGCTACAACCGAGGTATCTTTTTAGTGCCCTCCACAAGACATGCATATGGCTGAGAGGAACAATAGTGAACCAGACCAGTCTGAGCACACCATGTCTGCATGACACTGCAGTGGGTCTGCCACAAGACTGAAGCAGATTTCTAAACTTAGCAATTGGTAACAAATTTACAATGTTACAATGTTGCCTCTTTTGTTGGTGTAGCAATTATATAGAAATTTGGATTATTGTTATTGCATCCAATGTAAATAATTGATACCACCCACCACCATCTCCCCCCCCCAACCTTTCCATAGCAACTATGGTCCAGGTGTGCGTGTGTGTGTGTGTGTGTGTGTGTGTGTGTGTGTGTGTGTGTGTGTGTGTGTGTGTGTGGTGTGTGTGTGTGTGTGATCAGTACCCACCTTGTGACATGGCTCCCTGCTCATACCCCAGCTGCCGACAAGCGACATGGGATTCTGCTCTTCCCCATCCATCTGCGCACACGGGAAGCCACACCCCCTCACTCAGCGTGTGGAGTATTCCTACACCGGCGCAGCAACCTCCAACCAGCTGGATGGAGCCTTCAACTGGAGGTCCAGAGAGACAGAAGGCAGGTAGGGTAGGGTGGAGGGGGGGGAGAGGGGAGAAGGAAGATGTGGAAGGAGGGAAGAAAGAGGAAGGGAAATGAAAAAGAAGAGGGGGGGGGAATGTGAGAGACAATCGATGACAGCACATTGTTTTTAGACCAGCAAGCAAGAGAGATTTAGATAAGTTGAAAAACAATGCAGATAAGTGAACAGGGAATGCATGGAATGCAGCCAAGAAATGAGCCATCCCTCCAGTACAGATGGGTGCCATATGCCTCCATAAATGAGCCATCCCTCCAGTACAGATGGGTGCCATATGCCTCCATAAATGAGCCATCCCTCCAGTACAGATGGGTGCCATATGCCTCCATAAATGAGCCATCCCTCCAGTACAGATGGGTGCCATATGCCTCCATAAATGAGCCATCCCTCCAGTACAGATGGGTGCCATCCCTCCAGTACAGATGGGTGCCATCCCTCCAGTACAGATGGGTGCCATCCCTCCAGTACAGATGGGTGCCATCCCTCCAGTACAGATGGGTGCCATCCCTCCAGTACAGATGGGTGCCATCCCTCCAGTACAGATGGGTGCCATCCCTCCAGTACAGATGGGTGCCATCCCTCCAGTACAGATGGGTGCCATCCCTCCAGTACAGATGGGTGCCATCCCTCCAGTACAGATGGGTGCCATATGCCTCCATAAATCCTACGCACTATTCCCACAAGCTACCTCCACCCCCATCAAAGAGACAACGGATGCCTTCAGATGCATTGGCCCGCCCATTTAGTTTTGTGCTGCGTAAAATGAGAAGCTTTTGTTCGCTTATCTATTCCCATGACAGTTAAGTGACCCCCCTGGAATGATATTTCTAAAGCATTCCATCTCGACGTAGAACTCTGATTTTGCTATCATTATAATTAGCACGCGGAGTTGTGTGCAGTGTACTCTAGTGAAAAAAAAAAATTCATCGTAACGTAATTACGTAATTATGTGCCTGTGCGAAGCCGGCTAAGTGCGCCCGGTTTGCGCCCAAACTGAGACCACTATTGTACTGGTGGTTTACCTGCACACACGACGCTCGGAATGGTCTCCGTATCGCCCAGCAGCCGGCTGACGTTATTGAACTTGCACGCGAGAAGCGAGCTTTCCTTTCCCGTGCACTGCACTTGTTCCACGGCGACCCTCGCCCTCGGGGGCCAGACCCCGGAGTAACCCGTCTGCAGGGCTCCCGCGGCCGCTACAAACCCCATCTGCCTGCAGACGACGGAAGCGTCCTCCATGGTCCAGTCGTCGTCGCGAACGAGCCCCCAGCTACCCGAGAGGTATATTTCCACCTGCCCTTCGAGCGCCGTGCGGCCTCCGCGAAGTCTGACGGCTAGTTCGACTGCGTTAAGTGCAAGACAGGGTATAGTCAGTAGTGCATGCATATTATACATGCGTACAAGCGAGCGTCCGCGTGCGCATATACATATACAAAAAGGGACTGCTCTCGCCCAGGTCGCATTAACTCACACACCTTCCCCGGTAGAAATTTGACAGCATAGGCAGCAAATGAGAATAGAAAACACAACACCGCGACAGTCCATTGCTGAATCGCCAACAGTGTTGAAACGGTATACACAAATCACATATGAGAGATAAATACGAACCCGATTGCATTTATAAAATAATACAAAAACGCAGCGGCGGAAATGATGTCATAAAAAAAAAGTTAAAAAAAAAAAAAATCAATTCTTGCGCTTGATGGCTAGTTTCTCTTCTAAGATTTTTGGAATCTTCGGTTTGACATTGAGGTCTTGTAGGCTAGTCCCGAAGCTCTGAAGCGATTCGATCTTGGAGCGCTCAATTCTCGTCATCCGCTTCACGGTTGGCACAGATCTGTAGAAGAAGCAAGGCGATAATTAATAATCTATACCGCTAGCGACAAGGAAAGCGACGATGCACAAGGTACTGAAAGTACCTACGCGTGGGATTGAAGTATCCTACCTCCTGTGTGGGCTTAAATGCCACATACAAGGTACATGTACGCTAACTACATGGTGAGTGGTAATGAATATTCTCATCAATATCCGTTAGACGCCAGAAACTTACTCTGTTGAGCTGTTGATGGCATTTTGGGTTCTGAAACTAGGTGGTCCATCTCTTCCTTCATGCTTTACACAATCCCCAAATGAGACACAGCTCTGTAACTGTTCATGTGACAGCTGGTGACTATGAAACATCATTTGTAATATAACAGACATAGACCCCTCACACCCCCCCCCCCACACACACACAAAGCTTTATGTGAGTGTCCAGATAACTGGGGACAGTTATGCACACATCGAAATCTGGAATAATCACTTTCAACCTATGCCTTGATTATTTTTAAACGACAAAACTGCAGCTACAATCATAAATAGTTATGGATAGAATTCTAATTGACTACCATATGTGTGTGTGTGTGTGTGCACCTGAATACATAGTTATTTTGTGCGCTATGCAAATCATAATTCAGACTTAATGTGTGCAATGAAGACTCCAAGTTTTGGAATGTATCAGCCCCCAGCTTTTTTATAGTGTTGTTACATTTCACACCCTCCGACACAACGGCTGCCCACCCCCAGGTCAGAGACAGCCATCATGGAGCCAATGTGTGCCCGCTCTAGCCATAAGTTGTATAAACTAACCGTGACTTTTTGGCAGGTGGCAGCAGTGTGTTCTCCTGACCCTTGTCTGCCGCCTCTTGCTTCAACTTTGCCCTCAGGTCCACCTTCTTCACTTGTAAGTCTCCCAGACTGGAGCTAAAAGTGGTGCACTCACCACCACCATGGCCAGTGTTGCCATGGCGAGGCTCCACCTCTGGCCTGTCGGTGGGCTTGGCCTGTGCCTCCTTCTGCCTCTTCAGCTTGTCCCTAAGGCCTTCGTGCTTCTTCATCACACAATCCAAGCTGGCCCCACCAAACGAAGCCAAAGCTTCTAGCCTGGCTCTTTCAGCCTGAAGAAAGAGCAAAAAAACATGAACACATGGAATCTTGGGTAGCCTCACAGTATAGTCAGTAGTGGGTGGAAGGGGGGGGGGGGGGGGGGGGTCAACAGCCGCATTTTAAACACAATACAGAGACTTTCAAGGTGTTACAATATTTCAACAGAAGGGTTAAAAACCATCCTTAGGAAGCAGTGAGTATACTTAAATGTAACTATATAATAACATTTAAAAAACCGAATGCCAATCACTACCTACGCTACCCTTGGTTACATACCCCCTCACATTACGGGAACTCTATCCTTGTCATAGACTTTTAAAATAGATATACATGTGGGTATTATTATTTTTTCATGCAAACGTACCATTGTAAGTCTCGCCTTCGGTTTTGGGGTCGGTGGCTTCGCATGGTGATCTGCTCCATTATCTAGATAGATGCTATTTGACTGCGTCTCTCCCATAGGGACGGAGGAGGAAGAGACTGACTGCGTTGAAGTCTCTACCCTCGTACTGGAGGTATCCATTCCAGCACAGAGGGATACGTTTGAGCTAATGACCTGCGCCTCAGAACAGGCGCTTTGTTCACATCCACACGTCTGCCTTGACGATACTACATCCCCAGAACTCAAACTGTCTCTTGAACAAAGGCTGCTTCGGCTAGTATTGCAAAAGGCTGAGTTGAGATCACTTGTCGACAAGCTTGTATTACTTTCCATTGCTCCTGTTTCCAGGTCAAAATGCTGTATCCAAGGCTCGCTGCTCGTTGCTGAAACGGGAAACGTGGAAATTCACACGAAGCAAAAACTTCAAGATTTGAATTTAGGCGGATGAATGTGCGCATGCGCACAAGGGGTTTGATTTCTCGTGTGATTGCATTTAGCATATTCTAGTACTGGTTCTTTCACTCGTTGAAAATGTCGTAAGTTCTAAAAGAGCTATAATGGTTGGATTGGAATCGGTAAAGTGTAGGATTAGTTTTTAAAAGGGTCATTCTAATTAGTGCGCATTATTTGCATCCCAAGTGGCTGAGACTACCTTTATATTCCACATTAGAGGACGGCGTGGGCGTGGAAGGAGCAGAGGCGGGAAGTCGTGGAGAAGGTGAATGAATGACGTATTTATCTAGCCAGTAAATATTGCGTTTCTCATGGCTCGCTTAAATTAATTGGCTTCGCATGCACCTTACACATTCACTTACTGTCCTGGTTTCCATAGTATTCATAGTATTCTGGGACCATTGCCCTCATTCAGAATCATTCAGAAGGGTCGGGTTAGGGTTGGGATGGTGGAGTGAACAAGACGTTGGGAAAGCCAGGAGTATTATCTTTTTTTTATTTTAAGGATCCATCCTTAAACGCAACTATCCTTTGACCTTAACCCTAATCCTAACCTAAGCCACGATGCCATCGCTGGTTGCTAAGTGTGGTGGGGTGGCACACCAACCTCTAGTTCAGGTGTGTGCGACCATGTTTTTAGCATCTGGGCTCATTTAGTTAAGACAACTCAACATGGCTACTGAAATACAATATATACAGTTTATGGCGTTGCTTTCAAAGAGCTGTGCGGTTTCATTTTAATCAGGGGGTCTCCCTCCATGTTAAGCTACTAGAGCTATGGTCTATGTACTTAATGAATGGGAAGGGTGGTGTAGTGGGAGGGGTCATAAGGTGTAAGGGGGTGTGACCATTAACCATACAGCAGGGTAACTGGGGCACACCCATATGTGACGTCACCTACGTGATCTGGGAGGTTTTGAAAGCTGCTATTGTGTCTTGTGTTGTGTGTTGTGTGTGTGTGTGTGTGTGTGTGTGTGTGATGTGTGTGTGTGTTGTATGTGGTGTGTATTGTATGGTGTATGTGTGTGAGTGTCTGTGTTTGTATTTGTGTATGTGTGTGTGTGTGATCAGGCGACGTACATGTACACAGTGTTGTATTCGGAATACATGTTCCTACATGTTTATGTGAGTGTTTGGGGTGTGTGTCTTACTGGCAGCCACTCCACACCGTATCCTCCACCTCGAATTGTTCGACCTATCTTCGATTGGACGGAAGTGGGGGACCACTTTCCTCGAGCTACTCCCCCATGGGACAACTCCCCCCTGGCCCAGGTGAGTGGTCTAGCAGCTGGTACAGAGTGAGGGTGTCTAGGGTGAGAGGTGAGGGTATGGACCGGGCGAGGGTCTCGAGAGGAACAGGTGAGGGTCAGTACGGTGAGGGTATGGACCAGGTGAGGGTATGGACCAGGTGAGGGTATGGACCAGGTGAGGGTATGGACCAGGTGAGGGTATGGACCAGGTGAGGGTATGGACCAGGTGATAGGGTATGGACCAGTTGAGGGTATGGACCAGGTGAGGGTATGGACCAGGTGAGGGTATGGACCAGGTGAGGGTATGGACCAGGTGATAGGGTATGGACCAGTTGAGGGTATGGTATGGACCAGGTGAGGGTATGGACCAGGTGAGGGTATGGACCAGGTGAGGGTATGGACCAGGTGAAGGTATGGTACGGAACAGGTGAGGGTGTATGAGGATCTTACTGGAAAGTTTATAGCTATGTTGTATGTAGATATGTGTGGTAGCTACATGTATTGGGTCGAGTTACGTACGCTTATCTGTACACTGCATGTGTTTGATGTGTTTAGGTTATCGGAGGTGAGGGTGGATTTTTTGTATTTCAACCATCGTCTGGTGGGGAGGCTGCCCACGGTTTGGTGGGGGCCCATTGTCTTGTGGGGGCCCTTCGTCTTGTGGGGGACCCATCGTCTTGTGGGGACCCATCGACTTGTGGGGACCCATCGACTTGTGGCTCATTGACTTGTGGGGGCCCATTGTCTTGTGGGGGCCCATTGTCTTGTGGGGGCCCATTGTCTTGTGGGGGCCCATCGTCTTGTGGGGGCCCATCGTCTTGTGGGGGACCCATGGTTCTGACGGGGTCATGGTGTGGTGGGGTTGGCTGTGTGGATTGCTTGGGTGAGAAGCTTTTCCTTTGGCAATATCCGTGCTCTTGTGCTGCTGTTTGATGTGTTTCCATGGCTGTATCCTTTAGTGTTTTGCCAATGTGTTCCCCCCTCCCTGAAGGTTGTTTGACTGACCACACCTCCATTACCCCACCCCTTACAGATAGATGTGTCTGGCATAAGTGTGTATGTTGGCATGTATGTGTGTATGCATACGGTGCACTTTAATTAGGGTTCTCTCATTTGCATTCAGCTGCTATCTAAGCGGATACAAGAGATCACGCCTTCAAGTGATGAACAGGTGTGTGTGTGTGTGCATATGTGTGTGTGCATGTGTGTGCATGTGTGTGTGTGCATGTGTGTGTGCATGTTTGTGCATGTGTGTGTATGCATGTGTGTGTGCATGTGTGTGCATATGTGTGTGTGTGTGTGTGTGTGTGCATATGTGTGTGTGTGTGTGTGTGTGTGTGTGTGTGTGTGTGTGTGTGTGTGTGCGTGTGCTGTGTATTCTGGCCAAAGGGAACATTACCAAAACAAAAGTACATGTAGTACTACAAGGCGTAGTATTCTATTGTCACATGACAGGGCACGTTGTCATGTGATGCATGATCACATGACAGTTTGGTACCACCTCAGATGTTATATCTTGTGTGCTCCTTGAACAGGCTATTGTGCAAGGTTTCTGCACCAAGGTGATGTCCCTCATCGAGAACATCATACTCACTGGAGATGGGGATAGCCTGGTAAGTCTTGTAAGCCTTATGGAGGTGGCCTGGTAAGCCTTATGGAGGTGGCCTGGTAAGCCTTATGGAGGTAGTCTGGTAAGCTTTATGGAGGTAGTCTTGTAAGCCTTATGGAGGTGGTCTTGTAAGCCTTATGGAGGTGGTCTTGTAAGCATTATGGAGGTGGTCTGGTAAGCCTTATGGAGGTGGTCTGGTAAGCCTTATGGAGGTGGTCTGGTAAGCCTTATGGAGGTAACCTGGTAAGCCTTATGGAGGTGGTCTGGTAAGCCTTATGGAGGTGGTCTTGTAAGCCTTATGGAGGTAACCTGGTAAGCCTTATGGAGGTAGTCTTGTAAGCATTATGGAGGTGGTCTGGTAAGCCTTATGGAGGTAACCTGGTAAGCCTTATGGAGGTGGTCTGGTAAGCCTTATGGAGGTGGTCTGGTAAGCCTTATGGAGGTGGTCTGGTAAGCCTTATGGAGGTGGTCTGGTAAGCCTTATGGAGGTGGTCTGGTAAGCCTTATGGAGGTGGTCTGGTAAGCCTTATGGAGGTGGCCTGGTAAGCCTTATGGAGGTGGTCTGGTAAGCCTTATGGAGGTGGTCTGGTAAGCCTTATGGAGGTAGTCTGGTAAGCCTTATGGAGGTGGTCTGGTAAGCCTTATGGAGGTAGTCTGGTAAGCCTTATGGAGGTAGTCTTGTAAGCCTCATGGAGGTAGCCTTATTTTTACATTAGCTTTTAGATGCAGTGTGGGTCATTTCCATGGCTTCTAAAGGTGTCTAGTCGTTTGGTATTATTAATTTCTACATTTCAGGTCCATGCATTTGATAAAATAGCATACATGCACATTTGCTTGTGTGTGTTGTTCAAGTTTGAGCTGTTACTATGGTAACAGTAATAGTACATACTTGGGGGTGCAAACCATAAAAATAAGTATGTGAGTGCACTTGTGTTTTTGTGTTGCCATAGTTACTGGATGAAGCTAGATTTGTTGGTTCTCACAAGAAGGGTGATGCATTAGCTGGGAACATGGTGGCTGATCTGGTCGTCCTGCTCAGGGAGTTGCCAACTGGTAAGGCTGACCCCTCCCCCTCCCCTTGTACCACTTTTGGTGGTGCATACCACACCAGCTCGTCATCACATTGGCTATTGCAGATGTCCATCCCCCTTACCCCCTTACCCCTTACCCCTTATCCCTCTCTCCTCTCCCCTCAACTCAAAATGTTTTGAAAAAAAGTTACAATTGTATTACCAGTTGCTTATTCTTCCTGGTATCTCCCCTACCTTCTCTCCCTTATCTCCCTCCCTCCCTCTCCCTCCCTCTCCTTCCTCCGCTCCCTCCCTACCTCCCTTTTCTCCCTCCCCCCCTCTCCTCACCTGTCTCCGTTCCCCCTAACTTGGTTGTTCAATGCAACTGCATTTATTGTAGAAAAATCGATGAATTATTTTGCCAATAAATTTTCCATTTTCAAATTATAAAACACAGTACCGTCATTCAATTGTGAATGCTGTCCCTTTTGAATGTTACACTCCGTCCTATTTTACTAGACAATAATAAATATGCCCCGCTTTCACCAGTGTTGCCATGGGAATGCGTACCACTGCCATTTTTAGCTCTACATTAGAACACACCTGTGCGTGAGCCCAATCAAAGGCCAAGTTATGTCAATGGGCTTGATGGCTGGCACGTATATCTCATTTGTTGTGTCCTGTGCACATAATTGAGGTGTGATATACCTGTGTAAGGACTTCCCCACTGCAGTCAAGCCTGTTGGGCCGGTTGAAGGGTTGACTTTCAGCTCTTTTTTGGTCGTTTCCATGGTTCTTGTTTGTTGCAACTATTGTTCTGTGTAGACAATAAGCTGGGCAATTAATAAGCCGTGAACTGCCAAGTAAAACATTCACTGGGTTACAAATGAAGATTCTGATGTATGGCTAGCCATTGTGTTGAGAAAGTGAATGGATATCCAACGTGTTTGTTTTGTAGCAAGTACTCCATGTAGCAGTGCATGCAGCTGCTACTGGTAACATGTGCAACTGCTGCTCCATGCTGGTAAGGTGTAAGCACATAATCACGTAGTACACCTCTGCACCCCTGATGACTCCTCTGTGGTGGTTGGAAGTAACGAAGTTGACGAATGTATCTGTGTGGTTTTAGGTGGGCTCATCCTGTTTGTCCTCACAGAAGGTACCCACAATCTGTCTGGCCCTGTGTGCTGGGGGCTTTGTGTACAGGGGTGGGGTACTTTATTTATTGACCCTTTATGTAAATTGGATTAACTATACTATTTACTGTGGTTATTTAACTAATCAATCATGTGTCCAATCACTATAACTCCATGCAGTTGTTCTATTCCTGAGGATGTTTGGTTTAATAAATGATCTAAACACATCCACTGTAGTGATGGAATTAACTTTTAATAACCTCTTTAATGTTGGGGGGTGGAGCTGTTGTGTTTGTTCATGCCATACATGTGTTTGTGTGTTTATTAAATCACATACCAAGGGTGAAAGCAAACTCACAGATCACAGGCACAGAGAGGCTTCAGTCCTCCGTGTTCAGACAGCACCTGTTGTTCACTCCTTATTCTAATCCAGGGCTTTTTATGGCCGCCATTCACTTTTGGTCCCTGGTCCTCTCACTAGCTAAAGTCTCTCTTCACATCTGTGCATTTTTTTTTTTTTTTTTTGCCATTCTGAGTCGTTCCTACACCCACCTTGTGCAGCAGGGGGATGAACTTTGTGTGTAATTGTGTGTGGGTATTAATGTATTGCGTGTAATAAATACTATATAGAAAAAAGCCTCCATTCACTATTTTACTTACTTCTATGCTCTAGAAACGATGGTTACAAATCTGTTGAACAAGCTGGTTGAGTTGCTCAATTTATCTCAGAAGAACCAAGTTACGTACACCAGGCTCTCACCGTATGGTGCGTTCCTCACTCCTCCCCTCTTACCCTTCCTCCCCCCCACCTTTCCTCCTTCCCCTTCCTCCCCTCCCTTCCTCCCCCTCTTCCCCTCTCTCCTTCCCCCTCTTCCCCTCCTCTCCTTCCCCTCTCTACCTTTGTTCATGTTAATATAGATTAAATGGTTCAACACGATCGTGTATTAAAATAACTTACATTGCTAACTGGGAGTGTGGGTGTGGGGGGGGAGGGTGGGGAAGCTTTGATATTGTCTAAAGGATCATGTTCCTGCCCTTGAGGGTTATGTCTTGGCCAGGTGCAAGCGACAGGATTTCTACTTCTTCACCCCCGACTGTTGCCATGGTTACAGTGGCACCAAAAAAAAAAAAGTAGACATCCACAGTAGAGAGGGACTGTGCCTTTGAAATATACCCTTACCCAATTACGTCTAATATACCCTTACCCCATTATGTATAATTAATACAGTCCCGGCTTGGGTAAATTTACAGATTTATCTATCGTAGAGAAACTAAGGGCACATACCCTTGGTGTCTGAAGACTTAGCTGGCTGCTATATCCACTGAGAGTTTCAATGGCCATTTAATGTATACACTGAGTGCTGAATTCCTCTATGATAAGCCTGTTCTCTTAATGAATAAATTTTTTAATTTTGATTCAAGAATTTAGCACAATTGTGGTTAAGGTAACTCCTTTCCATTGGTTGTTTTGTACTTAGCTTATTTCTAAGCGATGTATCAAAATGAGTTGCCTTAATTTCCTAAATTCTTGATTAAAACGAAAACAATCGATGGATTTATGGTTATGGTTAGTTCATTCTGTTATGGTGTATGATTGGACAATGCAGAAGACGGTAGTTTACATTCGGCTCTATCAAAAGGCTCTAACAAATACCAGCATGGGAAATATCTTGGGATTGCCCCATCACCTGCTGACGTTTCCAATCGTTACAATTAGAACTTTGAACTGTCTCACTGGTTGACAGCGAATGTCTGCATACCACTAATAAATTAATTCTCAACATTGCTGGTGATTGATTGTATTACTTGTCATTGGTAACCATTGGCAACCATAGGATAAGTAGGAACTTATTGTCATTGACCAAGAGGTTTCACACTAGTTATTAATCAGTCCGTTGTTGATGTGTAGAAGTGATTACTGCATTTTCACTTTGTCATATACATGTACAGTAAATTATTGCATATGAGCACTACCGCCCAGTGGTAAAATAAATTTAAAAAGACTCATGTTTAAACTGTAAACACCTACACGAACTTGAACTTTTTCAACATGATATAAACTCTTACATGATTTTTGGCAGAAATGTTCATGGTTACGGAGACATGTTTAAACGTAAACCTTTTTTTTTTTCTGATTGAGGAGGAGGTTTTTAAATGTACAGTGTATGCAGCATTACTTTATGGTAGGTTTATTATCGAACAAGCAGTCATGAGTATGAAGTGTACAATAAAAGTCACATGGCTGTCCCTCACTGATGGTCACATTGATGTCCCTCACTGTGTGGTCACATTGATGTCCCTCACTGATGGTCACATTGATGTCCCTCACTGTGTGGTCACATTGATGTCCCTCACTGTGTGGTCACATTGATGTCCCTCACTGTGTGGTCACGTGGCTGTCCCTCACTGATGGTCACATTGATGTCCCTCACTGTGTGGTCACATTGATGTCCCTCACTGATGGTCACATTGATGTCCCTCACTGTGTGGTCACATGGCTGTCCCTTACTGATGGTCACATTGATGTCCCTCACTGTGTGGTCACATGGCTGTCCCTCACTGATGGTCACATTGATGTGTGGTCACATGGCTGTCCCTCACTGATGGTCACATTGATGTCCCTCACTGATGGTCACATTGATGTCCCTCACTGATGGTCACATTGATGTCCCTCACTGTGTGGTCACATGGCTGTCCCTCACTGATGGTCACATTGATGTCCCTCACTGATGGTCACATTGATGTCCCTCACTGATGGTCACATTGATGTCCCTCACTGTGTGGTCACATTGATGTCCCTCACTGTGTGGTCACATGGCTGTCCCTCACTGATGGTCACATTGATGTCCCTCACTGTGTGGTCACATGGCTGTCCCTCACTGATGGTCACATTGATGTCCCTCACTGTGTGGTCACATGGCTGTCCCTCACTGATGGTCACATTGATGTCCCTCACTGTGTGGTCACATGGCTGTCCCTCACTGTGTGATCACATTGATGTCCCTCACTGATGGTCACATGGCTGTCCCTCACTGATGGTCACATGGCTGTCCCTCACTGTGTGGTCACATGGCTGTCCCTCACTGATGGTCACATTGATGTCCCTCACTGTGTGGTCACATGGCTGTCCCTCACTGTGTGGTCACATTGATGTCCCTCACTGATGGTCACATTGATGTCCCTCACTGTGTGGTCACATGGCTGTCCCTCACTGATGGTCATATTGATGTCCCTCACTGTGTGGTCACATAGCTGTCCCTCACTAATGGCCACATTGATGTCCCTCACTGTGTGGTCACATGGTTGTCCCTCACTGATGGTCACATTGATGTCCATCACTGTGTGGTCACATGGCTGTCCCTCACTGATGGTCACATTGATGTCCCTCACTGTGTGGTCACATGGCTGTCCCTCACTGATGGTCACATTGATGTCCCTCACTGTGTGGTCACATGGCTGTCCCTCACTGATGGTCACATTGATGTCCATCACTGTGTGGTCACATGGCTGTCCCTCACTGATGGTCACATTGATGTCCCTCACTGTGTGGTCACATGGCTGTCCCTCACTGATGGTCACATTGATGTCCCTCACTGTGTGGTCACATGGCTGTCTCTCACTGATGGTCACATTGATGTCCCTCACTGTGTGGTCACGTGGCTGTCCCTCACTGATGGTCACATTGATGTCCCTCACTGTGTGGTCACATGGCTGTCCCTCACTGATGGTCACATTGATGTCCCTCACTATGTGGTCACATGGCTGTCCCTCACTGATGGTCACATTGATGTCCCTCACTATGTGGTCACATGGCTGTCCCTCACTGATGGTCACATTGATGTCCTTCACTGTGTGGTCACATGGCTGTCCCTCACTGATGGTCACATTGATGTCCCTCACTGTGTGGTCACATGGCTGTCCCTCACTGTGTGGTCACATGGCTGTCCCTCACTGATGGTCACATGGCTGTCCCTCACTGATGGTCACATTGATGTCCCTCACTGTGTGGTCACATTGATGTCCCTCACTGTGTGGTCACATGGCTGTCCCTCACTGATGGTCACATTGATGTCCCTCACTGTGTGGTCACATGGCTGTCCCTCACTGATGGTCACATTGATGTTTCTCACTGTGTGGTCACATGGCTGTCCCTCACTGTGTGGTCACATGGCTGTCCCTCACTGATGGTCACATGGCTGTCCCTCACTGATGGTCACATTGATGTCCCTCACTGTGTGGTCACATTGATGTCCCTCACTGTGTGGTCACATGGCTGTCCCTCACTCATGGCTGTCCCTCACTGTCCTGTGCAGTCTTCGAGCTTATCAACTCTGACAAGGCAGTGACTAGGATATATGCCACCTCTGTAGGAGACAAGGTGTACCAGCCGCCTTATAACAAAGGTTGGTGTGCTGTGTGTGTGTGTGTGTGTGTGTGTGTCTGTGTGTGTGTGTGTGTCTGTGTGTGTGTCTGGGTGTGTGTGTGTGTGTGTGTGTGTGTATGGGAGGGAGGGGGTTGGGTGGCAAAGATGCATTAACAACACATGTACTTGTGTGTGTGTGCTCTACCCATGGAGGTCTCAAACTGCCCCATACTGCACAACCATTCAGGCCAGACTAATGCGGCCCGCCGTGTGATGTACATATATGGTAATGATAACCCGAGCTTACTCATCTTAACACTAGTTGCCATGGTGTCCGATGTGTCAATGGATGTTTGAATCCTTTCATGTCCACCTATTGTCTCTTTGCACGCCCTTATACGGCAGAGCTGATGAAACCTTTTGCACATGCTCTTAGGATGATAAGACATGCCAAGTGGTGGGAAGATAACACGTCACATATCAAGATGTAAGGAGAGGGGAGGAGGGGAGGTGGGGCTTAGGATGACCAGGTATGCCAAGTGGTGGGAAGATAACACGTCAAGTATAAAGATGTAAGGAGAGGGGAGGAGGGGGAGGTTGGGCTTAGGATGACCAGGTAAGTCAAGTGTTGGGAAGATAACACGTCACATATCATGATGTAAGGAGAGGGGAGGAGGGGGAGTTGGGGCTTAGGATGATCATGCAAGTCAAGTGTTGGGAAGATAAACACGTGGTGGTAGTTCTCCACATGTAGCACATATGGGTGGTTGTTTGAAACCATATCCCCCAATAAATAACTCACTCGTTTCACCAGCATTCGCAGTCTTGTTCGCATCGTGAAGGACCTCCAAAGACGCATTCCTGGCCTGGCCCACGTCAATCCTTGGTACATTGAGCTGCTGGTAAGGTGGACATGGGTGGGTGAGAAGGGGGGGATGGGGGTCCCGCCAGTATCCACTGTGCAGTGTTTATGAGGTGTGGCCTAACAGGGTCTGAACCGTAGTCAGATTCAGACGGCAGTCTGGTTTCATGTTGTGCACTCACACATGTAGATTTTCGCATGCGTCTCACACGCCAGGGTTGTGGTAGGGAAGGTGGGTCAATTATGGCGCTGTTACATAAATTGCTATCCACAAACACCTCAAGTGATTACGCAACAGCAAGCCATAACGTATATTTTTACGGTGTAATTTATGGCTTGCCTGACGTTAACTGCTGCAGTCTTCCACTGTTCAGTACGTTCCAGTGGTGGATACAGGGGTACGGAGAGAGGGAGGGGGAGGGGAGAGAGGGAGGGGGGGGGGAGAGGGAGAGAGGGTGGGGGAGAGAGGGAGAGGGAGGAGGAGGGGGACGTGGAACAATGGTGGTGTACAGGTACATAGGTGGTGGGTGCCTGCACAGTACAATAGAGTGTTGCAAATACGTGCCACGCCCTCTGCCCCCCCCACCCCTCCACATCTGTTGAAATGAATTGGCTGAGTATGTTGAAGTGATTGTATCCAGTAACTGTGAACTGTTCGGGAAATGAAATGGTACTTCTACAATGTACACTGTATGATTTTGAAAAAAATGTTACACAGAAACATTCACGGTTACGGAGGGAGATACATGTTTAAACACGAGCCGATTGATTAGGGCTTGTATTTTTATGGTGCATTTCAATATTGGCTTCCCTGTTATTCATGCATCTATTTCATTGTTCTCTTTCACTTTCCATTTCTCTTTGCACACTTGTCCCCCCACCCCTCCTCCTCCCCTTTCAGTGCAACTGTGCAGTGATCCCTCTCAGAGGAGATGAGCCTTTGACCATAGTGGACAGCTTCAGGAGGATCTTCACGCTTCTCTCTGCTGGTCTGTTCCTGCCTGGATCCATTGGTATCCCTGATCCCTGTGAGGTAATAAATGAATGGTAATGGAGGGAAGGAGAGGGAGAAGAGGAGGTGTGTGTGCATGTATGTGCGTGTTGTGTTGTGTACTGCAGCCAGTTTCATTGTGCGGTTTAATGTTATATAAAGTCCTGTTACGTGGGCGAAATATAGGTCTGTTTGTTTCCTTCCTTTTTGCACCACTATTGCTTTCTAATAGTACTTACCAAAGATAATGTTTGGTCTTTTAAAAAAAATTTACGGACTTAAGCTGCTGTAGTTATATACCACATCCCCTCAGAGGTAGGAAGGACTCTAGATAGGGAATTATGTGTAGTTATATGCCACATCCCCTCAGAGGTAGGAAGGTCTCTAGATAGGGAATTATGTGTAGTTATATGCCACATCTCCTCAGAGGTAGGAAGGTCTCTAGATAGGGAGGTATGTGTAGTTATATGCCACATCCCCTCAGAGGTAGGAAGGTCTCTAGATAGGGAGGTATGTGTAGTTATATGCCACATCCCCTCAGAGGTAGGAAGGTCTCTAGATAGGGAGGTATGTGTAGTTATATGCCACATCCCCTCAGAGGTAGGAAGGACTCTAGATAGGGAGGTATGTGTAGTTATATGCTACATCCCCTCAGAGGTAGGAAGGTCTCTAGATAGGGAGGTATGTGTAGTTATATGCCACATCTCCTCAGAGGTAGGAAGGTCTCTTGATAGGGAGGTATGTGTAGTTATATGCCACATCTCCTCAGAGGTAGGAAGGACTCATGATAGGGAGTTATATGCTACACCTTTACTGCATAATAGTGGCCTGGGCACCCTCTGCATGCATGTAGGCGTGGCACTACAGGGTAGCCCTCGAAGGACAGGGAGGGACATGTATATATAGGCATACTGTTTCCATGATACATGTACCTCTTTCTCATAGCTGTTGGTTATATTTTGCAGTTCTCGTGACATTGCTACATGTACTTCACAGCTCTTTAAAGGCATAGGTCTGGCTTAACGTATGTGGTGAACATTTAGTAAATTTTATGGCCCTAAGACTTCATATTTATATCAGAACTACGTTAGTAGTTCCTATGTAGGAATTGACCTGGGTCGTGAATATTATTTTAAAAAGCGTGAACAGTGCAACTAGCGATGCTCCCGACGAACGGACAGCATAAAATAGAGCGACGAAATACCTTATTTTCGCATTGGCAGCTGCCAAGGTCATAGGTCGTTGTTACTACGATTACTGGCGCCATAATTCTATTTTAACGCATGACATAACCATGACAATACGTGAAATATGTTATAATAGACATTCTGTTGCTGGGAAGTTGTTTTTGTCACAACAAAAGAATAGAACCTCTAGAGCCGACAGCAAGTATTGGAGGATCGATCAGCAGAATCATATAAAGTGCTCCTTACAAAGAAAACACCGAAAAGAAGCGAGCTGCTGTAAGATAGCTATGGTACCGTTTGATAAACATAACAAGCTCTCACTTGTCAGCACTTATCAGTATTCACAGTTATCATTGATGATAAATAAGAAAACAAGTAAAGAAAAACATTCTCTAACGAGAAAGTTGGTGGGATATAGGAATATGATGCAAAGGAGGTAGGTGTAAAGAGGAAGGGAACAAGGTTTTGGGAAAAGAAAGAAAAATCCTATATTTATATTTTGCACACTTTTTGGTTCTGTTACATTTACACTTGTAAATATAGGATTTTTGTCTTGATTTTTACACCACCTTTGCTCCCTCTCCATGCCGCTGCTGCATCACGTGACATCCCCACCTCCCTGCCAACCACCAATCACCATGGTTCAAGTCCATTGTGCACGCTGCGTCACACACATACACACAACCATATAGAGAACACAAAGAACGGCCACCCCCCCCTGCTATATGCCCAGCTGCTTGGCCACTTTTAGTCGTTTTTCAATTGAATCTGTTGATGTAGTAGCCATCTTCTTTGTGGTACTGTCTGCCCTGCTCCTCAGCACTGTTGTTGGTAGTGCTTTGGCCAACTTTTGCAGCTCAGGGGTCCTCCAGATTACTTAGCAGGGGCCCACGCTCCCGATAGCTCAGGGGTCCTTCAGATTACTTAGCAGGGGCCCACGCTCCCGATAGCTCAGGGGTCCTCCAGATTACTTAGCAGGGGCCCACGCTCCCGATAGCTCAGGGGTCCTCCAGATTACTTAGCAGGGGCCCACGCTCCCGATAGCTCAGGGGTCCTTCAGATTACTTAGCAGGGGCCCACGCTCCCGATTTGACAACACCTGCAGCAAAAAAAAAAAGAACAGTGTAAACATTATCGTTTGCTGCACTGTAGCCACGCCACAGCTGCCGAGGCCTGACCTAAGTTACAACACCAAGTACCTGTGAGGTAATAAATGAATGGTAATGGAGGGGAAGGAGATGGAGAAGAATATCCAATGGAGGAGCATCTATCTAGCTCCTCCTTCCAAAAGGCAAGACAACCCTTTAAACGCCCACGTACAGAGTTTTATGTGCACCTCACACTCCTGCACCCCTAACACCTCACACTCCTGCACCCCTAACACTTACTATACCCCTGCACCCCTAACACCCTGCACCCCTAACACCCTGCACCCTAACACCTACTACACCCCTAACACCTACACCCTAACACCTACTACACCCTTAACACCTACTACACCCCTAACACCTACTACACCCTAACACCTACTACACCCCTAACACCTACTACACCCCTAACACCTACTACACCCCTAACACCTACTACACACATTGTCACTTACATGTAATGTTTAATCTTCTGCAATCCTTATTTAAGGATGGCCATCCTTAAATAAGGATGATGACCACTTTCTAATAGAATGATGTACTCTTGATGCTTTGTTTTATATTAGTGATTCACTAGATTCAAGATCATGCAGATCAGCAATGCTGCCGCGATTAAAACAGGTTTGGCTTGCTCAAAAACCGGTATTACAGTGTAAATATGGCGAAACCGCCATTTGCCGCTGGCAATATATAGTAGTGAGCAAATTAACTCAAAGCGACGTATGGCAAGGAAGGACAGGTTTCTGGTAGCTCTAGGAGTAGAATATACACTGACAGATGGATGGATCTGTGGAACAATATCTATGGCTTCAACAATCTCTACGCTCACGTACCGGCCATGCAGTATACTTCCAAAGATCGAAGCGATTGCAAGCTAAGCAACCCTGCTTAGATACCGAGGGAGCCACAGAAAGCGACGGATGTAGTTCCTCAGTACGGATGGATGACATACATGTAGGCTCAAGTGACCAAAGCGGCAGCACTGCATGATTCGTCAAGTGACAGTGACTGCAACAGTAGACTTAGGCAATGGCGTAGTCTCCTCGAGTCTGATTAATTGGGGCTAAGCTCGAACACATATCGTATGCCAATTAGCAACGCTTTCTAGATCTCCCGTACCCCCCCCCCTCCCCTATACACCATTCTACATGGTACTAGTACTGTACTCAATGATAGAACTAGAAAGCACACTGTTCGATGGAGCGGCGGCAGAACAACCACATGCAGTGCACGTGGTTTCAGTGAGGTTAAGGTACGTCTTGCACGCTGGCGTTTGAGCAGAAGGGAGCATCTACATCAGTACACGTCATTATACAAATGCTTGATATTAATTTTGAAGTGTTATGGTGTAAATAAGCATTACTTATTAACCACAAGTTATTTCTTCGACGAATCAGGTTGTGAGTATAGCTGGATCAATTGTCTATCAGAGAAAATCAAGAGTTTTAAACTATTGTGGTTTTTATGATCAGTAATCTCTACTGTTGTGATCCTTAATTAAGGATGGTGTCAATCCTTAAATAAGGATGTGCCACTTCCTCTCTGTTTTACCAAATGGACATTGATCATATAAAGTTTGTTATGGAGGCTAATCAGTATACAATTGACCATAACCATTTTTAAAATCTTACTTGGTTAGCAAAAATATGCAATGTAAAAGATGATCCTTATTTAAGGATAATGACATCCTTAAATAAGGATTTTTCCCCTGGATAAACATTAAGAATGCAATAGGAGTTGAAACATTCAACATTTCAACACCTTCCCCATCAACCCCCACCTGCTACATTTAGCTGAAGGATACGCATTACCTCCAGCCACCTTCGGACACTCTTGCCTCCAGTGGCCAGCATCCCCACATTCGAAACAGGTACCCGATGGGAACCTTGGAGCAGGCTTCGGCGGAGCACCGGCACCTCTTGCAGCCTCCATGCTCGTAGCGGGAAATGGCTGCGACATTCCAAAGGCCACGGGTGGCTTAGCTCCAAAATCAACCTTGGCCTCCTTCAGCTTGCACTTCTTGGCCAGCTTTTTTTCTGCCTTTCCCTCAGCCTTCTCCATCCTCCGCTCATCTTCTGAGTTATCCGCTAGGTCGTCCACCTCATACTCCTCGACTATCGCCCATCCGGCCTCAGACCGATCCTCCAGGTTAATCACTTTTTGCCTGTGTAAAAGGAGAGCCTTACCTTCCTCAAGCTCCTTCGCAGTGCGATCGAGGAAGCACCTTGGAACTTGTGGAGGTTGTTTCCACCTTTCCCATCAGCAGCCGCCGCTACCTTGTGTGTCGCCCGGTCATTAAACTTGTGTTGGAGCTCATTCCCTTTCCTCTTGAACGTATAGTTCTCCTTCTGCGCTTTCCGTTCGCTTCGCTCAGCCACCTCCTCTTGGCGAACGCTCAGTAGCTCCTCCTGCATCCTGCGCATCCCTTCCAGGATCAGGTTGACGGAAGATATGGTTGCCTCATCCCTGTTCTGCCCTATGTCGCTTGTTGGCGCTTCTCCTTCGGTTCCCATCTCAGAAGTTTGCAGCACGTGCGCAACACTTAGAATGACAATGTCGACTCAATGCATCATTCCCACGTATATCGTGACTAGCTTCTGATGTGTCCTCTTATATCCCTTGCCTTCTTCAAGCCCTTCACCCCCCCCCCCCCCCCCACACCTACACTCCGGATTGTGATTCAGCACAGGCAGTACATGTATCTGCCTCTTGAGGTTCCGACACACTTATTAGACTCACTGTCGGCATCAGCTGTATGGGCTCTAGCGCCAGAATCGCAATGCGATAACCTTAATCACATGAAGCGATGTCTCTATTGCTTGAGGGGTAGGGGATAGGGTTTTCAGGCTGGCGTAGGGGCAACACTGTTGTGATGGTAACCACAAGGTCAGTGGCTCAAATCCCACCCAAGGTGAAGTCGGCCCACCCAAGGTGAAGCCGGCCCACCCGAGGTGAAGCAGGCCCACCCAAGGTGTTGCACATCTTCAAAGGTCATTATTGGTCAGGGAGCCACAAAGAGAGATAAGGGGTCATTATCATAACTCTTAAGATAGGTTTAGGGCTAAGCCAAGCAATGGCGGGCCGACTTCATCTTGGGTGGGCCAGCTTCACCAGTGTGACCCAGTGGCCAGTTCTTTTGCCATGTTCATTAAAATTAACTGATGTGTACATAAGCAACAAAAATTTTAACATCTTGAATATAATGTACCACTTCGGAAAACATTTAACCTCTTCAATACCACTTTGGAACATGTCCTCAGTGTAGACTTATTTTTATTTTGATGACACATGCTCATAATATTAATTTAATTTTGAGTTTTGATGAAGGGCTGGAGCCACTGTTATGTGTATGGGGTGTGGCCACTGTAGGGGCGGAGCCACTGTATGGGGTGGGGCCACTGGAGGGGTAGGGCGAGGGGTGGGGCCACTGTATGGGGTGTGGCCACTGGAGGGGTGGGGCCACTGTAGGTTATGTTATAGTCATCTTCCATTGTCCTTGCAGGAGAATGAGGATGGTATCCATGACAACCTTGCCCTGCACCACTGCGATGAGCTGACGAGGAGTGCGCAGACAGTCCTACAGCTCCTGCACTTTGGGGCCTGCAAGGAAGTGCTGCAAATGGTGAGAGCCAATGTCATGTAGTCCATTTGCTAGTCTGGGGACTTGACCTAATGTGTTGGACTGTCTGGGGACTTGACCTAATGTGTTGGACTGTCTGGGGACTTGACCTAATGTGTTGGACTGTCTGGGGACTTGACCTACATGTGTGGGGACTTGACCTAATACATGTGTCGGACTGTCTGGGGACTTGACCTGATGTGTTCGACTTGGGTTCATTTTCTGCTAAGGCCATATTTGCGCAGTTTCTAGTGTTTCAATGAGCCTGATCGTTACTAGGGGGAACCTTTTGTATATCGCATTGGCCACACACACACACACACACACACACACACACACACACACACACACACACACACCATATAACCGTGGGCCTATTCACCATAAATGACCTTTTCGCCTTATCAGTGACTTTCAAGAACCATGCAAACGATGTAGCACTATAGCCCCTCCCCCTCACACAGACCCCTCCCCCCACACAGACCCCTCCCCTTACACAGACCCCCTCACACAGACCCCTCCCCCTCACACAGACCCCCCCTCACACAGACCTTGTCACACTTTTCTCCCCATACACAGTGTCACGCTTTTCAAGTATACCATGACAACCATCCCTTGCACAAACTCAGTAACATTATTATTGAACGTCACCCGTTATTATCGCCATGTTTGCACTGTGTGAGGTTACTGGGTTGTGAATTGTTCAAGTGTAAGGTGCTATTTACACTTTAGCTTAGTTACATTACAGCTATGCTTATTTATGATAAAGGAAGTTTATTGAACATTATTATCACCATGTTTGCACTGTGGGGGTTGTGAATTGTTCAAGTGTAAGGGGCTATTTATTTTAGCTGAACAGTTCAGCAACTTATGTATACTCTAAACCATTTCCCATTTCCCCTTTGACATCACCAATCCTGCCACTTCTACAGGATGGAGCACTTGCAAGTGAGGCCATTTTATAAGGGCGTTGCCATTCTTCAGGGGGTTGTTTGGAATGTCTCTCAATGTTTACATGTACCTGTACATTAGCGCCCTGGTACCTATTCATTAATAAGAATTGTAGACAATGAAGTGCATGTATGTGTATGGGAGGGAAGCTATAGTCGTATGTAGAGTTGTTCTGCTTGTGAGGTTTTGTCACTGTTAAAGTGTGCTGTGTGTTGTGTGTGTGTGTGTGTGTGTGTGTGCGGATGAGTGTGTGTGTGGATGAGTGCAGGCCAATGTTGTTCGTTTTAAAAAGCCTTTGTCGAGCATACACCATGACAGCACAGGCTTATGTAAGGGGAGGGGCCTGGGCTAATGTAAGGGGAGGGGCCTGCATGCAGCCATGTAATCTGAGAGAGTGGTATGACCTGATGGTCTCTCCTATGTACTCATAGAGAGTGGTATGACCTGATGGTCTCTCCTATGTACTCATAGAGAGTGGTATGACCTGATGGTCTCTCCTATGTACTCATAGAGAGTGGTATGACCTGATGGTCTCTCCTAATGTACTCATAGAGAGTGGTATGACCTGATGGTCTCTCCTAATGTACTCATAGATTATAGGATTGGAAAACGTCCATGTGTGCATGACGTCATTACTTATTGTATCTTTACTTGTTTTTAATGGCACTTGATGTACTTTTGAGTTTTGTCGAACTGGGTTTTTATACGTGCTTTCATGCTTACAATGACCACCATAAAGGAGAGGTTAATTTGGAGAGCAGTTTATGTAAATCAAAATGCTCATGAAATCTTTCTTGTTTAAAATCCATAATGTTGTGTTGGGCGGGACTCTGTTACTAAGCAACCAAGTGTTATGTTGTTATAGTTAGTATGTGTTTTGTTTTTGCATCAGGAGGTTGTAACTAAAATACTAGGGTTAGGTACCCCATACATGTACTTGGAATGTATGGACAGGTGTGTGTGTGTGTGGGGGGGGATGGGGAGGGTTGTCTTTGCGTAATAATTGCCGAGTTAACCAATAACTCTCCTCTATTTAGGCTTTACTGAGGCCAACGTCATAGGAGAAGTGACCATCAGTGCTGCCCAGCCTGTGTGTGATAAACCCCAGCAACAAGATGTCCCTCCTGCAGAAGGGACAATGCAGGAGGCTTAGGACTATTCCCCCCCCCCCCCCCCCCCCCCCCCCCCCCCCCCCCCCGCCCCTCCCATTTATTCTCATTACAAGCGTACTGGAGGCTAATGTTTGTTCTTTTTGTATCAGTTGGGCGGGACTGTTCCATTGCGCATGCGTCATTTTAGGCGTATTCGGTTTACTGGTAGCTGGCGGGAAATGCCTATTGGCGCTGAGAGCGCGAAAACCCCAAAATTAAAGGATGAAAACAGAGCGAAGCGGAGGTCTCTTGGTCCCCGCGGACAAAGCCAGTCCTGTCACCAATGTAGACAATCAATCTTCAGTTCTAAGGGGACCTGTGAGGTCCAAACCGGGAAGGACAGGCTTAAATGTGGCACCTGTACGAGGTTTTGGTAAGTTGCTGCTGCTGCGATTTGTCTTAACCAACTGCATGGTCATCCACGATATAACCATTCGACCCTCGGTGTATCGTAAAACTCGCGTGAAAGCATTACATAGACCCCGCGCCGCGAGGAGGTTGACAAAATCGCTTCATGCTTGTCTGCACTTTGTTTTTACTATTGTCTCTTCTGTCTATATCGTAATCACGCGTCCTTTTCATATCCAACCTCTACGCTTGGCTGTTATTGTTTTTACTATTGTCTCTTCTGTCTATATCGTAATCACGCGTCCTTTTCATATCCAACCTCTGCGCTTGGCTGTTATTACCCCCCCCCCCCCCCCCCCCCCTCTCACAGGTGTGAGAAGTGTTTGCAGAACAGATACGGCATAAGCAAGGGGAAGGTGGGCGCCCAATGGAAATGCCCGTTCTGTTCAGGTCAATGCAACTGCTCAGTTTGTAGGAAAAAAGTGAGTGACCTCACACACCTTGTGTATGGAGGAAAGTGTTGGGTATATGGTTCCCTTTTTTTCCTTTTGTTCCCCCCCCCAGGAGGGCAAACTTGCCACAGGCATATTGTCTCCCCTGGTGAAGAATGCGGGGTACAGCAGTGTCTCGGAGTTCTTGGACAAGGGCAAGGATGAAGTGGCCAAGTGTCTACATTGGAAGGCTTCATTGCTAACGGCAACCACCAGGTAACTCAATGCCTAAAGGGAGGTACCTCCTTTGTGATGATTAGTGAGGTGCTAATTTTAGTGTTGGCATGCTTTAGCCTGCTCAAACCTGTTGTGTTTTCTGCTTTAGCCTGTTCAAACCTCTGTTTAGTCCACAACGTTGATTTTTTTTTAAGGGTAGGTTCTTAGGTCGGAGGTCCGTTGGCCCCCCTGGGGTCTTAGAGTAATTTGGGATCAACTTATCACGGCCTCCTCGAATCCGCGCTCAAAACGCACCCGGAACCCCAAAAAATATTAATGCAATTTTTCCACTAGTGCTCTGTGCCACACTACCACTCCTGTGTGCAAACTGTTTTTAGTCCTTACGGCAACCATTGCTGGGTTGGTAGTTTGGGCAGCGAAATAAATACTGTCCTGTTTGGTTCACACAAAGATAGGTGTAATTTGTATGTGCAAAGTTGGATGACATTTTTTCAATTGTGTGTGTTGTGTGTGTGTGTGTGTGTGTGTGTGTGTGTGGATGGATGGATGTGTGCTGTCTCTTCTAGTGCGGGTCCCCAGATGCCACAACCGGTGCTCATAAATCCCAGTGGGCGTGGCCCCTACAGCTGTACAAAGAGCATGCAGCTGAGTGTGGAGAAGTTGAGCGCCTCCATGTTAGCGAGGGTGCCGTCCGGCCAGTGCTCTGACACCCCACCGGGCGGTGTCAAGAGAGCACCCAGCCAGCCCTCTGACACCCCACTGGGCGGTGTCAAGAGAGCACCCAGCCAGCCCTCTGACACCCCACTGGGCGGTGTCAAGAGAGCACCCAGCCAGCCTTCTAGTGCCCAACCAGGTGCCAAGCGAAGGTGTCTCACCCACTCCATGTACTCCATCAGTGTCGAAGAGGAGGACAATGACGATGATGGGGACTCGTCAGCCGTTAAGGTCATAATTGTAACTCTCCGTGTATAGATGCATCCAATTTTGTGTGTACAGTGTTATGTGAAAAATGTCTGCTTTTTTACTTCATTTTAAAAAAAGTTTTTATCACCGCTAATGTGCTCATATCACTGATGGTGGTGTTGGTTAAATCGCGTACTGGTGTGTGTGCGTCTGCTGCTACTGATGATGATGTCATTGATGGTTATGTCAACTCATCAAAAATGCACACTGATTTTTTTGCTGCTTATGCTTTGCATTTGACGTAGAGTATTTGAGTTTTAACTATATAATTGCTTGGGCATCATTTTCTATTGGGATTGATCTTAAATCAAATTTACTATAGCCAACTACTAATGTCATAATGTGTGTGCCTTCATTAAGAGAACCATCTAGGAGGCTTCTAAGTATGAATCACCTTATAGCTTGACCTTAACAACACAAATGTTGGACATCATTTGCTTAGAGAGTGATCTTTAAAAAAAAAAGAAATGATAGTGTAGAATTCATAGATCCTTGTGTTAGTGTGGTGGGACTTCCATATCCTTGTGTTAGTGTGGTGGGACTTCCATATCCTTGTGTTAGTGTGGTGGGACTTCCATATCCTTGTGTTAGGGTGGTGGGACTTCCATATCCTTGTGTTAATGTGGTGGGACTTCCATATCCTTGTGTTAGTGTGGTGGGACTTCCATATCCTTGTGTTAGTGTGGTGGGACTTCCATATCCTTGTGTTAGTGTGGTGGGACTTCCATATCCTTGTGTTAGTGTGGTGGGACTTCCATATCCTTGTGTTAGCGTGGTGGGACTTCCATATCCTTGTGTTAGTGTGGTGGGACTTCCATATCCTTGTGTTAGCGTGGTGGGACTTCCATATCCTTGTGTTAGTGTGGTGGGACTTCCATATCCTTGTGTTAGTGTGGTGGGACTTCCATATCCTTGTGTTAGCGTGGTGGGACTTCCATATCCTTGTGTTAGCGTGGTGGGACTTCCATATCCTTGTGTTAGCGTGGTGGGACTTCCATATCCTTGTGTTAGCGTGGTGGGACTCCCATATCCTTGTGTTAGTGTGGTGGGACTTCCATATCCTTGTGTTAGCGTGGTGGGACTTCCATATCCTTGTGTTAGCGTGGTGGGACTTCCATATCCTTGTGTTAGCGTGGTGGGACTTCCATATCCTTGTGTTAGTGTGGTGGGACTTCCATATCCTTGTGTTAGCGTGGTGGGACTTCCATATCCTTGTGTTAGCGTGGTGGGACTTCCATATCCTTGTGTTAGCGTGGTGGGACTTCCATATCCTTGTGTTAGCGTGGTAGTTTCTTTTGTGTGTGTACCTAACAACACCCAGGGGGTGCCCATGTTCAGATACTTATTAATTAGCACGGTGTTTGTTATCATGTAACCATGACACTGGGATTGGAGTTATAATGTCTGTGAAATGACCTCTGACCTTTTGATGCCCCTCTTACAGGGTGGAAAGCATCCAGAAATGACTGCAGGCAAGTCGGATGCATTGACTGGTCCCCAGACTAGTGCACCCATCAGGCTGGGCTCTACAGGGATGGCAGTTGCAGAGGATGGCATGGTGGCAGGAGGAAGTCATTCAGAGGGTGGTATGGTGGCTGGTTCATCTGAAGGCAGGGAGCCACCTGCGTTAGGAAATACCTCACCTCTACCAGTGAACAAAAAGAAACATGGTGACCTGGTGAAGGGGAAACATGGTGACCTCGTGAAGGGAAAACATGGTGACCTCGTGAAGGGGAAACAGGGTGACCTGGTGAAGGGGAAACAGGGTGACCTGGTGAAGGAGAAACATGGTGACCTGGGGAAAAGGAAACATGGTGTCCTGGTGAAGGGGAAACAGGGTGACCTGGTGAAGGGGAAACAGGGTGACCTGGTGAAGGGGAAACATGGTGACCTGGTGAAGGGGGAAAAAGGTGACCTGGTGAAGGGGAAACATGGTGACCTGGTGAAGGAGAAACATGATGACCTCCCAGGTACCACCATGGTGTGTGATGGAGCCACTCGGGCCCAGACCCATCCCTTGGCCACTGGATGCGATGCATCTCAAGCCAGTGCCGTCACCGTCCGAGCCAAGATGGCCACCCTCACAACAGAAGCCAAGATGGCTGCCCTCACAACAGCATGTACAGGAGCCAAGATGGCCACCCTAACAACGGCATGTACAGGAGCCAAGATGGCCACCCTAACAACGGCATGTACAGGAGCCAAGATGGCCACCCTAACAACAGCATGTACAGAAGCCAAGATGGCCGCCCTCACAACGGCATTTGAAGGAGGAATCAGTGAGGTGGTGGATGGTGCAGTTCCCTTAACTCTAGCCCATGTCGGGAGTGTTGAGGCCTCCCTGACCTGTGAAAGGGTTGTCCCTGTGATGGCACAGCCAAAGACCACCAAACCTGCTCATGAACCAAAAGTGGTAAAAGCCAAGGATAGCGTACCCTCCTCCTTCTCCCCATCCTGCCCTGCTGCTGGTCCTAGCAGGGAACCAGAACCAGGGCACACATTGGAGGGGGTAAGAGGAGGGAGTGAGGAGAGGGAGGGTTGTGAAGAGAAGGAAGTACGATGTACATGTACTGTGCACAGGCTCAGTGTTCTCTTGTGTCTATTCTCTTTGTGCTTTGTTTCTTTGCCCCAGGTGTTGCAGTTACCAGGGGGAAGAATGGACGACCGTGGAGCAATGTTCCAACACAGCAGCTCCATGGCGATCACACTGGGTGTCCCAGGTAGAGCGGGAGGACTGGCAAAGACTGAGAAGGAGAAGCTAAAAGAGAGGAGGAAAGAGGAGAGGGAGAAGTTAAAAGAGAAGATTAAATTGGAGAGAGAGAACGCCAAGTTGAAGTTGAAGGAAGAGAGAGATTTGGCAAGGCAGAAGCTAAAAGAGGAGAAGAGGCTGAAATTGTTAGAAGAGAAAGAGAAGAAAAAAGAGAAGAAGAAGGAAGAAAAGGAAAAGGAGAAGGAAAAGAGGGAGAGGAGGAGGGAGGAGAAACAGAAGGAACTTAAGGAGCTCAAGCAACAACAGAACAAAGTGCTGGCAGAAGCCACGACGCTACCCTCGGTAGAAGCTGGGGAGGGGTCCACTTGGGAGGATGACAGCGTGCAGCAGTGCACAGAGTGTGGCATACCAGACCTCCCTCCCCTCCTCCCCCTGGACCTGCCAATGCCTTGTGAAGCCGTGCCTAGGTTCCTGTTTGTGTGTGAGTTCTTGTACACGTATGGGACCATCCTCAAGCTGCGAAGAGCTATCAGCATTAGTGAGTTATGAGCGGGTGTGTGTGCATGTCATCAGTGAGTTATGAGCGGGTGTGTACATGTCATCAGTGAGTTATGAGCGGGTGTGTGTACATGTCATCAGTGAGTTATGAGCGGGTGTGTACATGTCATCAGTGAGTTAGGAGCAGGTGTGTACATGTCATCAGCGTATATTTAGATTACGTGTATGTGATTAATTGTAACGGTGACTTTGTTAAGAGGGATATTGTAAATTTTACGTGCATTCAATCATAGATTGACAACATGTGTGTAAAAAAAAACCTATTTTTCAAATGCATCTGATCAGTAGACGCTGTAGGGTTACTATCACATGGCCAGGATTGTCGCCTTTGTTTTCACGCCCCCATTCTGGGTTTTATCTGAATTACTACAAACAATTATTATCACACTGCGCCAACAACAGAGATGTAAAGTTCTGTGCTCCATGACGTTGGTACTCTTGCCACCTAACACCTTACTGTATCAACACCTAACTGTACCAACACCTAACTGTACCAACACCTAACTGTACCAACACCTAACTGTACCAACACCTAACTGTACCAACACCTAACTGTACCAACACCTAACTGTACCAACACCTAACTGTACCAACACCTAACTGTACCAACACCTAACTGTACCAACACCTAACTGTACCAACACCTAACTGTACCAACACCTAACTGTACCAACACCTAACTGTACCAACACCTAACTGTACCAACACCTAACTGTACCAACACCTAACCGTACCAACACCTAACTGTACCAACACCTAACTGTACCAACACCTAACTGTACCAACACCTAACTTGTGCTGATGCACGAACAGTGGAGCTGATTCTTAATCCTTGCACCACTTCCCAGTGGCCTTTTAAAACTGGGTGTGGCCACCACACTTTCATCACTATCCTCATACCTTAGTACGTGAGCTGTATTTTATGTATACAGTTTTACACTACACAAGTGTACATTTGGTGGGTTCAGCATAATTTGATTTTTTTTGTTGTCGATTATATTAGAGGAATGCACAGATTGGGGCGAGGGTCAGTGGAGTTCTTTTGTGCAAAAATATCAATGTCAACTGATGCTATTAAATGACATACATTGTAATGGAAACTCGGATGTGATGCGTCATGCACACATGATACAAAACATGTGGTACAATGTTCAGCAAATTCTTCTAATTTTTCAGGACAAGCAAAACAAAAGTAACGCTTGCGTTGAAATGTATGGTTAATTACAACAGATTCAGTGCCTGATAACTTTGTGATGGATAGTCCAATTTTGGGTGCATAAGGACTATTGGATAGAAGCTCTTTGCAGCTCACAATGTCCTGCATCTCGTATCATGTCAATATGGATTGGAGCAGCATGTGTTGTGTGCACTCTCTCATCTCATCCATACATTCAGTACACATTCTCCCAACTATTTCTGGGCCACACCTCCAAAGATAAACCCTTAAAAAGAGAAAAACGGTGCTCAAACTGCTCAAATTGTTCATGAAGTGCAGCAGACTTCTACTGCCATAGCCAGTGCTGCCATGATCAGTCATGATCCGTTACGGCTTTCTACCATGTACTGTCATGTACACCGGCATGAAGCGAGGAAAAAAAGTGAATGATTATATCAGCCAGTGGTCCTGCAGAATATGCTTAATAGACTAATAGACTGATTCTAACACTTGTTTTCCAACCTTAAATGTCCAGACCTGATCTGCAGACCCTGTCTATACAGATCATTACCTCAAATGTGAGGCAGCTGCACCTCCTCATACACCCCCCCTCCCCCTAGTTCCCACCACACTACCATATCCTTCTCAATCTACATGCTTTGCACTACATGCTTGCACCATGCATGCACAACATTACCATGACAACGACTGCATGCAGCAGGCTATGCCTCCATATTGGGGTGGAGCATAATATTGTTAGTCTAATTCGTCCCACAAAAAAATGTATTTCATGGAAATTTTAAAATAATAATAATTAAAAACTACCCAGAAGGTTGATTTTGCTGGACATTTTCCCATTTGTAAAAAAAAAAACTGACCTAAGCGGACTGTATTCTAACTTAACTTCATAACATACTTTCGTGTCATGTGTACTGTGCTTGGTGGAGATGTGAGCACACAGTTATGGTGTTAGCTGTTGGAACACAGCATAAGTATGAACACATCATGCCTTGATCATTGATATCTGCACTTTTATGTTACCCAGGTAGGTTCCAGGCGCTGTTACCCAATGGGCGGGGTATGAACGACGTGTACCAGTGTCTGCTGCAGGCAGTTTTGGACACTGCCTCTAGTCATGTGACCGAGCAGTGGCCATCTGCAAGTCATGTGACCAGTCAGTTCTTGGTTGACAAGAAACAGCCGAGGGATGTTGAGAAGTTGGTGGCAGAGTACCTACATGCGTCTGGTCGCAATGTGAGGATTTTCCATACATTAATTAATTAATTAGGGGAGTGTGTTCACATGTTAGTGGTTGGATGGTTGTTGGGGGTTAACAATTCATGTGTTTGCATGGTGTATTGAGTTGTGTATGTGTGCAGGGTAACAGTGTGATATGGTGTGTGTCTGTGATGGGTGAAATAGACTGTGTCTGAACAATATGGTGTGTGTCTGTGATGGGTGAAATAGACTGTGTCTGAACAATGTACTTTATCCCCCCCCCCCCCCCCCCCCCCCCCGCTTCCCCCATAGGGCTTTGTTGCCACTGGCTCTGGTACTCCAACTATGGAGCAATCACTTGTGATGTTGGAACATCTGTGCATTGAAGCTTTGGAAAGTGTATGTCTTCAACATTCCTCTCATGGTCTCATCTGATCTTTCCCATCCCTCCATCCTCACCCTCACTTTCCTTCCAACTATACTGATTGGTCGCAGAGGATCATTTCTGACTGCATTGAATCTTCTGCTGTCAAGTTGGAGGAGATGAGGAAGAAAAAGAGACAGGAACTGAAGGATAGGATCAAAGACTACAGGTGTGTGTGTGTGTGTGTGTGTGTGTGTGTGTCTGAATGGTTGTATGACCTTGCTTAGTGAAGTCTACACCTTTAAATTGACACCTTTAATTAGAGCCATCTTTCCTTTGCAGTGAGCAGTTGAAGCAAATGAGTGAGGAGGGAAAGTCCCTGGAGGAACTGAGAGAGCAGAGAGACCATTTTGCCGAAAAGTTGACTGTCCTCAGGAGAAAACTAGATGTATGTGGAGAGGGGAGGCAGTGGTTAGGAGGGAACGGGAGGCAGTGGTGAGAAGGAGGGAGGGGGGCAGTGGTGAGGAGGAGGGAGGGGGGCAGTGGTGAGAAAGAGGTAGGGGGAGTGATGATGAAGAGGGAGGGGGAGGCAGTGGTGAGGAGGAGAACATGAGGTCCATTTTCTTGTATGTCACATCACATTTGGGGCTATGCATGGGGAGGGGGGGAAGGTAACTAGGGTTGGTGAAAGGCCTCATCACCCTACAGTGTATGGTTTGGTTTTATATTTCATATCTAATTGAATATAGTCATAACTAAACTATCTGCAGTATTGTGTTCTTAAACCTCCCTCCCTTGCCTCTATTACACAATATTCAACTGCAGTGTGCAAGGCTGAAGAATGGCCTAACCCTTAGGAACCCTCCCCTTGGCATTGATAGACATGGCCGTGTGTACTGGAAATTGCAGGTTTGTTCCCTAATATCTGATCCTCTCCCTGTACCCACCTCACCCCCTCTCCCTCCTTCCCTCCCCCTTGCACCCACCACATCCTCTCTCCCTCCTTCCCTTGATTTCATGCTTATCTTCATTACTGTACTGGTTTATCTGTTATTCCTTTTTTCTCTCCTCCCCCCTCTTCTTACCCCTCTTCCTTCTCCTCCTCCTCTTCCTCCTCCTCCTCCTCTTCCTCCTCCTCCTCCTCCTCCTCCTCTTCCTCCTCCTCCTCCTCCTCCTCCTCCTCTTTCCTTACCTTTCTGTTCCATTCCATCACACATGTAGTGTTTTGAAGGTTTACTTCTTGAGGTGACACCTGAACACCAATCTTCATCAAGGTATATAGGTCACTCCCACCACTTGGGTTTTGATGTGTTTTTGTTTTTTATTAATTCTAGCAGTCAGTCCAGTTCGGAAGCGACTTGGGTCGTAATTGAAAGCAGAGAAGAAGTAAAACAATTTATAGTATGTTAACTTATGATATCTCTAGTTGTTAATAGTTTTTTTAATTTTTTGCCGTACAGAGCTATCTTCATCCAAGGGGAAGGAGGGAGGGACCCTTACTGGACATGATCAAAGTTGCATTTGGTTTCAATGACAATTGTTTTGATGGCAACAAGCCAGCACTGGCACAGACTCCACAGTGATACTTTTCATATTTATGGAACTACAGCACCTTCCATTGTGTAGTCATTTGTGTTCATCTATATTTAACGCAGTTTATTAATGTCAGTGCCGGGTGTCTTGGGGGGGGGGGTTGGGGGTAACCCATGACAACATGGCCATACTAAACCATTACTATGCATCAATGCCATGCAGAACCTTGTTGTTAAGGTTTTTCATCTATGTTTCATTAATTAAAAAATTAATTTGGATTGCCGCGGCATTAATTTAGGTTCGCATGCATACAAACATGACCGTTATTATAATGTTCATTTATAATTTGACTATTCTCAAATATACGAATGATAAACGTCTGGGAACAGAGCGGAGTAGTTAAAAAGATTGTACGGTATATGGCTATATACGAATGGTCAATTTAAACATAGCGTATCGTATCAATTTTCGGTATGTATAAATAAAACCACTGCGACCATCGTCATCAAGGCGATGACATGAAATTCATCATGAGTTTGTTGTTGAATTACTGGATACTGATTACCTTATTACTAAAATAGCCACAAGAAATCAGATATAGGTCTAGTGTATTTGTGCATATTGATATGCAGTTACACACATGCATCGTAAAACGTTAACCGTGTTTACATCTTAGCTTAAAAGGGTAACAATCAAATACATTTCTGTTAAAGTATAGATTGCAAAATTTATTTATGGTGGGCATTTTCCCCCAAATAGTATTTAATCAGTAAACTTGAAGGACCACACTCAATTAAACCACTCGATTGGTTGCCTTTTTTTGAGAGCCCCTACGAAGTGTTGTTTAGATATGTTGTTACATAGCCGATTACCACACACTGTGGTATTACTGGAATCAATGAAGTCATTCTTGATATTAAAGCATTGTTTCATTCATGTAAGGTTATATTTGTATGCATGCGAAATTTTGAATTAAATTAATGCCGCGGCAATTCAAATTATAATCAACCGTTATTAAAATGTTCATTTATAATTCTATTCTCAAATAAAAGCAATACAAATAATGACTTCTGGGAACAGAGCAGAGTACTTTATGTACATGTATCACCCTAACCAAACTTTGTAGGGTCTCTCAAACCTGTATAGTACATGAGGTGAGACAATAATTCTAAACATTATTGCCTCCATACAAAGACTAAGTGTTCCTCCGTGCCCCACACTTCCACTTGCAGATGACCTCCAGCCTGCAGCGCTGTAGCACCTCTGTCTAGTATGACTGATATGCTAATTGTACTGTTACGCCATACACCCCGATCCCAACCGTCCGCTCTCAGAGACTATAAAATCTTGATGTCAAAATATCTCCCGCACTCATACAACACATGTCATTACATAAATGTACTATACGCACAAGGAAATTACAAGTAGCTTGTGCATTAATGCACCCGTCACTAGTTCTTGATAGTTCTGTTGTCAGACTGTTGCTAAGCGGTTGCTAGTGTTGCAAAACATACATGTAATGTACATGTTCAGTAACAATACATGAATACCAGCACCTGATCCTTGACTGCTGAACATTATAATATCAACTATTAATAATGAAACCTGTGAACTTCATGATCACTTGCTCAAGTAAAAAACTAACCAGTCTCATTGTGACAATGCGTCTTCAGATGGCACAGTTACCATCAGCCATGGCTTGCAGGCCACCTGTACTCTGAAGTTGAGGCTGTCGTCCTTCAAATACTGACACTGTTAATACCCAGCTGATCATGAGGAATGAACTGAGGAAAACCCCATCCTGCTTTGTCCTTTCCTCTTCCTACTTTTAACAGATTCATGACTCTGGAACGTTTCATCAGCGGATGTTGCTGTCATTGAGTAATGGCCGTCATCTTTGAGCTGGTTGATGTGAGGGTACCATCATTATCTCCCTTCATCAGGTGCAGGTAAACCGACACATGTGTACCTTTACCATCACGTCCATTGGCATACACAGCAAGTCACATCTTATAGCCAGCGGGATGGGTATAAAATCCTGGACAACTGTACCATACCTATTGCCAATTGATCAAAACCAGGCATTTTAACAACACACTGAGTCTGAGCACAGTATTGTTCCATGCAGTTTTACCACTGCTACTTTGAGATCATCTTTGGTGGTTTTGTGATCTAGCTGTACCTTTGCTTTTGAACAAGATCATCTTTACAGGAGGTGACTTTGAGATCAAGATTTCTAAGCAGTACCATTGCAAGATCAAGATGGCAGCCACAGGAGGTGGCTTTATGGTCGTCCATTGTACCTCTTGGTGATGTGTAGGCACATCCCACATCCTTATATGGACAACCAATAAACTCATAAGGACACTCCAAGTGATGAGAAGCCATTTGCTTTCTTTTAATGCCATCTTCACATCCCTTGTGGGGACAGGGTACCATGAGATCAGGACACTCATCAAGATGGCCACCAGTCATCTCCTTATATGTCCCTTCTGATTTGCAATGCTTACATGTGTATCTTCGAAGAGGACACCGTTCATTTTGATGCAGGTCAAGGTTATTTCTCATTGTTTGTTCCTTACAACCATTAGCACATGGTACCAATGAAAACCCACATCTTTCATTGGTACACTTCACTCTCATTCCTTTAACCCTTCTAGCAATGTTTCTATCATGAAATGCATCCAAGGGTTGGCGACATGTGGGGCATGTCCCTGAGGTACATTTCAGCTTGTCATAACATGACTTGCAGTACAGCTTGGCAAACTCACACTTGGCTTGTTGAGGGTCGCGAGCAGGGAGAAGACAGGTGAGGGACAATCATATCCACCATCACTGTGGAGTAAAAGTTAATCATTATGGCATGTCTGAATGTCTCTATGAGAAAGTTGGTGGTGTATAGGACTTGAAGGCAATATTGGTGTAAAAACAAGGTCTCAGAAGGGAAAATGTAATAGTCCTATATTTAGCACATTTCTAGGGCATTATGTTGATTGTGTGCTAAATATAGCACTAATCGTTATTACATTTTCCCTTCTGATAAGACCTTGTTTTACACCAACATTACCTTCAAATCCTATATACCACCAACTATCTCATAGAGAATGTTTTTAGTTACTTGTATGATTAAGAACCATGCAGCCTACCGTTTATATAGGTACATTGTGCGCATGCAACTGGCAGATCAGAACCCATGCTTTTTCGTGGTGGCAATGGAAGAAGTTCCGATCGGCTCTGAACTTATACTACTTTGGACGTGTAACCAGAAATTATTATTTGCACCTTCTCCCCCATTACTCTAGCACATTTTCAACTTTTAAAGCTTCAAGCTATTTGGGAGCCTCCTGATGCTCATGTATGGATGTCACTCGCAGAGGTGCATGAGCTAGTGCTGGTGGAAATCACATCCAGACATTGTGTATCTCTGTTACAAACGGACCAATATCGAAATGATTTATGTGGTTAATAAAATAAAAAATTCAGACCTTCCAACTTGAATCGAGGGCTACAAATTTAAACATTTGCGAAAAATCGATCAAACACTGCGCTCTTGCAAGTCTTGCTGACATGTGACTTATGGCATACACAGTACCTACGAACAAGTAGATAATAGCACAGCAAAATGATGATCGAAACTGTGTGGCACATAATCGCTCTAAAATAGTTATACATTTTACAGTGCAAGATCTGCTGTGTAAAGCGCTCACCATTTAACGTTGCTTGCTGGAGTCACCATAACTTGGACATTAGGCCCACAATGTTTGAGGTACTTAGCAACCATTACTCATTTATTTACTGCATATAGCAACGCTCACGCTGCAATAAGCAAGCCATAAAAAGGAACTTGTACGGTATACGATATGATGACACATAAAAGATCCAGCTCAGTGCAATGCAATGTTACCAACATGCATGAGATCCATGCCATACTCTATAGAGCTCTTTCATCGCGTGACTTAATAGCATACATCTTCTAATTAGTCCGCCATATTGGTGCTCGGAGAAGTATGGGATTACTTCAGAGTGTCGTTTAAATATATATTATTGTGGTCTAGCACATGACTAACATTTGTAAAAAATACTTGTGCCTTCGGAGCGCGAGTTATACGTATCAAAAGTACCAAAACTATAATTCCGAGCACCAATATGGCGGACAATAAAGCAATTAAAGCCCACGCGTCATGTGACCATGAAAGAGCTCTATAGGAAGTTTTTTTTTTTTTTTTTTCAAACATTAGACTTGTATACATGTGCAAGTAAAGCGCACCTCAGATTTCATTCAGCTCATAATTATAATATATATATATATATATCGATGGCATCCAGAATTTTGGGTCAGTGATAACCTATAACTCCACCCAGCTAGGCGGCATTTACTTTTAATGGCCAATTACGGCATGCTGATGACGTCTTTATAGCTACATGCATAGAATTTAATTGAGCTATAACCATAATTTGGGCCATGTTAAGCACCCGGCTATTTGTGTACAGCAGAGCGAATTTTATCGCTATCAAATACGGTATCGAATATTTGAAACTAACGGCTCCCTATCGTACGCTACCCCATCGGGGCTTGGGCAGGAGAAGCCTGAGACTATCAGAATCCAACGCATTTAAAATCTTTAAAAACTGGTACGCATGGTTGAAGAAATGGTTTATTTAGCTCACCGTAACATTCTAATCAATTTACTCTTCACTGGTCCCTGGATGTGCATGGGTATGGTGGATGTGGGAGGGGCATGGGTATGGTGGATGTGGGAGGGGCATGGGGATGATGGATGTGGGAGGGGCATGAGGATGGGGAACTACAGAATATGAGTTCTGCGCTACCAACACAGAGCTCAGCAACAAACACAGGTTATGGCATTCGAGAACACATACATGAACTTTTTATACCACACTGCTTTTGAATGAAAATACATGATAATGTCCCAGAAAGGAGGGGCGCATGCACATGCGATTGGAGAGTGGGATCGCGGCGGTATCTAGATCTTCAGCTGGTTTGCCTCGATCTGCATACTTATATGATAAGCGTTATAACTTATGATTATGGATATCTCAGTTGTATTTGTCAGGTGCATCATCAAGTTAGTGCTGCAATCCTAAAATGGGGACTGGTGTTGAAAACATCGTTTTGGATTAACTTGCTTATGAATATACGTGTCATGTTTTGTGGCATAGGCTGTGAATTAGTGATCCGTCGGGAATTGTGAAACATAATGCATTTTGTCAACTCACTTAAAATGTAACCGTAATTTTTACATGGAACGCTGTTTACCTTCCTACTTTCAAGACCCTGCAGTACTTTGCTTAAAATGAATGCATGTGAATGTGCTTGTTTAGGAGGTAGCATTATCCATTGCGTGTGCGTGTGTGTGTGTGTGTGTGTGTGTGTGTGTGTGTGTGTGTGTGTGTGTATGTGTGTGTGTGTGTGCATGTGCGTGTGTGTATGTGTGTGCATGTGCGTGTGTGTATGTAGACTGTGTGTGTGTGCGTGTGTACGTGCATGGGTGTGCGTGCGTGTGTGCGCGCGCGCGTGTATTACCTCACAACCTTACCATTCCATTTGGAAGCTTGTCTGTTTGGCACATTGTATAGCTAATATCGCCACTGAAACTATTGCATCTCTGGAGCCATATGCATGCAGGCCAAAGTGGCAACTATGACGAGTGGAAGAACAGTTTTCGCATAAATGTTTTGCCATCAATTTTTCTTCCACTAAGGTCATTTGAGCGAACTTCATCAAAAATCCTTTCAAGTAGATACAGTTACTTATCAACGAGTCACTGCATTGCCTGTGTATTCAGTTAAAACCAAGGTCATTTTTTTCTTCAGCATTAAATGCCCTTCATTGTAAAAATATACAGAGCTATAAACTGCATGCAGATCTAGCTTTAGTATATACTTATAGATGCAAGACCACTTTTTACTGTAAGAGCTAGAAAATCGTGCATTTTTACCCTGCAAACTACATGCATGCAGAACGGATTACTTCCTAACTAGCTAGTGGATTCACAGGCATCACCGGAATTCAAATAACGCTCCCTTGTATGGCGAAAGCCTCGTGACTTTATTTAGTTTGTTATGTACCAGCTGTCATTACTAAATTGTATATCTCAACGGCTTGTTACGATTGTGCTGTTGATGCAGAAGTGACGTACGCGTATACAGCTATATACGTGTGCAGAGAAATTTACAAAGATGAATTCTTCCGATGACGGCGATTCTGCCAACTACGTGGTTATAAACAGTGTCTCTGTCTTCGTGTGTCTTCTAGCGGCCATTTTGGTGTTTGTTCTCAGGCTACACAATAAGATAGTCTACCGATTGGCCCTGTATCAGGTGCTGGCGGGGTTTATACTCTCATTGGCACAGCTATTACAAGTCGTCATTGGGATCTCCAAGAGCGTCGACTCCCAACTATACGACCGCCTGTGCATCGCTCTCGGATGGTTTGGCATGTACTCACAGTGGGTGAAGCTTCTCTTCACCGTGTGGGTAACTTTTCATCTATTCTGCTTTGCGATACTTCACAAGAACCTGAGGAAGCTTGAAGTGTTGTACGTTGTGAGTTCGCTACTTGTACCAATACTGATAGCTGCGGTGCCATTAATAACACACTCCTACGGATACAGCTCCGTCGACGGCTGCTACATTCCCGCATATGCAGGCAATGCCACGCTCAATGATGCTATTATTGAAAGGTTTGCTCTCTGGGATGGCCCTGCTCTGGTCATACTTTTAGTGCTATCTATAACCATGGCAGTGATGGTTACAATACTTGGTGGAAGAGTTTATAGAATTAGGTTAAAATATGAGCCGATCAATGACGGAGACCAGTTATCGAAGGCCCTTAAACAACTCCTTCCGCTGGCGGCTTTTCCAATTTTGTTCCTCCTCTTCATCGTACCAGTGTTCATATATGACGTCTACTATTCCTTCGTCACTCCGAAGCCAAACGAAAACCTCGTACTAACGGCGTACATATTTGTTATCCTCTGGAGCCTGACGTCAGGGTTGACCCTAATAGTCCACATCTCCGTGGCCAGGGTACCTGTATGTATCAGACGGTATAGAGATCGAACAACACAAAAGAAACACCCCACCCTCGCGAGCAGCTTTCAGGAAGTAACCCTCAGAAACGTTATCGCATCAAGTACCAGCAAGCCCATGAACAGTAACACAAGTTTTGCTCTACCAAACGACAGCACTGCGTTAATTGACACGCCATAATGAATGTTCAGACATCAGTGCGCATGCATATTTTTCAGCCAAAGCGACGTGTGTGCATTTTGTTGTATTTGTTGTTGATGTATCCGTGCAAGTTCAACTGATGTATTGCATGTACATAACGACAGGGGAGGAGTGATATAGTCCATATAGCCGACAGCTGATCTTGAAAACCATTGAGACAACCCCTTTCAGCGGCTACGGAAGGATGGCATAAACATACAATGTAACCCCCCCCCTCCCCCCCCCCCTAAAAAACAAACTTTAGCGGGCAAAATTAGTAGACATCGCTAATATATCGAGAGTAACTATAGATAATGCCCACGAACAACGACGAAAATCTGCGCTACATTACACTGAAAAACACCTTCCGCCGCCCCTGCCATTCCATCTATATATGTCCGGAATATGCGTGAGCTCTGTAAGATAGCCATAGGCCATAGGCGACCAAGCCAGAGCTATAGCTATGCAAGTTGAACCTCACGTCTACCATCGCATCATCTCGATCTGCACTTGTGTCACTCAATTTTTGAGGCGTCACAATTGATATCAGTTATATATAGGGGGCACTTTTTGTGGCATGCACTTATAGCAGTTCACATATGTCCTTGCTATACCTCAGACTATATAGGGAGTGTAACGTAGGAGGGGGAGGGGTACATGAGGATGCACCATTATTATATACTATTGAGTATATTTGCACAGGATAAGCGCCCTTATCGACTCAACACACATAAGTTTCATTTTTGGAAGCAGTTTTGAGGATGAGTGTAGGCTATTACCCTGTGTATATTTATGTATTATACTAACTTTTAAATATCAATTGTTCGCAAGTTATTGGGTGTGAAAAAGTTGACCACATATGTAAACTATGCTAATTATCTTTGCGAGCGTTACAGCAGTAGCGATGGTTATTTTCCCGTGCGTACAGAACATCATGACTATCACGCTGTTTAATAAAAAAAGGAACTTCATAATTGAGCACAACGGAAAATATGCTTTTCGAGCGTAATAGTTGCCACCATTAAAAAATACACACTTTATTTTTGGTTTTTTTTTAATTTAATGAAAAGCTATCTGTTTGCTTGTTGTGTTTCCAATCGCAAGACGGAACGCCAAGCCGTTACTAAACTACATCGCATCGAAGCGCTCGTGTTTTAGTCTTAAAGAAACCCTTCTAATGTGATAATTGTGGACTAAACAAACTTATAATTGGCCACACATAATGAATTTAATTACTTGATGTACAATAGAAAGAATATTCCCCTTTTCAATGACTGCAAACTAAACAAGTCAGTGTTACCCTCTCCCCCTTTGTCCACCCTCCCTCATGTTCCACCATGTCACCCTCCTCTCCAATGGTCCACCATGTCACCCTCCTCCGTCATGGTCCACCATGTCACCCTCCTCCCTCATGGCCCACCATGTCACCCTCCTCCCTTACCCTCCCTCATGTTCCACCATGTCACCCTCCTCCCTTACCCTCCCACATGGTCCACCATGTCACCCTCCTCCTCACCCCTCGCTCATGGTCCACCATGTCACCCTCCTCCCTCACCTCTCCCTCATTGTCTACCATGTCACCCTCCTCCCTCATGGTCCATCACGTCACCCTCCTGTGCTGTGTTCATGTGGAAGGGTGACATGGTGGACCATGAGGGAGGAGAGTGACAAGGTGGATCATAAGGGAGGGTAAGGTAGGAGGGTGACATGGTGGACCATGAGCGAGGGGTGAGGAGGAGGGTGACATGGTGGACCATGAGGGAGGGGTGAGGGAGGAGAGTGACAAGGTGGATTATAAGGGCGGGTAAGGTAGGAGGGTGACATGGTGGACCATGATGGAGGAGTGGACCATGAGGGAGGAGGGTGACATGGTGGAACATGAGGAGGAGGGTGACATGGTGGACCATGAGGGAGGACGGTGACATGGTGGACCATGAGGGAGGAGGGTGACATGGTGGACAATGGGGGAGAGGGTAACACTGACTTGTTTAGTTTGCAGTCATTGAAAAGGGGAATATTCTTACTATTGAAGCAGCACAAGTAATTAAATTCATTATGTGTGGCCAATTATAAGTTTGTTTAGTCCACAATTATCACATTAGAAGGGTTTCTTTAAGACTAAAACACGAGCGCTTCGATGCGATGTAGTTTAGTAACGGCTTGGCGTTCCGTCTTGCGATTGGAAACACAACAAGCAAACAGATAGCTTTTCATTAAATTAAAAAAAAACCAAAAATAAAGTGTGTATTTTTTAATGGTGGCAACTATTACGCTCGAAAAGCATATTTTCCGTTGTGCTCAATTATGAAGTTCCTTTTTTTATTAAACAGCGTGATAGTCATGATGTTCTGTACGCACGGGAAAATAACCATCGCTACTGCTGTAACGCTCGCAAAGATAATTAGCATAGTTTACATATGTGGTCAACTTTTTCACACCTAATAACTTGCGAACAATTGATATTTAAAAGTTAGTATAATACATAAATATACACAGGGTAATAGCCTACACTAATCCTCAAAAATGCTTCCAAAAATGAAACTTATGTGTGTTGAATCGATATAGAATGACCCCCTGGTGTTAGACCAGTATTGCTATTCATAATTTGAGAGATTCCGAGACGTATGCAAAGTCATTGCCATGGCAACACGTTATGATACTACAGAAGTGTGTAGTGTAGACCAGTTATGCTAAGGCATTGAATGTTCAGTTCATTCTATGCGAGATCTGTATGAGGAAAACTACACAGCCGCGTGGGGGTTACTTCTTGTGGATGCCAGGAATACATTGCACGGGTACTGCCCTTTGGAACTCTTGTATTCAATGGCCTTGGTGTTTCAGATTCTTGTTTAACACCTATTGCGGTTATCCATCACTTATTTTACAAGGATCAACCAAGTCTGAAGCTCTCTACAGCAAAGAAGGTGTTGGTCAAGGTGATCCTTCGTCCATGCTGATGTATGATACATGTATGCTTCCGCACTGATGCCATGCACTCATTCAATCACTCTCAAATCCTATACTGCATGAATCCAAAACTGGTATCAGATGATTCCTCCTGCACAGCCAAGCTCATGCACTGACCTCTGTGACTGGTTTGACAAGCTCTGTGAACTTGGTCCCAAATATCAATATCATCCAGAGCCAGAAAAGTGCATCCTTATTGTTGATGCAGAACATGATGCTATAGTCAAGTCAGTGTTTCAACACCTAGGTATTTAGGTTGTGAATGGCTACCGCTTCTTAGGAGGGTTCATTGGAGATCGGGAAACCACAAAACAATTTCTGCACAACAAGATCACAGGGTGGGCGAGCAACCTTCTTAAATTATCCAAAGCTGCAGAATCACAGCCCCAAGCTGCTTTTTCTGCACTGTCCAAATTCATGCGGTTTGTGTGGTCCGACCTACCTTCCCAGTCATGAGGAAGTATTTACTTCATCTGGAACACTTTGAACCAATATTTCTGGCCTGCTATTCTTGAGGGTACCACCTATGATCACGAAAAGCAGCTATTCTCTATTCCTGCACGATTAGGTGACATGGGAGTTCTCAACTGAAAATGCCAAAATTGCCCATACCACATCCAGAGCAGGCACAAGACACATTGTAGATGCCATCAAAGGAAAGATGGTGTTATTTGATCAGAATGTTCGAATGTCTGATGCAATGGCAAACATGCACACCACCCTCCAACAGCAAGATGAAGTCATACTTCACACAACATTGGCCAAAATTCAGAACTAAATGCAAAAACAAGACGGGCAATACAACAGGCAGCAAAGGGCAAGACATCATCATGGTTAACAGCTCTGCCCCTTGCTCACTATCACACTTTGACCTCTATCCGCCACAGAATTCTGTGATGCCCTAGCTATAAACCATTACTGAAGTTGCCAGCCAATTGCCATGGATGCGGAGCTGCAACCAGTTTGGAGCATGCTCTTGACTGCAAGAAGGGTGGTCTAGTGACGCAACTTCACAATGAAGTTAGAGATGTTATTGGCGACCTAGTATCACTGGTTTACAAGGAAGTCGTAAAAGAACCAATCGTGCAATAGGCAAATGATGCAGAAAGTGTACCCTCCTTAATTGCTGATCTGAGTATCATATGGCAGCCCCCAGACCGTGGCGTTGTTTGACGTACTTGCATGTCACAAACACTGACGCCCCGTTGCACTCACAACGAGTTTTTACTGCCATTCGAAATGAAGAAGAAATACTCAGAAGCAGCAGCTCTTCGCCGAGCCTCCTTCACACCTCTAGCTTGTTGTGTCAGTTGACGGAGTCCTGGGTCGAGAAGCATATTTTTTTTTCATACAAATTGCTCAGATAGTTGCCCATAAGTGGTAAAAAATCCAACAGTGAAGTACTTAGATGGATGAGAGCACAACTTTCATTCGCTATACTCAGAGCATGTCTGAGGACCATATGGAAGATACGGACGATGGAGCAGGGTTGCCCACTATATCTTTGCCTGAATGTCATGCGTAAAAATCTTTATCGTTTATATGTTTATATTATTTTTTGGCTTCATTTGTGCATTCATACTCAATTGAAGTTTTTAACCATTAAAGAAAAAAAGACAAGTTATACGATGTCTTTGTATTTCATTAACAAAAGCTCATGCAACACATAATGCTATAAAAAATCCCGTACAAGAATGGTTCGTGGTAGAAACAGCAGAGGATTGAATGAAAAATGAAAAACACCCGCTCCCTGGAAGTAAGTTTATTTTTTCAGTCCATCCTGTTCCTACGCTGTTCACATGACAGTTCAACGTGCTTTCTCGTAAGACGATCCAGACTGTGTGCAATAGAAAGGTTATTATGTAGGCACATGACAAGAATGTAATCAGTGCTCAGGTAGTCACTCTCCCTCCATGCATATTTCTGAGACTTCTTTTAGTTGTGAATGCGTACTTTGCACCGTTAATCTCGGCGCGTCAAAAAAAGGCGGTCTTTTCACAACAAAGGAAAATTTAGGATCGAATTAAAGGGACCTAGCGCATATTTTTTCAAGTTTTCAAATTATTTCATATTCCAAGAGACACCTATGGCCTCTACAACTCAAGTCAATTATGTACATGTATCACCCTTAGGCTAACCAAACTTTGTAGGGTCTCTCAAACTTGTATAGTACATGAGGTGAGACAATAATTATAAACATTATTGCCTCCGTACAAAGACTCAGTGTTCCTCTTGCTCCACACTTCCACTTGCAGATGACCTCCAGCCTGCAGCGCTGTTGCGCCTCTGACTAGTATGACTGATATTCTGAGTAACGCCATACACCCCGATCCCAACCGTCCGCCCTCACAGACTATAAAATTTTGATGTCAAAATATCTTCCGCACTCATGCAATACACGTCATTATAAACTGTCCTACCTACAAGGAAATTGCAAGTAGCTATTATGCATTAATGCACCTGGCACCCGTCACTAGTTCTCGATAGTTCTGTCGTCAGACTGTTGCCAATACACGTTCAGCGGTTGCCATCGTTACAAAACATACATGTAATGTGCATGTTCAGTACCAATACGTGAATATCAGCACCTGATCCTTGACTGCCGAACAGTGAGTCTGAGCACAGTATTGTTCCAGTTTTACCACTGCTACTATGAGATCATCTTTGGTGGTTTTGTGATCTAGCTGTACCTTTGCTTGAACAAGATCATCTTTACAGGAGGCGGCTTTGAGATCAAGATTTCTTAGCAGTACCATTGCAAGATCTAGATGGCAGCCACAGGAGGTGGCTTTATGGTCGTCCATTGTACCTCTTGGTGATGTGTAGGCCCATCCTACATCCTTATATGGACAACCAATAATCTCATAAGGACACTCCAAATGATGACAAGCCATTTGTTTTCTTTTAATGCCATCTTCACGTCCCTTGTTGGGACAGGATACCATGAGATCAGGACACTCATCAAGATGGCCACCAGTCATCTCCTTATATGTCCCTTCAGATTTGCAATGCTTACATGTGTATCTTCAAAGAGGAAACCATTCATTTTGATGCAGGTCGAGGTTATCTCTCATTATTTGTTCCTTACAACCATATCATTAGCACATGGTATCAATACAAACCCACATGCTTCAAGATGTTTCACAAGGGATCCTATAGTTCATTTACCCAGATGCATCCAGTGGTTGGCGGCATGTGCGGCATGTCCCTGAGGTACTTTGCAGCTTGTCATAACATGACTTGCAGTACAGCTTGGCACACTCATACTTGGTTTGTTGCGGGTCTCGAGCAGGGAGAAGACAGATGACACAGTAGCCATCATGGTGAGGGACATCTACAAATTCACATTCATATCCACCATCATTAGTACTGTGGAGTAAAAGTTAATCATTATGTCATGTCTGCATGTCTCTATGAGAAAGTTAGTGGCATATAGGATTTGAAGGCATTATTAAGGAAACAAGGTCTCAGAACGGAAAATGTAATAGTCCTATATTTAGCAGGGCATGTGTTGTTTGTTTGCTAAATATAGGACTATTACATTTTCCCTTCTGATAAGACCTAGTTTCTTTGCTTTTTACACCAATGTTGCCTTCAAATTCTATATATTCCACCAACTTTCTCATAGAAAATGTTTTTAGCTATTCGTATAATTAAGAACCAGCCTACCGTGTATATAGATAGGTACGTTGTGCGCATGCAACTGGCAGATCAGAACTCTGCTTTTTCGTGGTGGCAATGGATAAAGTTCTGATCGGCTCTGAACTAATGACGGCTTATACTTCTTCGGACGTGTGATCAGAAATTTTTATTTGCATCTTCTTCCCCGTTACTCTAGCACGTTTTCAACTTTTAAAGCTTAATTCAATTAAGGTCTATTTTGGAGCCTCATGGATTCTAAAGCATTTTAATAGCTCATGTATTGAGGTGCATGAGCTAGTGCTGGTGGAAATCACATCCATTCATTGTGTATCTCTGGTACAAACGGACCAATATCAAAATGATTTATGTGGTTAATAAATGAAACAATACAGACCTTCCAACTTGAATCGAGGGCTACAAATTTAACCATTTGCGATCAAATACTGCGCTCTTGCAAGTCTTTCTGACCTGTGACTTATGGCATACACAGTACCTACGAACAAGCACATAATAGCACCGCAAAATGATGATCGAAACTGTACTGTATGGCGCATAATCGCTGTAAAATAGCTATACATTTTACAGTGCAAGATCTGCTGTGTAAAGCGCTCATCATATAAAGTTTTCCTCAATAGTGAAGTTTGCTTTGTAGTACAAATCGTCACTTGGTCAGTCGTACGACTGTGCAACAGGCGACCTCTACGGAGTCTATATATTGATCATGTGCCTAATCCGCCCACCATTGACTGTATTTTGAGTACACCATCAAAAAGGTAGGACCAATTATGTTAGTCGATGCAGTGCTTTAACTGTCTTATTCTAGATGCATGATATACACCGTGCATTTTATTCGTGCGTTTGATGTACTGTAATAGTGTCATGTCGTACATGTATAGCAAGGAATACGCAAGAAGTTTGACCGTACAGACATGCACGCTCTTGCGCGATTTCAATATACGATATATACATGTACTGTACCGTATTAAAATGTACGTTACTGGCGTATAGTTCATAGGAGAAGAGCTGGCTGTGTGGCTTATTCTCTTTCGTGTGTGCACCAAATGAAAAACCATTGCTCATTACTGCCTACGCTGCAACAAGCAATCCAAAAAAGGAACTTGTACGATATATTCATAAAAGATTCAGTTGCAATGCAGTGCTATCAACATGTCACGAGTAGAAGCTTGCTAGTTGGTTGCTTCAGCAAGAGTACAGTACGCGCGATGAATCGGTTAAAATCGATCAAGGCGCAATATAAACTAATCCTATAAGCTTTATTTTAGGTGTAAAGCTAAAAATGATCTATAGCTATACTACGCTCGTGTTTTTGTTAAGCTCAGTTGCACCCAGTGAAAATAACGATGTGCCTTTAAATATTTCCTTGGAAATGACTAGAGCTCTACTACCTGCATGCAAGGACACATAGAGGGACGTTCTTGTGTGTACAGTATCCAAAAGCATCGATTATGTAAGGATCGATGCTTAGGCCCGCCATCATTCGGAGCCTTTTGTTCATATCATCTGAACGGGCAGCCGTGCGCTGAATGACTTTGAAACAACAATGGATGCGTTCCATTGACTCATAATGCAAACTTGTCCTCAAAATATAAAGTTTTCCTCAATAGTGAAGTTTGCTTTGTAGTACAAATCGTCACCCGGCCAGTCGTACGACTGTGCAACAGGCGACCTCTTTATATTGATCATGTGCCTAATCCGCCCACCATCTGGCTCTATTTTGAGTACACCATCAAAAAGGTAGGACCAATTATGTTAGTCGATGCAGTGCTTTGACTGTCTTATTCTAGATGCATGATATACACCGTGCATTTTATTCGTGCGTTTGATGTACTGTAATAGTGTCATGTCGTATATAGCAAGGAATACGCAAGAAGTTTGACCGCACAAACATGCACGCTCTTGCGCGATTTCAATATACGATAAATACATATACTGTACCGTATTAAAATGTACGTTACTGGCGTATGGTGCATAGGAGAAGAGCTGTCTGTGTAGCTTATTCTCTTTCGTGTGTGCACCAAAAGAATCTAAACTCAAGGTCAGGATGTGTTTGCATGGTCTTCAACTGGCTGCATGCGGAAAGTCAATTTGCTCTTCCAACTATGCTACCGTTCACGAGCATTTTCTTATATCAACTATATATATTACTGGTTGTGCTTTTTGTGTTTGCGCACGGTGTGTAATTGCGAAATTGAGAGCGCTAAGAAAATATTATACGGGCGAACGTATATATGCGATGGCCTGGGAAGAGAAAAAGCTTGCGCTTGGAACGACTTGAAAAGGTTTTCAGGCAAAATTGCTATACAATATACGATTACCATGCAAGATCCTTGGTAATGGCCCTGCGCACAAAAACTTTGCCAATTGCTACCAGGCCTTATTTTTCTACCTACGTTATAAATACGGTCTGGAAAGAGGCGACATCCCAGTATCATGTTATAAAATAGGCACCACTATAAATTGGCACCCCGTTACAAATATCCCGTTTCAAATATGCCCATGAATTCTAAAATTTCTAGCTAGCCATAGCTGATTGATTCATGTCACTAGAAATTATGAATAGGGCACTAGATCTAGTGCCCTATTCATTATTTCTATTCATCAATCAGGTTTTGTTGTACGGTATTTTAGGATGCGTAAGGACCGTTTGATAGAATCGAAGCTGTTTGGAGTTCATGGAAAATGAAAATTGAAAACTTGAAAAACTATCCAGAAAGGCTGGGCACTGTCCCAAATAAATGTTTGCATAAATAGCAAACAACTAGAGTAAACGCTTTGGTGCTTCAATCGTCGTTTGGTGGAACCTCTTTTGTTACTGAAGTGTTTTTTCTCAAAATGCCTTCACGTCAGGAAAAGAAACGAGCGAAACGACGTGCGAAATACCTTCAAGTTCCTACGAGACGATGTTTTAGAATCGGCACGGGCATCCTACAGCGATACATCATATTCACAGTGATTTCAGTGATTTGGAAAAATCAAGGAAACTAGTAACTAAAAACATTCTCTACGAAAAAGTTGGTGGTTTATAGGATTGGAAGGCAATTGATGGTGAATGTGGTAAGCATCAGAAGGGAAAATGTAATAGTCCTATATTTAGCACATTTCTAGGGCATGTCTTGTTTTTGTGCTAAATATAGAACCATTACATTTTCCCTAACGTACAACATCCCGGCTTTACGTCGTTCGCGTTCTTATGGGGCTATATACATGTATGCGGGTCAAGCTATGGTTCTTATTCACATGCAGAACGCCTAAGTACCTCAGATGTATAACATACCTGAGTGAGTCTGGACAGGCTTTTCACACAGTGGCAGACTGCAGAGCCAGTATAAAAAACGTCCATTACGTCATGCACCATTGCGAAGAATTAAAAACAGTACCTCACACCACTGAAGTGACTCAGGAACCTTGAAAAGTAGGGGAAAGAGTGTTTTACACCTACCTCAATGATCTGGCTAAAATTGTAATAATTAATTTTTACTACAACTATCATAGATCCTGAGAAAATGGCACAAACGTCTTGACAAAACCCAATGCAAATTTCTACACAATTTCTACAAGTGTCTGTGGACGTGTTATTTTAGGGCCATGAAACCTACAATAGACCTGAATTTTTTTGTTTCATCAATAAAGCATAGTGAATGATGCCCTTAAAACTATATATTTCACTCCTTCTTTAGTTCTGTCAATTCCTGATTTATACTGAACAGAAATGCACTTTATGCACAGAAATGCACAAAATTTTGTGGTGCGCATTCCAATTTTTCCACAGATTGTACATGTAAGGGGGCCTGGGATTGGAAACTAAGGCAATCAACACCAAAAATGAGTGACACTCCGTTACATTCTGCCGGGTTTCGAGGCTATTGTAGTCTTATGGATTTAAATGGCTGTGTTGTTACGTAAATGCATGGGCTTTCCTTTGCTATTTGAGCCACTTAAATTTTACCATCACAATCCGGCAGATGGCCTACTTCAAGCAGTGAACAGTATAATTCAGCATAACATTCGCGCGCGAAAATTTTTTTGTACACATTCCACAGATTGTACATGTAGGGGGATTAGAAACGGAGGCAATCATAACCAATAAATGCGTGCCACTCCGTTACGTTCTGGTTTCCAGGCTATTGTGGTTTAGTGGATTTAAATGGCTATTGTATTTCGTCGCAGATTTGCATTGTACGTTACATGCGCCGGCTTAGTTTCTTTGCAATGTTAAAATTTCCAATTTCAAATTTAAATTTGCAATGGTCTTGCAGCAAGGTGCATTCAACCTTGATGGGTACTAATAATGGAGCACGAATCATAATAACTGCGGAAAGAATGCTCTATATTGCGACCGTGGGTTAGCATTTGGAATACATTTACCTTACGTATAAATACCAGCCTACTACGTATCTCGCAATTTACAGAACTAAAATATAGTACTAACCAATGATTAAGCAATAAGAATAAGCTATTTGGCAACTTGCACTCCGTAGAAATGTATATCTCACGTGTGACACGTCATACGCTAATTATATTCATATTCAGGTTCGAGGGGGAGGGGGATCCAGACACCCTGGACCCCCTCCCCCCTGGATCCGCCACTGAATTAACGCGCGTATACATCCTGTAGAACAGCAAGGCCTTTCGATTGTGAATTAATTAACCACGCATGTAATTAATTATTCATTACTTGGGGCCAAGGAGGGGTCTTTAGACCCCTAAGACCTCCTCCTGCATCCGCCCCTGGCGTGCGCGGAAAATTAACGGACGTTAGCAATGACGCGTGAGGAATATGTAATGAGCGTCCAAAATTTCTAGAGAATGTGAACACAACCCAGTTGGATGAGACCTGCAGGCCGAGACAAGCTGTTAGGGAGAGAAGGCCTATGAATAATTATCACAATGAATAATGACAACGTGGGTGTGTGTGTTTGTACTGCTTGCTACTTACCAATCTATAAACCTTCCCCTACCCTAACCCTAAACCTAGACCTAATCTAAGCCCAGCGGCTTCGCTTGCAATGCACGCTAGCCAACATGAACCTAAGCTTAGCAACCAACACGAGTTGGCAAGGCAGTGAAAAGGGGGAGAATAAAAAAGAAAGAGGAAAAAAAAAGGTAGTGGAGAAATCAGGATTCGAAACTCTGACCTCGTTCAGAGGAGCCAGCCACACTACGTGCAAGCCACAGTAACAATCGAAAACGATGGGATCGTACATGCTACTTCAACGTAATTATTGATTGTAGGCGTAATTATTCATTGCAGGTCAAGGTTTGGTTTTAAAAAAACCTTCTCTCCCTAACGGTAATACAGGCCGAGGCTGTGTAACTGTTAGTGGTGTGGTAGTGGCCGCGTCTGTCCCAGAGACGAGTAAGTGGTTGAGCATGCATGGCATGCATGGATTATTCTAAAACTGTAGGACTATCAGGCTAGAGTAGCTTCTCTATGAAAGTTCCTATCTCGTTTTCGTCGGAAAAAGCCGCTTCGAAAGTCAGCTAGCCGGACTCACAGACATCCTGTGTGGTTTCTTTCCTACACAGGCCCGGCGCACTCAGTGAAAAGTTGGTGTGGCCAATCGTGTAGATGTGTATCGAAGTACTTCCAGCTAGGGGGTCTGGAGGAGCGCTGTAAGCTCCCCTAGCGGCCCCAGAAGCTAACGCTATCCTAGAATCTGAGTACGCAAAATTGCATGTATTGTTGCTCGTATGCATAAGGCAATGAAATTGTTTTGTGGGTAACCCGGTGCAATACGTTGGTGTGCATTATCTGGTTACATGATTTTGCTTTGCATACAATGAATAATAACTAGACGTTGCACTGGACAGCCCACATATTAGCACGCCCATACTTTGGAATCCAAAGTTGGTGCGGCCAAAGCCGCACCGGCCGCACCGTGTGCGCCGGGCCTGTTAATCATCGAAATTTTAATCACAAACACGTACGTACTAGTATGTTTATTCGATATGAAACCTGTTTAATTAGCAATGGTTTTTTCCAACAGGTTTATGGCCTACGAATTATATTAAATTACTAAAGGAGCTTCCGTTTATCCCGCTGGACAGACGCCATTTTTAACTCATAAATGTAGCCGCACGGCCGGCTGACCACTTGCCAGGCAAGCGCTTTTGATACGGCACCTCCATTTTTAAAATGATTGAATGATATTGGCAGCTTTTCCTCATTCACTTGTAAGAGCTAATCCTTCCTGCAGCCCCATTAAATTGGTTTCCCAAGCAAGGTATTGGTGCTTGAACACCTGCTAGCATTGCAGAAAACCTTTCTTTTGCTAACGAGGGGTCGAAAATGGTACGTGTATCCGAAGCGCTTCTGCTGCACCGGGAAACGTAGCAGTGACATCGACATGGTCGACAATTTCAGACACACAAGTGTATTACTCTATAATATTACTTGTAACTTGATGCAATGAACTTTTAATCGTGCTTCAGAGTAAATAAGACCAGCCAAGTACCCATAAAGAATGGAATTAGAAACACTGATTGAGAGAAGGGCATAACAACTATTCAAAACTGGGGGGTGGGGGCGGAGACTAATATTAACCACTAATTAATTCATTTTTTATCATACCCCCCTACCTTTTAAAATGTGATTACAATAATGTTAGTACAGAACTGTTGTTCGAAATCTGGTACATTATCATACGTTTGTGAAGTGCATTTTACATGTATACCAACACGAATGATGAACTCATGCCTTCTCTGTAGGATCTAACGTTCACAAAGCAATGAATAACTCCAGCTGTATGGATACCGATGACTGTACTCAACCTGACCCCATGACCATTATATATACAACAGTCAAAGTGGGCTTGTGCATCTCGTCAGTACTGTTTTTGATCGCCGTTGTGCTCGTCCCAGCTTTGAAGCTGCATAAATTGTTGGTGTACCGCCTAGCACTCTATCAGGTGATCAGCGCAAAGCTGTGCCTTATCGCTCTTGCCTTATTAATATTTGGCCCCTTGTCCGAAGATGGTAATGTTGAAATCGCTGTATGTGCATCTATAGTATCATTAAAGCTTGTGCTAACAGTGTGGATAACTTTCCATCTATTTATACTTTCTGTATGGCACAAAAACCTTAAAAAGTTGGAACTACTCTACGTAGGGAGTTCAATAATAGTGACCGCAATCATTTTCATAGTGACACTTGAGCTTGAGAAAAAGGAAGAAAACGAAATCGACGCATTTTATTCTAATGGAAGCGCAAATTCACATTCAAATGCAACCTTCGTTAATTATCTGCAGCATGAATTCATTGCTCTGATCAGCGTGGCCAGTTTCCTCCTTCTAATTTCATTCCTATTTGTCGTCGTCATGGTGGTTACGCTGTGCTGCAGAGCAATCAAAAGGATCGGGATCGCCTCCGTAAATCAAAAGCAACACAAGAAGGTTCTCTATGAGATGATGCCACTGCTGGCATATCCGATAATGTATCTAATTCTGATAACTCCAATTATTGTGCTCATGGTAATGACTTTTTTTGGAGTGAACGTAAATCGTGATGATATTGAATTTTATGAAGACTTCTTTACATTTGGCATCTATGGCTCACCTGTTGCAGTTCTGTTGTGGAGCATTACCTGTTCGTGTGCTCTAATAATTCACGTGTCTATCGTATTATGCAATAAGAAACGAAAACACAAACAGGAAATATGTCCAAACGGCAATGACACAAGAGAGGGCGGAACAATTAATGAAACTACTACATTGGTCGGCAGAAGTGAAACTTATTACTCCTTACCTATTGAAGACTGAGTGTATGGTGCAGAACTATTACGTGTAGTCAGTATACATACTTAGTGATGATAAAGATTGTACAGCGTATTCGTTGTGGCTTATATGATCATACCTTTTTAATTAAATATAGCCAAAAGATATACATGTACATGTCCACATCACACACCTACATATAGCAACAACACCAACATGTTCATACATATGGGTAAGAATCCGCGAAACTGATCCTTCACGATTTATTTAAGTAGGACAGTCTCCGAGAAAATAATATATATCGCTATAGTTCGAATCACTATAACTTTGGAACGGTAATCGCTATTGACTTCTATTTTATTCATAAGGGTTGCTAAAATGCACATTCACAGCACAGTGAGCCAACTGTGACCAGTGAAAATGTTGAACAATTAAACGTTTTTTCTCATTGTATTATATCCCTGCACATGAGTTTTGTTCTCCCATGCTTGTCCTCCCACAAACGTTTTGTCGTATTCTGAGTTTTGTTCTCCCATGATGTGTGAACAGTGACATGCATCTATCTTAGGTGATGAAATTCAGCATTCATGGCAAACATCACTTATTCTGGCACGAAGGCAACACAGCCTTGGCAATCTATATATGGCTGGGGCCATATATAGATATATCGGGGGGGGGGGGGGGGTCCCAGGACTTACAAGAATACTTCTCGTGTCCGGCCATCCACACTTGAACCTGCGTTCTCCTGTTTCTTTGACGTGGACTAACTAAATCTAATGGAGATAGCACACTTTCTTTCTCACCTTGTGGAACATCCAAGCTATCTCTCTCACTGGACCCTTCACCTGACATGCTTGTGTCAATTAATGTGCAAGCCTCTGCACTGGAACTATCCATTGCTTCATAAAACACTTCTTCCTGAAAATTCTGAAACGCCCTTATTGTAGCTTCACTCCTTTTGGATTTTCCTTTATTCATCTTGATCCATTTGGATCGCAGCGACAGAAAACGGAACGCCCATTTCTTTTCTAGTTTCTTACCTTGTTTAAGCCCTTCATCAACCAAAAGCTGTCTTGCTGCTTCAGCGTTGCTCTTAAACTTCTTAACATACCTGGTGTGAGCTTCCAAGTTCGTTATTTTGTGCTTTTCTGTCATGGCCAGTGGCCAGCAAACTTGGAACACAAATTATGTTTACGCGCGCGAGCGTTATTAGGAATTATTCGCAAAAACATAAACGGTATCGATGTTGTTGAAGTCTTTATGACGGTCCCATATAGAAAGCGGGGCATTGTCGGCACATGTTTTGGGGATGCCAACTGATAAAATCATGCATCGGTTTTGTCTGTCTTCTCCGTTGGACCCTCGTTTGTTCTCGCCGAGGAAGGTAGGTGGTGCAATCTAGCGTTTCCTCGTTTTGCCCGTCTTTCATTGCAAAAAAGATACATTCCAAAGGCGTAAACTATAATAAATTTGGTATCTTTCGAAAGGCAGGAGAAAACGCTACCTAACTACGTATCTATTCTTCCTCCCATTTGTTCCATTAAATGTGTAGTTTAGTATAAAGACGTTGATGTTGGAACTCAAATTTTTCATCTGTTTTTAGCTTCAACATTTTGAGTCAAACTGAATTTCAATTATTTCACATTTATTTTAGTGAAATCTGATACTTTGGGCTATTTGAGTTAAATTATGTATAAAAAACATCAAAGTCATACCCTAACCCAATGTCTGCATCTTAAACCACTCTGCATGGGCACCCTATGCTCAAGAAATCAAGTGAGTACTGCTCACTGGACCTACTTGGCCTTCCAGACAGCAGGCTACAATTATAATGCACACATACGCACACGCACACACACACATACACACACACACACGCACACACACACACACACACACACACACACACACATAAACATACATGCATGCATACAGCTGGACCTTTCCAAGGTCTACCTCTGCCTTACGAAGGCTGGCAGTGATGGCTTTCTCTGGAGCCTGTGCCTTAACTGGAGCAGGCCAATGAAGGCCACATCCTGCAGGTGGGCCAGGTGGTGTGTTGAGCGAGTCTTGTATTATTGACAGATGGAGAACTGATTACTGTGGAGAATGTTGGTCCAGATAGAGTAATGAATGAGGGACGGAAAAAGGGGTGATGGAGTTTAAGGTACATGGGACAGATGGTAGAGCAAGTGTAAACTGGGGTGAAACCTAAAAATGGCATGTGAATTTGGAAATGCTGTGGACAACTTGCACAATGCAAAATACAGGAGTTGAAAGGAAACAGGAGTATAAAGGAAAAGTAAGAGGAAAGAAGAATGGAAGAATTACCTAAATACCTTAAAATTTACTCCATTCTCCTTCGCGGTTAATTCCCAGTGTAATCATCGTCAGAGATGTCATTCTCACCTCTTTTGAACATATGGCTAACAAGTGAACTGTTCAGAAAATTAAGCCTACTAACCACATTCAAAATATAAGCACTTTACTGCTTCCCTGCCTGCACACATACACTCCACACACACACACAACACAGACAATCAACAGACATATATATATATATGGGACAGTGTCCAGCTAAATCACCCTTACGGTACTTTTTCAAAATTTCCAGAACAAGCAAAAGAAAAGTAACGTTCGCATTGAAATGTATGGCTAATTATAAAATCAGTGCCTAATAACTTTGTGATGGATAGTCCGATTTAGTATGCGTAAGGACCATTTGACAGAAGCTCATGGGTGTTCAAGGAAAATCAAAAAATTTGAAAACTTGAAAAACTGGCCAGAAGGGTGATTCTGCTGGACACCGTCCCATATAATTATTAATGAAGCTGGTGCTGGGCTCTTTCCCGACCATTCACAGTCACGGCCTGCTGATATTCTCGTGAAGCATTGGAACCATGGAAGGCCCGTTGCCCTGGACATCTCCGTTGTCTCACCGCTAAATCCTTCAACTTTAGCTGAAGCGGGAGCAACGGTTGGTGCAGTCCTTGACGCAACGGAGAGGAGGAAACACCAGGCCAATGATGTAAAGTGTTTAGCTTTAGGGTGGGTCTCAACCCCTCTAGTAGTTGACTCCTATGGGGCTTGGGGTAACGAAGCTTCAATATTTCTGGCTCAGATAATTGCTAGGCTTGCGATCCACAAGTCTCTGCCAAAGGCACAGATATCTTTTGAGCTTTTCGCAAGCTTGAGCATTTGCCTAACAAGAGCGAATGCCAGAGCCATCCTCCGTAGAATCCCATCTTAACTGTAGTGTGTTTATATATAGCAAGTGTTGTGTGTATGAGCTATCATCTAATTGTATGCATATTTTAATTATTATTATAGAACAATGTTTATTATATAATATATATATAATTATTAATTTCAATGTTGGGAGCAATCTTATCTGTTGGAGGACAATACTGGGGCATAGTGTCTAGCAAAAGATCAGTTTTACCAAGGTGTGGGGTAGGGACCCACCCACCCACACCCACAAACACACACACACATATATATTTAGATAATCTCAGATCACACATGCGAGCGCACACTGCACAACACCTCCACACACGCAACACACAATCACGCCCACACACACACACACAAACACATGAATTTTTAGATAATTCCATATCCTTAGATCACACATGCAAGCACACTGCACACCCACCCACACACGCAAGCAAATCTCTTATGGGTCTGAAGATTAGAACTGCACAATTAGCATAGCTTCCCCTAGCTTGGCGAGTAAACGTTACATTATATTATATTATATTACTAATTTCTATCATAGTGACTAGCAAAGGATCAGGGCAGGGGAGGGGCACCTACACACACACATGCTTTTATCACACATGCGAAGCGAACGCACACTCCACACTCCTACACACGCAAGCGCGCGACGCACGCACACACACGCACACACATATGCACATACATACACACTCCCTTCCTGCCTGGAGTCTGGACCCTGAAAATATCCTGTACGAAGGGTATTAAATATAGGGCTTCTATTGAACGTGAATATGTATGATTAACCACTGAATCGATAGCTCCAGCTATACACATGTATCCGATCGATAGCTGTACCCTCGATAGCGTAGGTTGTTCGTAGAAGGCGATGTTTTAGCCGCGTGGTGGATTAATAAGGCGATAGAAAAATGCGACAGAAGTCAGCCACTACAACAAATTATTACCAGATCGATAAATAAGATCGATCGATGACATAGGAAAAGCGGTCGCTACGATTGATAAAGTACACATCGATAAAAAAGTATCGCATTGACAGAAAAATTTGAATTTTGTCCCAAACGGCGCTTCATACAAAAGCTGTCGATTGATGTCGATCGATGATCAAAAGCAGTCGATAAATTTATCAGTCATTTATGACTCACATATCCAGAAATGCCCTATACATTGGAGGTCATACACAAAAAAAATTCCAAATTGAATTCTTTAACATTTTAACATATAGTGGATTTTGTTAAATTTCCACTATAAAAATTTCAGTTTCGGATTGCAATGCATTATGAAGTTAAAATCAAGATATGTTCTCTAATTACTACATAGTTGACGGGGGATCGATTAACAAACTAATTAAACGAATTAAACAATGTTTATGGGCAATTATAAAACTCTCGAAATAATATAAATAACCAGACTGGGGAGGTGTGTCTTGATGACCGGCTGACTTTCGCTGTTAGTGTATATAACCCTGGTAGGCAAGCGCGAAGTAAAACATTACCTCAAATTGACCACGACGCGAATACCTGCACACTACGGCAGGGCCGGCATATCCAGGGTTTCAGCGAGGGGGGGGGGGGGGTTTCAGGTCAGGCCAGGTACGATAAGTCGGGGTGCTGTCCGCTTCAGACCCAATACGAAAAGTGAGGGCCCTTTGTTTGGTGTAGGGCCTACTCTATTTAAGTTTTTATTTTTTTATTTTATTTTTTTAACAAACAGAAAGAATTACAAAACAGAACAAAAATAACGAATGCAAAAAAAAAAGCTAAAGCCTATTGCATGATTGTAGGAGTGATGCCCCATCATCAAAGCCTAGTCCACTCCTCCACTTTACCCTAGATCCTCTTAGACATAAGCTTGATGCTCGAACCAGGGCAAATAAAAGTCGAGCTCTGATGAATACAGACGTTTCTGCATATGATTTTTCCCATTTTGCTGCTATGCTGGTAGAGATGTGCTTCAAAAAATGTTCTGCCTCTCTGTGGAGAAGCCCAATAACGGATATTACGAAAGGAGTAAATGTTCCTCGCCTATCTTCCACTGCCTTTTTATATAGCTTCTTCTTTTCTAGAGCTCCTGAGTCCAAAATTGATTCTGGTGTTCGATGCAGGTGTGATGGTGCGTCTGTGTCAATGACTTGTATATCAAACAACGCTTCCACCTGGGGAGTCCAAACACCTCGAATGCCTAGATCGGCCCTCAATCCTGGACCATCTGCTTTGGATTCAGCCTCTTTGACTATTGGTTCACGTACAACTTGACTCCATACTTGAGCAGCCATATCCCCAAGACAGTCCCGAACTTCGTTATGTCATTGGATGACAAGACAATCAAGTGCGATGGATGTAGTGCAAATTTCACATTGCATCATGCATTAGACTGTAAGACAGGTAGGTATACAGGAAGGTTGACGTTGATATCGAATTGCCAAACCATCCCTAAACTGAGAAGGTGCTAGGTCAAAGTGACAACTCTCTAATGGGACCACATTCAGCCATGCTGATGTTTTACCTTTTATTGCCCTTCGTATTGATCTCTGTCGCTCATGTGTGAACTTTGCTAGAATGGACTCCAAGCTGGACTGGTGTAAATCCTCTTGAACTTTACGGTGCATCTGTCTGGCCTCATTGAGTGCATCCAGATGACTAACATGGCAAAATGTATCCTTACCCATTAAGGCATTGGCAATAACAACTGTGCCTTGTTTAGATGTTTTGAAGATCTCTGTTGGCATAGATGTATAGGGTCAAGTACTCTATTTAAGTACGTTTTTACCCTTTACAATTTTGGCCGAGGGGCGTGAAGCACCCGGAGCACCTTCTCTGGATACGCCATTACACATGCAGGCTAGCTTCGGCTATACTTGCAGTAAATGTGGTTAAGAATATGGTCTGTACTTAGGTCGAGCGACACGACAGGTTTACAAAATTAATGGTGCAGTGGCGTATTCAGACGGCTGATCCTGAGAGGGTGCTCCCGGTGCTCAACCACGGCCAAAATTGTAACCGTTAATTATTAACGATATCGTATTTGCTAAACAAAGGGCCCCCACTTTTTGTATCGGACCTGAAGCGAACAGCACCACCCCCACACCCCACACTTTTCGTATCGGGCCTGACGTGAAGCACCCCTCGCTGAAATCCTAGATACGCCACTGATGGTGGGCTATGCTATGTCTCCGCAAACAACTATGTGCATGCACGTAACATTTGCTCTTCGAATACAAAGTCCTTGCCTGAAATGGACTCCTCCCGGTGCAACTTCGTGTATACAGTGCACCCTCCACATCAGAAATAGGGATAGATTTAGATATCAATCATTTAAAACTTCATTTCACTTCCAAATGCACCAACTGATACACAAAAGAGGAAAGGATTGCCATCTTCTTGAAATGCATTTCATTCCATCTATTTAAAAGAGACCAGTGAATCAAACAGTTGATGGTGTACCAAGGCAATGTACCATTCAAATTCGTAGCTTGGTGGATGTTACGATGGAAGAGGTAAGACCCAAACCAACATCTAAGTCACAAATAATAAACAACAAACTCTTTACAATCATATAGCAGATGATACATCACCACATCTACATACTGCATGCTGCTGCTACCAATTCCATAGATGCATGAACTAAACAAGGCTAACCTCACCAATCCTCTGTGTACAATTTATATCTGAAACGCCCTGCATGCGAGAGTGTGTGTGTGTTTGTGTGTGTGTGTTTGTGTGTGTGTGTTTGTGTGTGTGTGTGTGTGTTTGTGTGTGTGTGTGTGTTTGTGTGTGTGTGTTTGTGTGTGTGTTTGTGTGTGTGTGTTTGTATGTGTGTCTGAGCTGTGTTTGTGTGTGTGTGTGTGTGCGTGTGTGTGTGTGTGTGTGTGTGTGTGTGGGTGGGTGGGTGTGGCATCCATAGGGCATAATTGTACGCATGGCTGTGGAGATAAGTGCTTATTTTTCATCTATTTCATGGGATGCGCGAAAGCGCTACTTGCAAAAGCTACGTATCGGTGGAATAGGTCTTCCAGATACGTTTGGTATTGACGAAGGGCTTTGGTCTGAAGATGTTAAGAGGTGGCCCACAATGGAGTTCGGAGACCTGTACTCCTATATTTAGTGAACACCCGAAGGTACATACACACAAGAGTCGCTTAAAGCCTACAAATCCTTGGAAGCTTACAACTACTTTTTTAACGGGTATGTTCGTACGGTATGCTATTATGACGTGGGTAGTACCAGTGACTGCGAGAGCAGCACACAGTTTTGCATTCTAAAGGCTTTAATGAACCCTAGCCAACGAGCGATGCAAAAGCCAAACGAGGCATGGGTCATTCATTATCAATCGAACAAATGGCACTGTGGAAACTGCACATTGTACCTGCATGGCTGGGTAAGTTATTCACAAATTTCATGTATGCATACGTGAAATTAAATCTTTTTTTTTGCTTGCAGTTTGGGGGAAGTGTGCAGCCATGTTGCTGCATTGCTTTTTAAGATTGAAGCTGCTTGCAGATTAGGTTACAACAAACCATCTTGCACATCACAGCCATGTGTTTGGAACAAAACCTTTGTTGATAAGGTATGACATGCAGCTAAGATGAGTGAGCATGCATGATATTCATAAACATTTGGTATAATTCAGTCTATCGATCTGAGGTATTCTTTTAACTGCATGAACATTATCATTATAGGTCCAACCAGCCATGATTATTGATATGGAATTTGTGAAACCATCTTATGAGAAAGATGCAAAACAATATCAAGCCAGTGCAATTCAATCTGCTATTCCTAATAGAATTAAGAAGCATCAAACTCCACTTCTTTCACCATCATCAATTTTATTGTCTCTGCACAAAGTGGTTCCTGATGCTTGTGTATTTACTACCATTCCATTACCTTCTTTCAATGGAGAGCAAGTTCCAAATTCTAGTCCAAGCCTAGCAACAACAGAATCTTCACAGCCTACTTGTAGTACAGTAGTTGGTGAAGCAGCAGATATGTCCAAGATATCTGAAGATCATTTGTTATCTGCAGAACACTCAACATCATTGATGAGCCAGTTACCTGAAACACCAATAGAACTGTTTCATTCTATGGAGTTTACTGAGGATCAATCATACGAAGAAATGGCTCAAAAAGTCTTTTTTAGAATGAAGGTAAGTAAGGAAGATGCTAAAATGATTGAAATGCATACGAGACTTCAGAGAGAATGTACAGAATGGTACAATCAAAGACGAGGGCGTTTGACTGCATCAGTTTTTCATGATGTTTTCACGCATAAAAAGGATGCAAGTGCTTTGGTTTCAAGGCTTTTGAAACCAAACGATGTATCTACACTACCAGCTATCAAGTGGGGTGTTGCTAACGAAAGTACAGCAAGAGATGCTTACGCTCAACAGATGTCTCACACACATGTGAGTTTTGAGTGTAGAATATCTGGACTTGTAGTGAATCCATTATATCCCTGCCTTGGTGCTAGTCCTGATGGTGTTACGTGCTGTGGTTGTTGCGGTGAAGGTATCGTTGAAATCAAATGTCCATTCTCAATCAAGGACGTTGATCCTAATAATTGCAAAGGAAAACCAAAGTTCTTTCTGAAGGAACATAGATTGAACACAACACACAAATACTACACACAAGTTCAAGGCCAACTCGCAATATGTGACAAACAATTCTGTGACTTTGTTGTATGGACAGCAAAAGGATTATTTATTCAACGAATATACAGAGATAAGCCTTTTTGGGAAAAGGTTTCCCTAAAGCTGTCCGAGTTTTATGTGAAGCACTTTCTGCCAAAAGCAATAGAAGAAAGTTCACTTTTTGTTGGGGCTGAAAAATTTGTTTTTGTCACGACATTGAGTATGGCGAAATGGTATTTTGTGACAACCCAACATGCCCTATTGGATGGTTCCATTTTTCATGTGTGGGACTGCAATTCCCACCTACAGGTATATGGCACTGTTCTAAATGTGATGGAGCATTGTAATGTACATGTATATGTGCACAATTGTAATCACATGATGTATGCATGTTTACAATGTACGCAATTGTATCAATTCACATGAAGTATATGTATACAATGTACCTCAATTAAAGGACAGACAGTTACACTAAACAAGGATGAAGATTAGATAATGCAGCACATGTAATGAGTATTTTGTCAATTGTGGCATAATTAACATCAGTAGCTGTTTTGAGTAGAGAAATAGGTAGCGTTGAACTTAACAGACAATAATTCTTCAACCTCCCAATGGCACGTTCCACATGGATGCGTATTCATGATAGCTGTCTTGAGGTTTCAACTTCTGCCTGGGACAATTGATCCTTGCCTTTTGTAAATGATGGAATTGCAAGAGATGCACCATGTAGTGCAAGTTCATCAGTAATATCAAATCCCCTACCTGCAAGCACCAAGTCACCTGGAAGTAGTTTTCGATAAACTCCACATTCATTTGTAAGGTGCTTATCTGATACTCTACCTCCCCAACATTTTGACAGGAAAATAATAGTTCCCGTTGGGTTGATTGCCAAGAAGAACTTAACTGTATTGTGTCCTTTGTATGAGGAATATGTTTCAGCTCTGGCAATTAGTGATGTTGGCCGTTGGATAAAAATTTCAGAGCAATCAATAATGCACACTGATCTTGGGAATCTGGGCTTGAAACATTTGGGTAATGCTTGACGAATGACTTCCCTATCTGGCCAATGAATTAAACACTGCAATTCTCTTGACATGAGATCTATCCAATAATGAAAAACTCGACTAACTTGAGAAACACTAACGTCGAAGCGATATGCCAAGTCCTGATGTTTGAAAGCATGTCGGAGCTTCATTAACACCATCAACAATTGCCGGTTAGGTGTCATCAATGAGCAAGTATTCTTCTTTTCAGCAAGAAACACAGGGGTAAGTATGTCACAAAGGTTGTGAAATGCAGCATATGATGGAAGCCCAGTGTAGTATTTTATATGTTCGTCATCTGCATTTATATCCAATAAAAAAGGGTCATAGGTACACTTTCAGCATCTGGAACACCGTTGTCTTCTAAAATAACAGAATCAGTTTGAGTGCACTTATGACACCAAACAGTGTGCTCAATTTGAAATACTTCTTTTCTTTGTGCAGTTGGTTTTGTAGCAGTACGTGCATGTACTTCTACATCTTGGACAGTGTATTCTCCCGTTTGCGTCTCAGCATCAAGGAGAGCTGGAAAACCTGTTTGAGTGGCATGGTCAATCATAGGCGGCCTAGCGCCAGTTTGTGTTCAATTATCAACCAAAAGAACGAAACGACGTACATTTACAACTGCAACATCCCTTTTGACATGCCTTTCAAATCGTTTCAATTGTTTGTCCGCTTTATCAGTTGCATTAAACTTAGTAGGTGCATAATCAGGGTGGAGTACATCGCGGGATGGCTTGCCTGAATGTGTTTAGTAAGACTAGTAAATAACACGGGAGCATTTATTTCTTTAGTACTTACCATGTACGAAATGTAAACAGCAAAGTCTAGTTGATGCATTCGGTAGCCAATCTTTTCTTCCAATGGCGGCAATCCATAGTTTTCTTTGCTTCGAATCTGTTGGGAAGCGAAACAGCTTCATTCCTGTAGATTTTTTGTACCTCGAAGTACATCCAAACGCGCAGCAACTAGACGGCATTATAGAGATACGTAGAGATCTGATTCAAATCAATGCTTATTTGCCCTACAAAATGGCGCGGCACGTGACTTTTACGTTTTTTACGCCCACGCATGCAAAGGGTTTATAAAATGATGAATAGAAACCTTAAACCTATTAGATATGGTTTGAATTAGACTGAATTTAGACACAATGACATTCAAGCCCTATTGTTCTCCGCCCCGACCCCACCCCCCACTTCCCCACCACTCCCAATTCAAACTATAAAACTATAAAGTTATCACGCTATTTGCACACCTCTCTCTCTCTCTCTCTCTCTCTCTCTCTCTCTCTCTCTCTCTCTCTCTCTCTCTCTCTCTCTCTCTCTCTCTCTCTCTCTCTCTCTCTCTCTCTCTCTCTCTCTCTCTCTCTCTCTCTCTCTCTCTCTCTCTCTCTCTCTCTCTCTCTCTCTCTCTCTCTCTCTCTCTCTCTCTCTCTCTCTCTCTCTCTCTCTCTCTCTCACACACACACACACACGCACGGATGGATGTGGAAAAAAAACCATGCAAACCGCACAAACTGCACCACGGACATACGGGCCTGCCAACGTTATGAAACCTAGGATCCGCGGGATATAATGCCACTGGTTCTGACGAATGCATCCGGGCTTGTGAAGCACGAGCATCAGACAACAGCTTTCAAAGGCAGTGTTCGAAAGCACAGCATTCAAGCTAACACCCTACCAGAGTGAAAGCAATTCAAAATATTAGCGGTCTGGGACGAGAGACAAGCGGGTGTGGATTGATGGCACGTGCTCTGGTTTAGTTATTATTTTGTTGTCCCTCCTTCTCTCCTCCATCCGTATCTGCATGCACCACCGCATGTATGTCCTTCTACTCTGCACACCTTACAGTACTGCGTGCCCCATATAGCCTTGTATCGATCGCATTACCACTCTCGTCTACAGGTGATAATTCTCTGCAGCCAACAGCTGTGTCCTGTAATGCTTTCGCTAAGGTGAGTATAATTGGTTTACACTTCGTACAGATCGTGTCATCACAGTCTTCCATACAGATAATGCAATCGTGAAACCTATTGTGAAGCGCGGCACTGAATTCAGATATGTACTGATCAAAAACAGGATGATCTGTTGGCCTGCCGTTGATTGCATTTACTATCCTTCGTCGTGCGACAACCTCGTACGATTCCATCACTTGTGAATTATTTATATGTATATATTATTCTCCAATAGAATGTTAACTTGCTTCCGTATCAAACGGTATAACCATCAGTTCTTCCCGAACGAATCTCCTCTTTGGTGTATGTTGATGAGTGTCGTCTTGCTCGTGCATTCCACTTGGCCTTATCGTATATTGTAATGGTTGATCTGCCTCTCTATGTACCTTTGATATCTCGCATATGTTGACGGACCATATCGGGTCTGTTGCTCCCCTAGTGCCGCCTTCCAACTCACCATCTCTGTAAAGATAGCGCACTTGCACTCCCATTTCAATCGCAGGTTCTTCTACACCTATCGGCCTACCTGGTGCAGGTTTGACACTTGGTGCCGCGTTAACTATCTCTCGTTTGATCGCATCTTTTGGTGGAATGCCTGTGAGATGGGTAACAGATTCATTCAACTCCGCGATAATAGGTTTGAGGTTCTTTACCCATTTTGTTTCTCGCAGATACTTAGATGATGGTATTGGTGCTGGCGCATCCTTGTTCTTACCTGTAGCATTTTTGAGTTCGACTGCATACTGCGGCGAGAATAGACGCTCACCCAATGTTCTGTTAAATCGTTCTACTATACCTTGTGCCTTGTGGTTACCTGGCTCAGCATATATTATTTGTACTCCGATTGCCTGCATGTGTGCTGCGAGGTCACCCTTGAACTCACTGCCTTTGTCAATCATTAGCATTTTAGGTGGACGCAGTGGTGACCTGCGGTATATTTTGTTCATCGCATTGACAACTGCTTTTGATGTCCTCGTTTTTAGCGGTTCTGCTTCCTTATACCGAGATGCAACGTCAACAGCACATAGTGCAAACTTATATCCACCGTCTTCTGGTAAGTACAACAGATCGGCTTGATGTGTGTTATTCGGTGTACTGTCCTTGATTCTCGCGTATGTTATCTTTCTTGGTTTGGGTAGATATATTTGCCATATCGGTTGTTTGCTCAGCCATGTAATGCATTGACTCTTTGGTACACCTGTTATTTCTACTAAGCGCGTAACAGCAGCTTTTCCACGCCAGTAACCTGTGGAAGAATAGTATGCATCATGAAGTTTTTTAACATTGTCTTCGCCGGACACATCATCTTGCAATCTATCTCGGACATCTGCTTCGATCTCTCTCTCTGGATCCATGTATAACCTGTTCCTTGATATCCGTACTGGACCCTAAGGTCGTATGCAAACTTACTTGCGACGAGAACCGTGCCAAAGAATAATTGCTATTATAGTACTATGAAAAATATTTTTATTACCTATTATATACGCAGGCATCATGTCGAGCTCTATAGATGGAATAGAAGAGGCTGCAGTTGAGATCGTAGAAGGAGAGATACTGAAAGACTTGAGGTCTGAGATAAAGACGCTCGAGAGGAAGAAGACAGTATACACGTACTTGCACACTATTTGTAACTTCGTTGCCATGATTGGCGTTGTAGTATTGGGCGGGCTTGGCACTGGGAGCGTCAGCTTGGTGATGAGTGCAAGATATTAGCAGGATTTACGATTGGTGTTGCAGTGCTGAAAGCCACGATTGCCTGGTCCATTAGAGAGCTAGGATCCATAGATAATAGGTTGAGCGAAATAACGACAAGTCTTGGAATCAAACCGAAATGGATCAAAGCAGAAGCGAAGCCGCAATAGATGATCCGTGTGCGTACCTAGAGATGCTGTCGCTCGATGACAGTATAGAGACGCAGGATAGCATTGCAGTTAAACATTCGAAGTTTCAATCGGTGTTTAGTGAGATCAGGAGGAGACAGCTACAGTTCAATGGTACAGCGCTAGATATAGAGTTATTGCAAGAGGCATCCAAACAGAGGCTGCGTGAAGATGATCTCGACCGTGTGTTCGATGACCCAATGATACAACTTAAAGTAAGAGGCGTACTTGGATCGGACTTCTGCGATGCTATTGGTATATTCTATACACTGCTAAAAATAAAGAGTATGATTTAATCTATTGAAGATTAAACAACGATCTAATTAAATCGTTTTAGATCGTTGTTTAATCTTCAATAGATAAAATCATACTCTTTATTTTTAGCAGTGTACAGCTGATGAGCAGAACGATGATATAACTGTTGGTCTTGATGAGATACCACATGATAATACAAAATGGATTGTGTCGCATATAACAACACAGAAGCGCGCGTTTAAAGATTGTGTACTCAGAATGATTGGCGCACATAAGTCACAGAACAATCAGATGAATCACCACGCACTTAAGTATTTGACACCCGGCGATCATACCATCGGGCAGATAATAACCGCTCTGAAGAAGGTACCTGGGTGGAAGGGGAAAGCGATTGATGCATCGTGGTTCAAAGCGAGACTAGGAACGTTGAAGCCACCAGAGATAACACAAGAAACGATTGAAACTGCATGTAGTATATATGGATGTGTTACGTTGTTTCTACTGGATTGACTAGCGGGAGGAAGAACTGCGTGTATAAGCCATACTATACTTGGCGCATCTTCTATAATTTAGGTGTCTCGCTTGATGGATGGTTTAAGATGCCTAGCGCGAGATCGATGAAAATATACCGTGCAGAGTATGATAGAGTGTTTAAACTGATCGAGGAACAGAATAGAATGCAATGAGTAATCCAATGGCAGTATAGCACGTGGTAATAATGTAGATAGCAACACACCAATAGCGATGATATCACAGCACAGCATCATGTATATTGAGTCACGTCGATGTGTAAGTGCAACAAGTCCATAAGTGTAGGCGATATAGATATCATTGAATAGTATAACTGATATGATCACCACCACTGCCGGCGCTCGCACTCAATATTACTGAGAGTAGTTCTTGAGTAATGCCTTCGCGTAGTATCGAAGTATGTGTAGAACAGCTCGAGTACCATGGATGTACTCCATACGAAAATGATGTGTTTTTTGTTGTTTTTGGTATAGTCATACTGTTTATAGCTGTTGTGTGGCGAGGTAAAACTAATAGGGTTTTGCACCCCAGAAAAAGGATACGTCACCCCCCTTTTCTATATAGTGCATGCATGCGCACACAAACACATTATAAATGTATCATAATAAACGGTATTGCATACTGACTTCTATACTAATGGATTGCTTTTCATCTTAGTGTTCATTACGCAGACAGCGCTGTATTTGGTCTGCCAATACATTGAGATTCGATTTTCTGAGAACATCCACCAGGGCGCACCATGTAACCGGAATAGTGGTTTTCCCTTGAAGCCACCTCTTAAGCATTGTGGTGATGATGTTTTCAGCATTTAGATGATGCTCTAGTCTAATTGCATCCATTACTCCCCCAGTGTGATCATCAAGGAGGAATGTACCAAAGGTGGGGTAGTTGGTTCCTATGTTCTGAATGATGTTGATGGAGGTACCATGAGCAGGGAAAGCCAACAACATTGGGAGGGAGGGCGCACCTATTGGGAATGGAGAAATATGGTGAGGGAAAGGACTTAACTTGGAATGTGGGGCAGCGATCAGATTACGATCATAACATAAATGTACCTAGTGATCCAGGAGGCTGGGATGATGGAGATGTTGGTACCAATTCTGTAGGCAGTTTGGTCACTGCGTGTGATTTATGTACAGCTGGGAGGAATGAAAGGGAGACATGACACCTAAGAACATCGAATTCAGGTCCCTTAAATAATTTTACTTATCGCATATCATTGCACAGATCAAACGTCTACCAGTCTGAATAAAGAATTGCCTTACTTGACATAGGCTGATTAATGAATTCAGAATTCGTTGCTTTCCAAACTTCAAGATCTTCAGATAAAGGTCCTGTTATACAGTCATCAATACTGCACTGGTAGCATGTAGGGTACCACAAGGCTACATGATTATCTTGTGGATGGGCAGGGCATTGAATAGCATCTTGAAATTTACTATCTTTATACATGTCTATTATACAACCATGAACCTTTTCCTTTATATAATGACATATATGAGTTGGTGTTGGTACAGTTGTACATGTAGGTATCTGGACATATATACTGAAGTGTGAAAAAAGGTCCAACAAAGTAACAACTGTCTGTTTATCATACGTGAGGGCAATGAAGTTTCGATAGCCATAAATCAGCTCGTTTTTTTTCATAGTCATACATAACTCCCATTTGATGTCATCTAACAACCTACCTACAAGTGAACAGAAAAGCCCACATGGTGCACAATTTTTATCAAACAGGATGCAAAGTGGTGGCAATAATCTTTTGTCTGTAATATCTTTTATCGATGGAGCAGGATTATCAGAATGGGGTAATAATGCAGGCATTATATAGCCTTGTCTGCTATCTTGAGGTATCGCGCATATTACCTTAAAATGCAGCAGCAATTTTATAAACACATGTAGATCTAAGACAATTTTTTGGCCACTCATAATATTTTCTAAAACATGGAAATTTATGTAGGCAGTTTTTACAAACTTGCGCATGTCTCCATTTCTGGCATCATTAGTAGTTTTTAGCTCATAATGACGTCTAACAATTTTGGTGACCATAGTAAGAAGAACCTGTGGATCACAGAAAACTCCTTGTAATATTTCAGGATAGTAAAGAAATATTCCATTCTCTTCAAAATGCTGTAATGCTGCATCAAACTGATTACTGTTGTTTCTAAAGAATGGAAAATTGTCGGCCTCGATTCTGCACTCCTCTAAGCTGAGGTATCCTATGTCTTTAGCTTTTTTCTTCATAGCTATTTCCAACCCAAACCATGCTAGGGGAGTCATTTTTTCTTCTGTACTTGTTTCACATATACTGTTTCTAACAGCCTGCAATTGTTCTTCTCTCTCGTCAGTCTGTTTCAAACAATCAACCAATGCAATAGGTTGATCAGTTCCAAAGTGAACTACATCAGAAAAATTTTGCAAGCACATGTTTAGTTCTTCAGTATCTAGTTTGTTTGGGCAATCCTTGTGTGTTCCTATCAATATAATTTTTGGAACATCACCTGACTCATGAAAAGCCTTAAGACAATGTTCCAAGATCTGCTTGTTTGTAAGGTATGATTCACGCTGCAGATTTCTACTATTTGAATCTGAACGTTCGGCAGTTGTAGGCTTATCCCCTAAACTTTCTGATGCTTTCAATACAAACACTACAACTGATGCTTTCTTAGTAAACAAAGGAAGTAGATCGTGGAATTCAGGTTGTCCACCACTGTCTATGATGTGAATCCATGTGCTAGACAGAAACTTTCCATTGTACTGGCTATTGCAAACTGTGAAATTGGAAAAAGTGTAAGACTTGCACATCCTGAACAGGCTATACTGTTCATGTACATTTCCAACAAAGCTCATTAATCATAGATTGATCAGTATGAACTCACTTAAGTTGCACGTGATGCTTATTTAAGTAAGCAAACTAAAATCAATAGTTTCATGCTTACATAAAAGCATGAATACGCAAATTCCTTCAAATAGCTACAAAACAAAACTCAGACTAAAGTCCCATTTGCGCTTTATTGCAACCACCTGTTTCTAATTGTTTATAACAAATGGGAGAAAACGAATCGTCAATATTTAGCTGTGGTATTATGCATAGGATTTTATTTGAGGTTGTTGGTGGGACCAAAATGCATTCACTAGCAAATAGGATGTTATACGATACTGTATACTTTGGACTAATAATAAATCATTTTCACTGAAACTGCCCATATAGAGAGTGATTTCAAAGTTGCACAAAATGGTATAACTTCAGAACTGAAGATCAAATAAACTGAGCAGTAACTACCAATTAATAACTTATATTAATCACTCAGGCAAGTTTTTTGGTTCGATAGCATAATTCTTTCATGCTCAGCTCTGGAGTTATACCAGTTCTACCAATTCAAAGATTTTGTGAGACTTTCAAATCACCCTGTATTCATAAGGGCAAGTTTGTTGCAAACTGTCCTACACATACAATATAATGAGGCATTTGAAATATTAATATTGTGCACATGTCATACCTGCTGTAGCTTTATTAACAGCTTCAATAAATTCACTATGTATGCCTTTCTCAGTTTCTTCAGAACTCATACAATTCCTTTCTTGCATGCTTTCCATATCCATATGATTAAGGTCACCTGATGCAATAGCATCTGCCATTATCTTCATCAACTTTTCATCACTATCCACAATAAACCAAGATTTATTCTGCACACCAATTCGTGCAACAGATACAGCACGAGCAGGATTCTCCATCAACCCAGTACTTTCACGTTTCAAAGGAAGTTCTTCATTGAGAAGTAGATGTTTGATGGTGGTCTTACCAACACCAGGAGCTCCAATTATAAGGCATTTTATAATTCTACGATTCACACAACCATATCTCATGGCCTCAGAATATAGCTCAGTCGCTCTTTCTGTAAACAGGGAAATGTCACAATGAATAAACAATAATTTACAAAACTGCTCCAAATATTATATTACCTTGTGCAGTTTATATTTGATGCAACTCAATCCATGTTTTCGTACATATATTCCATTAACCAATGGCTGCGTGTGCCTGTGTCAGTAATGGTAAACTAATTTATTGGTTTTCAGATGTTATAATTGGGCCATATGACAATGCTGCTTGTGCAAATTAAAAGACTAGTTTTTACCCGTTTGGTTTCGGGAGTATTGCTTAGAATTAACAGGGGTGCTTTTAAAATATTTATTCAATTCGACCATGTTATTGTACCGCATCCAAAATAAACAATCATACTTTGATTATACATGTATTGATACCTCTATATATACAATATCTTGTCTTCTGCTTTTACACTGTCTGTTTGATTTTCAAGAATACATTCTTTACTTTTTAGCTTCGTTACTGGCGCCACCTTTAGACCACGTATACAAACAGTCCTCCCTAAAAAAACTGTTCAGAACCACAGTTTGCTTAGTGTTAGATAAGGGCTGCTCCTTGTACCTTTACTTGTTCTTGCTCCCAGAGGCCCTTTTGTATATGACTATTGCGGACGAAATGTACCACATTCACACTTATTTGTTTGAGTTATGTAAATGTTTCGAAGTGTTTTCATGTGAATTTCATTATTGACCACACGAGCAACTTGATAATTATCGTCAATAATAGTCTTGATCATTAGTATTCAACTCACTGAATTTTTAATAATACGAGATGGTTTGCGAAAATAATATGTCTAACCTATTATTTAGACCCCAAAGACACCTTTTAATGCATAATTTTTACTTCCTATGGTGTCACGGACTTTAATAGTAATACTAGAATACAACTCTCGTTTTAAAAATTGAATATCTTTTGTATGGACCACACTTAAACTGTTGGCCATTAGTTTGGTCCTATGCATGGATTGGAGGCAACCGATGTGCAACGATTGTTTCATTCTGCAGTCTGTAGGATGGGGAGACACATCCTCATTGGATCCTATAGACCTTATTTGATGAATGATGAATTGCATTTATTTACTTTTAATTGGAATAGGATTAACGGTATTCCTCCAGTATTTGTGTATTGAAGGAATGGCCCATTGAAGTATTGGAGGAATACCGTTAATCCAATTGAACGCATTAAAATGATATTCATCGCTCATCGAATAAGGTCAATTGCTTCTCATATATCTGCTGTAGGCTGTATACATGTATATAGCACTGACTTCCTGTAGCCCCGCAGTAGTATCTGATCAGAATTAAAGAAGCTATAGAAATCATATTAGGTCAAAACTTATATGCAATAATGTAATGAGGAGCCAACAAGAGAAGCGATCAAAGGGAACAGGTTTGTATAAATGGGGGGGGGGGGGGGGGGGGGGGGGGGGAGCGTGGTTCATGCGATATGGAATTACTTTTGCATGATCTTGTTACGTTTAGGGACGAAATGGAGAATGACCACTAGAGCTAGACTACTTAGGATGCAGTTGTAGGCGGAAGTGGCATAGTGCAGCAGATACTCTGTACAGAATAACATTATTGTATAGCGAGTCAGTAGCATTGAATGACTCTATACAAAGAGGCTGTTTGCATGGGTATTGGCTGTACAACCAAATAGTGGCCTATCACTTGTTTATTTGAAGAAGGAACTGTTCAAGTTTAGTCTAACTGCATCAATTATGGCATCATGCATGTTGCGCCATCTATTTCAAGATATTACGTACAAGTCCTTTGCATTTTGCTCCGCTAGCTCAAATTTACTCAGTTTCAGAGCTTCAGAGAGTTGTGTAATGTCCACAATGATTTGATGAATTCACCATTCCTTGGTATCCATACATCCATTGATTTGCCCCAATGTGGTTGCCATGCCTATCATTGCATGATGCACCAGGTTTAAGTAATTATAATTATGCTGCTGGGTATCTGTAGTGGTGCGGCCAAGACATATAGAAATAGCGAGCCGGCCCATTGTGCTATGGGCGCAGTGCAGGCCGAAAAAAAGCTAGCATCTTATATGTATGTTGGACATTGTGAGCCAGATTTGTACTCGTGGTATATTCGTATAGTTGTGATTGTGCTGTTGCTGAGGTTGCTGTCACGATCAGCGCAGGCCGTACTCGAGCGATGCGTGCCATCGGTCTACACGTCACTACATATTGGCGTCGAGGTAAACCACTTACGTCTCTCTCTTTTCATTCAGGCATGGCTCTTTACGGAGCGATTGGACAGTTCGACCGTGATAACGACGATTGGGATGCATACTGTGAACGTTTTGACCTATCCAGTGCACCCTCGATATTCCAGAGTACTATGGAAGGAATTGTGGTGGGTATCCCTAATGTTGTTGTTTACATCGACGATATACTGGCAGTGGGGTCATCAGAGGAGGACCATCTACGGACATTGGACATCGTCCTCAAACAGTTGGAGGATGCAGGGTTGCGACTGAAGCTAGCCAAATGCGCATTCATGATGGATCAACTGGAGTACCTCGGGCACCTGATCTCCGGAAATGGAATCCAACCCACGGAAGATAAGAAACAGGCAATCTTGGAAGCGCCAACCCCCCAGAACCTACAACAACTGAGATCTTTCCTGGGCCTACTCAACTATTATGGAAAGTTCCTTCCCAACCTGGCTAGCATCCTGTCCCCATTGTACAGCGCCTACAGAAGAAGAAGGCTCGATGGCACTGGGGGCGAGAGCAGGAGGAAGCATTTAGCAAAGCAAAATATCTTTTGACATCAGCGAAGGTACTGGTACCCTATGACCCTAACTGGAAGCTCATATTGTCATGCGACGCCTCTCCATATGGGATAGGAGCAGTCCTTTCACATCAGTTTGAGGACGGCTTGGAACGTCCCATTGTGTACGCCTCGCGCACTCTGGCTCCAGCTGAAAAGAAATACTACCAGCTGGAAAAGGAAGGGTTAACCATCGTATATGGTGTGAAAAAATTCCACCAGTTCCTGCTTGGTCGCAACTTCACAGTGCTGTTCGACCACAAACCGTTACAGCATTTGTTTAGTGAAAACCGACCGGTACCTCCCTTGGCTTCCTCCAGAATCCAGAGATGGGCCCTTACATTGAGTGCGTACAGTTACACCATGGAATTCAAAGCAGGAAAGTTGCAGGCAAATGCAGATGCTCTTAGCAGGCTCCCACTACAGAACTCGGAAGGTGATGTCCCCATTCCAGGCGATACTGTCTTGCTGCTAGAAACTCTGGACCAGAGTGACAGTGTGGTCTCAGTCTCCTCCATTCGAAACTGGACAAACAAGGATCCGGTTCTTGCTCGAGTGAGAGACGCTGTCAGGAGTGGGAGCTGGAAGGGCATACCAGACAGCCCCAATACCTCACCATATAAGACAAGAACCACGGAACTGAGCGTCCAAGATGACTGTCTTCTATGGGGCAACTGAGTCGTGATCCTTGAGGCGGGAATGAAGGAGGTGATGCGGATTCTGCACGATGGACATCCCGGAACATCCCTTATGAAGGCTTTGGCTAGGGGCATGGTGTGGTGGCCGCGGGTGGACGCTGATTTGGAGAGTGTTGTACAGCAATGCCAACCATGCCAGGCAAACAGGAAGGCTCCACCAGTGGCACCCCTGTATCCATGGGAATGGCCCACGAAGCCCTGGTCTCGACTACACGTCGATTTTGCCGGACCCTTCCAAGGAAAGACGTTTATCGTATTGGTGGATGCCCATTCAAAATGGCCAGAAGTTGCTACCATACCCTCCATCTCTTCCAAACACGCTATCCAATTCCTGAGACACACATTTGCCACGCATGGGCTACCGGAAATGTTAGTGTCAGACAATGGCAATGCCTTCACGAGTAAGGAATTCCAAACATTCACCTCCTGAAATGGAATCAGGCACGTGAAATGTTCTGCCTATCACCCCTCAACTAACGGCCTGGCAGAAAGAACTGTGCAGACGCTCAAGGAGGCACTGAAAAAGACCACTGGAGACATGGAAATGCGCCTCGCTCTTTTTCTATTTCAATATAGAATAACCCCACACACAACCACAGGATGTTCGCCCGCAGAATTACTGTTAGGTCGCAAGCCTCGCACACACCTGGACCTGATCCGCCCTGAAAGTTCAGGCAGCAGCCCACAGTTGGCTAAGGCACCGCCCAAAGCCGTACAAACGAGAGTAGCCCAGTCTCAGCACCGCCAGATGGAGGGCCATGACAGACGAGCTAAACAACGCAACTTCACTGTGGGCCAGAGTGTTTACGTGAGAAACTTTAGGGGTCACCCGTTATGGCTTCCAGGATCTGTCATTGGCATCCCCGCCCCCCTGACCTATGTGGTGGATGTGGGTGGAGGGATGTCCCTCCGGCGGCATGTCGACCATGTACGCACACGATATAGTGAGCAACAGGTTCCAGCAAAGCGAACGGGCACCAAAGTTGTGGCAAGCGCAGGGGAAGAAGGCGGAGTGAGTAAAAGTGGTGAGACATCCAGAATGTCTGAACGACCGCAGGGCACCCCTCCAGTGGTAACGCAAGTGGAGGAACATAGTGTGGAAAGCAGTTTAACAAACACACACTCTGGTGAAACGGGCATCCCAACAACTTCCGTCGATGAGGCTGTGCACGCTGAAGAACGGGGAGACGCCCACAATGTGGAGGACACACCCCCTGATTGTGAGGAAAGCCGAGCGGGGTCAACTGAACCAAGCCACAGCGGCACCGACGCACCCATAGCAATCACCTCAACACACGTTGCACCTACGAGGCACTCAACCCGTATACGACAAGCACCAGACTACTACGGATGGAAGCACTGCCCAAGGAGGGAGGAGTGTAGTGGTGCGGCCAAGACATATAGACAATAGCGAGCCGGCCCATTGTGCTATGGGCGCAGCGCAGGCCGACCGAAAAAAAGCTAGCATCTTATATGTTGTATGTTGGACATTGTGAGCCAGATTTGTATTCGTGGTACATTTGTATAGCTGTGATTGTGCTGTTGCTGAGGTTGCTGTCATGATCAGCGCAGGCCGTACTCGAGCGACGCGTGCCATCGGTCTACACGTCACTACAGTATCTAAGGAGAATTGGCCAGGGAATGTGTGGTTGATTCCCCCGGAGCAGGAACAATATGAATATCCTTCAGATGAAATTTTATTTGGGTGCACAACCTGCCATTTGAAATGCTTCTATGTGTTGGCTGCAGCAATGTTGCTACAAACACAATAGTACCACAGTTTTCCATACTTGCTTTGCCTATTAGTATTAAACCTTAAAAGATGTTAGCCACTAACAACATTGAAGATGTTAGCCACTAACAACATTGAATAACATTATATTACATCTGATTAACAGCTAATTGTATTCATTTTATTCCAACAATATTTGATATCATTAAACTAACATGTAAACACAAAATGCATGCAAATCATTCATGGTGCTAGTATTGGCAGATATCTATTTTTGTATTTTCATAGGTGAGAAAGAGTTAAATCCTAATTTGTTTACAAAATATATAAGATAGTTATTGCTTTTATAAGATGTCCATGTTTAATTAACTCTTTACTAATTAATTCATAAAACTAGCATATTAAAATCACAACATGTAATTGTTTAATTAATTTGAGGAAAGAGCATTAACTAGCAGAAACATACAGGGTTTGATCTGGCTTGGTCAATTATAAAAATTCTCCTCCTGAATGCTAATTTTGCTCTTCATGTAAATGCAATCATTTATCAAACCGAATTTGTTTATCTCATCATATATAATGTTTGAAGCATAATGTATGCATAATTCAGAGTATAGTTATAGGGCAGTATTTTAATAATGTTAAAATGTGTTCCCCTGAAATAGAGCACATATGGGTGTGAAGTTACAAGCAAAAAACAGAAGCCGGTTAACTTTCATCACTTTTTTCTTTTGCAATAAACTCATTCTGATGCAGTAATATAAGAAAATAAATGAATTGATATAATGATTTCTATGTATCCAAATAATATTGGAGACCATAATAAAATATTAAGTTAGAAAATACAATGTTTATTTCAATTAAGTTCGAAACTGTAATATGGTGGTCCTAGATCTAGGACCGTAGCGGTCTAGATCTAGGACCACTGCGTGGAGATTAAAGGTTAAGCAACGTTATACAAAAATCAAGACAAATTTAACTACTATCGCAGGTAATTATAATTTCAACACTCCCGTTAGCTTCAATAACTACAATAAGCAGCATTTCGTTAATAAACTCATGATCACGTACTCGCATGCATCTCAGCCCCACCCCATCCGACGAGGGGTGGATGCGCATCAATTAGCACATAGACGACATTTTTGTGAAGGTGAGTTAATATGTACAATTGTGGATTCTTACTACATGTAAGTGCAGAATGGCATATTGTTACTGTTACAGAAGTGGCGGATATGCATCAGTACTATGCTTACATATAGTACACACCACGTTCACCATAATACTAGTAGTTTAAACTTAACGCGCTGACACCTATGGGGGCCAGGGACCACGATCCCATACTGTACTCCTTCCAGGCAATCAATTTGCTCTCCCCCCTCCCCCCCCCCCCACCTCCCTCTCGCAATTCAGGAACCGCAGTAAACCGTCACAATCATGATCTCATTCTTTGATATCAACCCGTTCGTACTGTCTGAAAGTACAGCACATATAGCAGTAAGAAAGTTAGAAGCGCATATTTTCTGACGGATAGGCTTAATAGGGGTGGTCTGTGCTATGAAAGGAATGGGGAGGCTCAAATTATTTCATGCTTGAGTATCCTTTTTGCTTCTGTCTTGTGGCTTTATGGGTGCATAAATTGTATGCTATGCTCTTTACATCTACCTTTGTATGGTGTGTGTATTTTAGCATACTGGATATATCCCACCTTTAATATTGTCTTGCACAGTATTATACTCACCATCACACATATAACCCACAGATAATAACAAGTGTGGGCACTCCAAGTTCACAAAACACACAGTCACACTCAGAATTCTATATTACTCACCAAGCAAACCAAATAACATTTTCACCCCCAACATAAGTGTAGACTCCCAGAACACAACTATATGACCCCCCATCAGCATACACACCCAACTCATACCCAACCACACACCAGTACACACTAGCAAAAGTTTGTACATTCTCAATGACCCTACACAACAGCATAATTTCATTGATGGGGTGGGGGTGCCACACCTCCACCCATATTTTTGCCTCCTCTATGGCAATGAAGGGAAAACAGTTACACAACCCATGCACAGAATTGGCTTGCTTGGTATAGTGCTCCTAAAAGTTTCAACTTAACATTTTTCTCTTCCCCCCCCCCCCCCCCCCCCCCCCATTAATGTGTTTTTTTTCGATGATGGGTTGTGTCACTTGTTACCCCTTAATAACAGCATGTACACACCAGGTTACCCCACTGACACACCAGCACAGCGCATAGCCGGCTAACCACCTAACCTACACATTGCTAGACCAACATGAGTTTAATCCACACACATACACACACCAATAGCTCTACGCATCAGCACAGTAGAACAGGGAACATAACAGTGAACACTACCACCAGCACATAGTCCCACACACTGGGTTTCTTTGAGGAAAACCTTTGAGGGGGAATTTAAAATTTTCAGTGTTGCTAAGGCAACTCTGAGGGTTGTATCACTTATTGCCAAGGAGGGGCAACAATATGGCAAATGTCCCATACATCAACTCATATGTACACCAAAGGCATGCACTACATACAACACCAAGATAACATTACTCACATACATGTATGCAGTTCTCTTCATACGTGTACCCATAATTCTACCTTATATGTAGTGTGTGTTTAGCCTACCCCTATCAGAGGTCATCTGCCCCACATAAAGGGTAGTGATCAACAGGATAGGCTAAGAACACTAACAGTTTCTTTTTATTTATTTTACCTACTCTACATGAAATGCTCCCTAGATGGCTGTATGGTCAATGTGATACAGCTAGCATGACAGAAAGCTTCAGCAACAACTCAAATAGAAAGGACATTGCAGGCTTTGTGTGGTCATCAAGTAGCTACAATGTTCTGCGGACTTCATGTGATGCATACAAGTAGATTTGTGGTGTGCTTGGTATTTGTATTTGGTGATGTAAGATCTGTACATGTGAATGTGGATAGTTACAGAAGGTGCTGGTATGGAACTTTGGACAATGGTGGACTTTAGTCTCGTCCCAGACCATATATGTTACATACATGGGTCTGGCATATCGAGTCACAAGCGCTTATACATTGTGGAATGTAAACAAAAACAATCATATCGAGCCATCGTTTGACCACAACCGATGATTATCAAATTTATTAAAACTATGGCTGCAGTTTGGACCACATATCAGTGTAGGTGTTGCGGAGACGAGATGTTGTGTTGAACCACAGAGACCGCACTAGTACTGTCTAGCGATGCTGCCAACACCAATTGCTTGCTCCAACTTCTTGGCAAAGAGTGGGCATATTTAGCTCCTGCGTGCAAAGAAAGGGTCTATAATGACGGTTGTGTTTCTTAGCCTTAGGTATAGTAGTTACGCTTCACAAAAAGTTGGAAGATGTTAAGAAAAACATAAGAGACTGAGCGATGTGTCATTTTAATCAGTTGCACCCACACATCTCTCTAGCAGCATCAACCATGTATGTGTACATGCCAGACAGTACAACAGGTTTGGAAGCTCACTCACACTGATAGGATTGTGAAAGTAGCTGGCGTATCCGTAATTACACTTAGTGTGGGTCTGGGTCGAGCGAATGGTAGCGTATTTGTTTATGTACATACATGCACATCATAAATAAAGTGTGCACGAATTCCAGGGTTTGGTACTCTTCCGCCCCATTCGAAACACCAGACCTATACGAACGTGTTTATACATTATGTGATAAACATTGCATCATTTTAGTCTGGGAACAAGACTAGGTGGACTTGCAGACAGGAGGCTTGGTCTTCAGATCAGAACTATGTATATAGTAGTTGTGGGTGATTATGTAAACTTTTCCTTCCCTCTTTATAAAAACATGACCTGTTGAGTGTGTAGCATTTAATATATAGATGCCTGTACATGTAATAATATAACATCCAGCCATTTAGTCATTTTTGCCACTGAGTATCTACATGTGTGAGGCTAGGTGTAGTGGTATGTCATCGTAGTGTGTAGGTCATGGTCTGTGTACATGTGATGGTGTGTAAGTATGGTGGCCCAGTAAGTTACACTCTTGTCTGATCTGATGTGCTTGAAGTGTTTATTGTGTTGTGCTCAAGACATTATGGTACCTCAAAGCAACGATGCAATTAGCGTTATGACCATAAGCAAGAAGTGTGTATACACTATGAGGATGATGAGTACTGCATGTCAGTGAAAAGCAACACTTTCAAGATGCACTAGTACAAGATATGTGTTGGCACATTACTAGTACTGTACAATGACAATGGTAAAACACCATGCAGGTTTGACTAAAAATAAATGTGGTATGCGTTAATGTCTATTGTCATGAATGTCCCATCCAGGGACCAGCAAATAAGATTTTACCATTTGGTTGAAGGGATCTAGTTACACTTAATGCCACCGATAGGATTACCAAGGTTCCAAGGGGCCGGGATTGATATCGTAATTCGATGAACATGTCGCGGTCTCAAAGCCACGGCATAAGCAGAGGGGGAGGGGGGTATGAACGACCCCCTCCTCCTCCCCAAAAAGAGGTTACCTTCCCCATTGACCGTACGGGGGCGGATACAGGGCCTGAAGCATACAGTTCTCCCCCCCCTCAGGGCCTGATGCGTATAGACCAGTTGCAGCGCGAACGTGTATCGTTGGTATGGCCTTGTAAGGCCATCATAACGACGAACATATTAGTCATGGGCGTCAATTTCGGCGGCCATTTTGGTGAGCAAAATGTACAGGTGAGTATGCTCCAAAATGGAATGGTCACAAGTTGTGTACAATCGGCTAAATAAATCGGTTCGAAAAGAATTGTGACAGGTAAACATTCCAATTTCTTACCGGTAGCTAACTTGTACGAACCAATTTGTATTTGTTCAGCCAATTGTACACAACTCGTGACCATTCCATTTTGGCCCATACGCACCAGTACATTTTGCCCAACAAAATGGCCACCAAAATTGATGCCATGACTTAACACCATACAGATAAACGTTCACGCCGCAACTGGTCTATAGCCCCCCGCTTTTCGTATTGCGGGTCTGACCTGTAAACCTCCCTTTTCGAAAACCCTGTATCCACCCCTGCCGTATGATGCCTTATGTTATTGTAAGGTCACCTATTAACCAATTTCAACCCCCTTTTCCTGAAGGCCGCATACCCCCATAAAAGCTTTGTTAGAAATAGCAATTCGTCCATGAAACAAATACATGTATTAGTCTAACAAGAAGTGCTCGTGGCAACTCCTTTGTGTAATCGCCACCTCCGTCTTTGAAACATGTAATCCCAATTAGTGCAACCTAGCCGCTACTGCATGTGGTCATGCTAAGTTAGTACATTACAATAATTATTGGTCATTTAACTACAACATCAAAAAACAGCTACTGTAGGTCTGGGCACGGCTGACCAAGGATATGTGGCACGTGATGATTGTGTTACGCATCTTGTATGTCACTAACTATTCAACGGAAGTGCGATTTGAAGGTCCTAAGCTCAGAAAAAATGATAATAAATAAGTACACACTGACTACTCTCATATAATCCGTGAGCACCTAAGGAAAGAATCATTTGGTTGGGAAACTATTGATGACTGAATAACGAAATGAGATAAAATGAATGGACATAGGAAACGTTGCATAATTAATGTGGAAGTGCGGATATAAGTACCTACATGTACAGTAAGGTTCAAAAAACTACTCATAAAATGCCAAATAGTCCCCACAGTGCAAATCCGAGAGCTGCCTAGTCAATATTTGGTTTTGTTCTGCAGTAAGCTGCAGTTTTCTGAATGCGTCAATACATTTTCTATGGACATGGAATTACGCAACGGCCGAATACCGCGTAATCCTTTTGACCGCCAATTTCTCGATATGATGGTCTAATTTATCTGGTTGTTTAGGTACTAACTTGGTTTAATATTAAATGGGATTGAAATGTGTCTAATACCATGGAGCCAAAATGCATCTGGGGAAGTACTCACCTCCCATTCAAACACATCTATCTGATCTAACCTCAATGATATTGCTAAACTGATATGATTCCAGGTCCAAGCATATATATATAAAGGATGGTAGGTGGACTGCAATCACTCGGTCATAATAGCGCATGACTGCTGTTCTGAATTGCTCTCCCACCCCCCATTCCATCTGTACTTGTACACATGTCTGCAGTGTTAATGGTACCCTTCTACACCCTGTGACCTAACCACTTAACCTTGACCAATGTCATGGTGTGGCAAACTGGCTAACCCAATGGTAACCAGCATTACCCCTTGGTACCAGTTAGGCTCAGCGGTGGGGGGTCAGCACCCCTATGGCACACCCGACTGGCTGGCTGCTGCCTGCCCCCTTATGGGCAAAACTATCGATCATAGTCAAACTTACGACTGGGGTTAATAGCCTATTAACAGCCAGCATGAGAGAGCATTTAGACAGCATTAATTCATTAATAGCTGTAACCTTCAGCTAGTATGACTTCAGCAAACTTCGGGCAACATGGCCACCATGTAATCAAGCATAGGTGAGTTAATGTTGTCCTGCACAGTATTATACTCACCATCACACACATAACCCACAGATACTAACAAGTGTGCACTCCAAGTTCACAAACACACAGTCACACTCAGAATTCTATATTACTTACCTGATACACCAAATAACATTTTCACCCCCCCCCCCCCCAACATGAGTGTACACTCCCAGCATACACAAACTATATGACCCCCCCTCAGCATACACACCCAACTCATATTCTCCACCAACCACACACCAGTACACACTAGCAACAGTGTGCACATTCCCAATGACCCTACATACCAGCATAGTTTCATTGATGGGGTGGGGGTGCCACACCTCCCATATTTTTGCCCCCTCATTGGCAATGAAGGGAAAACAGTTACACAACCCATGCACAGAATTGGCTCGCTTGATATAAAGTGCTCCTAAAAGTTTTGTCTCTTCCCCCCCCTCCCACTATTGTTTTTTTTTCGATGATGGGTTGTGTCACTTGTTACCCCTTAATAACAGCATGTACACACCAGGTTACCCCACAGGCACACCAGCACAGCGTATAGCCGGCCAACCACTAGCCTACACACTGTTATCTGACCAACATGAGTTTAATTCACACACACACACACACACACACACACACACACAACACACACACACACACGCACACACACACCAATAGCTCTACACATCAGCACACACTTAAACGTGAACATAACAGTGAACACTACCACCAGCACATACATGTAGTCCCACACACTGGGTTTCTTTGAGGAAAACCTTAGAGGGGGAATTTTAAAAATTTGTTGCTAAGGCAACTCAGGGGGTTGTATCACTTATTACCAAGGAGGGGCAACAATATGGCAAATGTCCCACATGCACCCCATACACCAACTCATATGTATGTACTACATCTAACAACAAGATAACAATTATCATATATGGTATGCAGTTCCCTAACCATAATTATACCTTACATGTAGTGTAAGGGTCATGTGTTTTTAGCCTACCCCTATCAGAGGTCCACATAAAGGTAGTGATCAACAGGATAGACTTGTTTTAAAAAATGGCAATCCACTTACATAAGAAACATTGAAGTGGTTAAACTGTGACCCATAGATCAAGATGATAAGTTGTTGATAGACTTGCTGTGGTGTACTTTTTTTTTTTTTTTAGCCACTGAAGATTTCATTCACAACATCACTGACCACACAATAGAACAATGACAGATCATTTTTGAAAAGCTGTATACAGCCCTGAAGTACAGTGTATTGAATTCTGTCAGTTAAACTACATACGCGATCAGGGAAGTCAGTGCTACAGCTTGCAGCAGATATATGAGATGCAAGAGGCTCTAATGAGAATGTGTTGCCCCTCCCCCCCCCCCCCCCCCCCAACCCACTGTAACAGAATCTGGCAACAGCCAGATGCTCGTACAGTAACAACTATGGAAGGAAACATTCATTACACATCAGTTGCCCTGATCCAGTCCATGCAGAGAACTAACTAAAGCAGTTGGCAAACAAACAGTTTAAGTGTGTTCGGCCATATTCCATACTACGTGTATGGTGCAGGATTGTAAAATGAGAGTTGTATCAATAGTGGGCTAATATTACAATTAGATTGTCTAGCCCACATTCAGCATGGATTTGCTCTGCATGCATGATCAAATAGCATATACATGTAGTGTGGTCACTATGTGATCAGAACAATGACCACCTCTATGCCCTTCACTCCTGACTGTGCCCACTACTTGGGCATGATTATTACTTTTCTGATACTAACATGGAACTACATCCACAAATGAACACAGCATTTAAATATGCACAATGTTGCATTCTTTTTCATTGACTAACTCAACTGCTCTCATTCAGCAAACCAGCCAGACTACTAGACAATGCAAATGCTTTATTTGTATGACAATTACCTCTTTGGATCCCTACCCATATCATATTATGAAACTTGCACACTAACGTACCTGCTGCATGGTGCCCGCGTACTCTCAGGACAAGATGGAGGGTCGATTCCTTGTTTATATTGTAGTCAGTCAATGTACGACCATCTTCCAGTTGTTGGCCGGCAAAGGTGAGTCGCTGTTGGTCTGGTGGAATACCTTCCTTGTCCTGGATCTTAGCCTTCACGTTGTCAATGGTATCGCATGGCTCAACCGCCAAGGCGATCGTCTTGCCAGTCAGTGTCTTTACGTATATCTCCATACCACCACGCAAACGAAGAACAAGATGGAGGGTCGATTTCTTCTGGATATTATAGTCGCGCAGTGTACGACAATCTACAAGCTGTTTACCGGCAAAGATGAGTCGCTGTTGGTCTGGTGGAGTACCTTCCTTGTCCTGAATCTTAGCCTTCACGTTGTCAATGGAATCGCTTGGCTCAACCTCCAAGGTGATGGCCTTGCCAGTCAGTGTCTTTACGTATATCTCCATAGATGTACCACCATGCAAATGAAGGTAAAGATGGAGGGTTGATTCCATCCGGATATTGTAGTCGCTCAGTGTACGATCATCTTTCAGTTGTTGGCCGGCAAAGATGAGTCGCTGTTGGTCTGGTAGAATACCTTCCCTGTCATGGATATGGGCCTTCACGTTTTCAATGGTATCACTTCCCTCAAGCTCCAAGGTGATGGTCTTGCCAGTCCATGTCCTTACGATTATCTTTATAGATGTATAGCAATAATGAACAAGACGGATGGTTGATTCATTCTGAATTTGGTAGTCCCACAGCGTGTGGTGGTTATAAAGAAAACGTCCGTTAAAGGTGAGTATATGGTCCGGCAGATGACTTTCCGTGTCCTGGATCTTTTCCTTCACATCGTTTACGGTATCGCTTGACATAACCTTCAGTGGGATACCGTGTACTTCGTAATGCGGTTGGATCTTTTCCTTCACAATGTGAATAAAATCGCTTGGCTCAACCTCCAAGGTGATTATTTTACCAGCCGGTGTCTTAACAAAGATCTGCATCTCGTAGCTTTACCAGATACTATCGATGGCTTAACGAACTACACTTCTAGTATAATACCGGTAGTCATTGTTGTAGTTCGTTTGCAATAGTCGCGTACCCAGGCCATTTAACCGCACCCGCAAAAGACGAGCGGTACTGCCAGAGATAATTTATATATTATCTCTGGTACTGCACCGAGTACTGCACTGGGAGGCTAGGCATACATGTACTTTCCCTCGATCATCGGGCATTGAAGAACCAAATTTATGTGCGGCGCCTTTTTCCCCCCAACTGTGAGTGTGACTGTGTGTTTTGTGAATTTGGAGGCCACAGTTGTTAGTATCTGTGAGTTACATTTGTATGTAGTAATGATCGAATACTGCACTGGACAACGTGATATGCTTAATCACGTGATGGCCTTGTTGCCCACGGCGGTCTACTCTCTTGGAAACTAGGCCCTACGCCCCAAAATATTGAAATGGCTGCGTAGCCCCATAGCAACCCTTTAAGCCGACCATACACTAGGCAACATGTTGCGCGCAACAATATGAATTTTAGCAAAATTCTAGTATAAAATACATGTATCAGCTAAAGTTTTACTGAAAAAATAATAGGATTCATTGAGTTGCATGCTACATTGTTGCCTAGTGTGTGGTCGCCTTTAGAACAAGGTACACAAAACGTAATCAACACCTAAAAGCCATATTTAGCAGTGAGGAACCCCCCTGACCTTTATTGTAGGCATAAATTGGAGTTGTGAACTGTCGGCTTTGGTTCGTCGAAAGCAATTGACTAACGCGCGGTGAACCCCGACACGTGTGTTCAAAAAACGATAACGACCCTCGGTGACTGCATACTAAAACTATCACGGTAAAGTTCGTTGAATATACTGTCGTTTTCTGGTAACGTTAATGGTGACGAATTTTCTGAAGTGGTTTTCAAGCCTTTGGAAATCCACCAATTTTTGGGGGGTGAGGAATATTTGCGCAATGAAGGTAGATTTGACTTCATGTTGATATTTATATTTAGATTTTCTTTACTCTCGTAGCTGGAGGGGGGATGGCAACTGTACCAATTGTGGCTCAATACTTAGTAAGTGTTCTTTCACTATGTACTTCAGGTTCTGCACACAGTCTTTAATGGGAGCAAATGCTAATTAAATTTGGCATGGTTTGACATGGCCGGCCCCAGGAGGCCAGAGCCAACATGGCCACTATTTGCCCATTGCAGATTATGATCCTCAGTAGGTGCATTTTAATTGGAACCGTTGCCTCAGGATATAAAGGCCATGAACTTGAATAGCCTAGTTAGTTTGAATGGAGCATAAAGTGAACCCTTCATGTACGCTGATCATTGTTAACTTACATGGTCTAGTGCATGTGCTTGTGTTGTATCAATGAAGTTCTGATCACACATATTGTGACATTTTCCATATAAGGAGAATGCGGTGATGAACGTAGTCACTTGACCAGCTACCTCTCCAGATCAGTGGGGCAGTTTCTCTTGTGCCAACTGAGATTTAGATGTGCATAGAGTCTGGATGTTTGATATCTGATAATTATTTAAGCAATGTAACTTAGGGATTATTCATATGAGCATGCATAGCACTTTACCTTCAATGCCTTGTGTACCTAGTTGCCAATAAATGCCCCCCCCCCCCCCCCCCCCCCCCCCCAATACTGTTCTCACTGTACTCCAAATGATTGTAATGCATTGTCAAGTGGCTTGACAAAGGGCCCTTCTTTTTCAGAGTAACCTCTTTTCACAGTTGCTATACATTTGGCCACTTCTGCTTCCTATATTAACTAGTGTGAAACAATTGTGGATGTTTGATAATGACAAGTGCCTTCACTGATTTGATTTTTGCAGCAGATTGCTTCAAATAATCCACAGCAAGAGGGTTTTCTTTCCATAAAGTATGGCCATATATGTTGCTACCTGCTGCAACACTTCATGTGAATGCTGGGCAGTTTCAAGGCCTGCTTGGAGCAACGGAAGTTTATACAGTGCCTGGCTGTACATGGAAAAACCGGAGCAGTCGAAATTAGTTGTTTGAGATGCTAATTAGTTGTTTGAGATGCTAGTTAGTTGTTTGAGATGCTAATTAGTTGTCCAAGTCCAATTGACAGCAAAGAGGTTCCAGCAGATGGAACATCTTCGTGAAATTCCTCAACATGATCTGTGGTGAATCCTTACTCACCAGTTTGACGATTTGAGCCACCTGAAATAGCAGTAAGGTAGAATTGATACCTGTGGTGTATGATGTGACATCCGCCTCAGAAGCCTCAGTTTATTCCAAGGTATGGCTTTCAAGTCCTGCAGTCTTAATTGCCAATACATGTACCTCAGCTGCCCGAAACTTAATTGATAATGAGATTCCTGCCAAACAAACAATCCAACAAAGTTCATATCTCTTCATTGCTAAGGATGAGGACCTCTATTTGGATAAGCGTGGATGCTTCTCCGCCACTGACAATGCCTCGGATTTTCTGCATTTGAAAACATCACATTTGTACAGTCGGAGAGCAGGCAGCTGTGGTTTCATAGTGAGCTCTGGTGACATGCATGAATGTCATTGGCTAAAGTGAGTGTAGATATTGCTAACCTCAGTACAAGTCAATCATTCACTTAACAAGTTGTGTGCATTTTTATAGGACTGGCAGAGATGGCCCTCTTCAGGATTTCTGCTGCTTGCTTTTTAAGTGATGGTACACAGTCATGCCGGCCCTTTGTAGTCACCAGCCTTAATATCCCTGATTCAGTCTGTACAATGTACCAGAACATCCGATAGCAGGAGGAGTATCACACCTGGTGCTCCTCTGACATGGGAGGATATCCTCTGAGCAGCAGGGACAGTTCACAGCACCAGATGCTGCTTTCCACTCCTGGAGGCACTTGACGCATACCAATGCATCTCATTGGATTTCCAGTGGCTGTGAGAGGATGTTGGAGCACAGTGCACACTTCAGCTCCTATAATATCAACTGGTTGTTCATGCTTGCCAAACGATGTCACGAAAGAAAACAGCTAGAAGAGGTTCAGTCTTATCTAGATGAACTATTGTTAAATTGGGCATGATACCTGCCTGACAACCCAAGTAAAGATTACCAGCTGGTGACAAGCTATTGACAACATTACATTGTTAACAAGCTTGTATTGTGGTTGTGTAAAGATTGTAAATAGTTTGTGTTTTAGACACTGTTTCTTGCTTGAAACATCTAGTGACAACCTTGATTCAGATTATTAGTTGTTTGAGATTGTACATCGTTTTAAAAATGCAGTATGCTTACATTTTGGTTATAAATTTAAGATTTAAATCTGTATGTTGTTTTCTTGGCAGACTATTACATGTATTTACTCCTATGCTATGTGAACACCACAGGTGTCAAAAGCGCTCTTGCATACCTTCTGTAAGTTTTCTATTGCCAATCAGAGATGCTTCAATATTGCATTGCGTCCAATCTCTTCTCTCTTTTGACCGATGTTTAAGTGTTTGTTATTTATAAAGGTATATATGTATGTTTAAGGCATGCAGTTCTTTCAAATGAAATGCAGATGAAATGATGATAACTTTAGCACAATCGAGCCAATGCAAATGGAAGTTATAAGTTCCATGACTGATTATTTGGAAGTTGCAAGTGTACATGTTTCGCGACGATAGTTAATTAGCGCACTTGTCATTTATGGCATCTACAAGAATGCTTCTGTTGACCTTGTGCTTTGACTGAACATAGCCTGTACATACAACGATAAATGATAAGCGAGTGTATACAATGCATGCCTACATGATCATGCCCTTTGTACATTTTCATGGATGCAAAGATCACAGAATATTGCTAACAGCTGATCAAAATTAATGGATGTTGATTTCGGATTCATTATAAGAATTGAGGCAATTATTTTCCTGCTCACAGAAAATCTCTAACTATACCGAAATAGATGATTATGCTGGACACCTTTAATGTTGGTCTTACGTATACATGCTCCGATGATGTCAATGCACCACAGCATTTAGTATGCAGAGGTAGCAAGAGTCTGCATACCAACCATGTTGATGAGTATTGTTGAAGTGTTCGTATGCAGACATCTGCATATGAACACTTCAATGATACCCGTCTGCTACCGGTGATATGCAGACTCTGCACAGCTCTGCATACTAAATGCTGTGGCACAGTGTGTCTATATTAAGAGAAGGGAACCTTCTCGTTCCTCCACAACTTGACACAACTATGACAGATGGTGTGAAGAATACGGACATTAGATTTCTAATACAACAAGTTTCGTAGGACAATCATAGCTCTGGTTAACTAGTTGGCGTTGGGTTAAGTGTGCACCATAGCCTTCCACCAATTCAATCTGCATGTAACGTAAAAATGAACGCACTTGTTTTCTATTCACAGGTAGGAGAGTCATCTCGTACGTAGTTTGCAGACTGGCTGCTCCAAGGAGGGCTCCTTACTACGCTGTACATTGAACTCATTTCAGTCCACTGCAGAATATTTTGACACCTAAGTACCAGAGAAAAATCAAAAAATTCATAAGTCCCACCTTGTTCATTGAACCTTTTTTCTTGTCTGCCAATATATGATAAATAGTATACACATGCACATACATACACAAATTAAATGTACAATACATGAAATTAAGTTTACCTGATGTCACTGTGCAAACGATTTGTTATTCGAAAGTGTATTCTATAGCGTATATTTGAATTTACCCCTTAAATATACGCACCTGCGTATATAACCATATATACACGATACACGGGTGCATATATATATATATTGAAAACTGATTACGTGACATTCATGGTCAGTTAGGAAGCCTTTGAATTCATCGTGGCTATCTTGTCGGTAATCCGTGTATTTGTCCTATTCCCACCCCTCGTTCCCGATCCGATTAAGAATCCAATTGAAATTTTAATAATTTGCACACTTCATGTACAACAGAACAACAAACTAACAGTCCGAGGTGGTATTCAGTACATCTCCGTTCCAAGTCGCCTGTACAGAATAACAACTGTGATTTCTTATCGTCAAAATTATTTAACTCACCGCGTATGTTCCAGCATTATCCTCGCGAACTGTCATGTTGAATAACAAGGAGACATTGAAATGAAAAAGAAATTGGCAACACTTACCTTTCTAGTCTCGTGTCTCAAATGTTAGATCTAGCAAATTGTGAACAGTTGGGAAAGGTAAAGCAGGTTAAACTCTTACCTGTCAGCAACAAATCACAACGAAACTCCAATAGAGCTCTTTCATCGCGTGACTTAATAGCATTCATCTTCTAATTAGTCCGCCATATTGGTGCTCGGAGAAGTATGGGATTACTTCCGAGTGTTGTTTAAATATATATTATTGTGGTCTAACACATGACTAACATTTGTAAAAATACTTGTGCCCTCGGAGCGCGAGTTATACTTACCAAAACTTTATTTCCGAGCAGCAATATGGCGGACAATAAAGCAATTAACGCAATTAAAGCCCACGCGTCATGTGACCATGAAACAGCTCTATACCCGACTTGTCAAAGTGTCCGGATTCATCCAACACGTAGCCAGTTACACGAACAACTTTAGACAAATATGGGCGGGTCACAACAGAATGATGCATTACAGATCATCAGTCTTTAAACTGTTCTCTACTGCTTTTAGTGTTTTATCCCTTTTTTGACATTGAGTTCCTCAGAACTTGCCTGATAACGGTGGGTAGGGACATAGGACAATTGCTTTGCCCACGATGGAGGACTATACTCTTTCTGAACATATGTACTCTTTGCTTCCGAAGTCAGCACACGAATTACCAACACTTGATAAATGATTTTTAAAAACAAAAGCATGCATGAGTTTATACAGACATCATATAAAAGTTCTGAGGAACTCAATGGTCATCATTATAACTCTCTGAGTTTTGTAGTTTACCATGGTACCGACACCGATCCACAAGTGGCAACCACCAGGAGTTCCAGATGGCTTCACAGTCCATATTAAAAGGGACGACATGCTTGTGATATCACTGGCAATAAAGTACCCGTCGCTAAATCTAAAACTAGTGTATTCTGTCAAGCCAAGACATAAATATGATAAGATCACCAACCCTTTGAAAATGTGCAAGTACATGATGGAAGGCTAAAACCGCATGCTTTGGTGTAACATGCCATGATGGCTGGGTAACATGTGAAGACGACTTTGCAATTAATAAACACTTTTGTACACTCTCATGCTTACACTAAATTATAATGATTGAATTTACTGCAGAGCAGGAAGCTGGAATTTTTGCTGGCTGATGCCGTTCAGAGAAAGTGTACAGCAGTTGCTACAATTGGGTCCATGAGCAAGCATCAACATTCAGTTGTGAATTTGCTCACATGTTGCTACATGTAATCGTTACAAATTTATTCAATCATTATTAACGTCCGAACGGTAAATGGTAAACGGTAAACGCTATCGACGTCCTATTTTCAAGACATAATACTGCTTCATTCACCATTGTACAATATACATTTTGGGATCCTGTACTTGTTACGGGACAATTTTAAAACGTCCAATTTCCAGATGGCTTGAACCCGCCATATAATTCGACAGGAGCTTCAAATTCGGTTCGTAGAAGTCAGGAAACTCGTATGATCAAAGAATCACACGTATTGGTCCCCAGACCATTCATCTATGTGAAACACTTATTAATACGCGACTCGACGTCGTCACCCAGGATGGTAAAGGTCCACAATAATTCTAACCAAGTTACTTCTTTTTTGATAACATTTAGAGGTCAGCACAATTGACTGTCACTGCATGATAGTTTGGATTTAAAATATATTTACTACTGATCAAATGTGGTACAAATGTGTTAGTAAATATGGTATATGTAACATCAACACAGTAGTAAAAATAATGGATTCACTGACAATAGCAGACATGTCACATACTTACTAACACATTTGATCAGTAGTAAATGTATTGTAAAATCCAAATGTTTGTGCGGTGTGATTATTCAAAAAAGCTGAAATGGGCAATGTATGCCGCACTGGAGATAATGAAAAGTCACTCTACTTATTGTGGTAAATGCCTCCTTGCAGAATGGTCTGATCATTGCCAATTCAAATTTCAAAATTAAATCAAATGCCTTATTTTACTGTGCACTAAATCATATCATTGTATCAAGTTGACAATTTAACTTCATACATTAATCAATACACACTTTGCACTGTTTTGGGCACCATTAATTTCAACAATGTCAGCATATGTTTCTTACTTTTTTTAATGCTATGATTTTCACAATGACATACAAATTATTTCACAGTGGCACACAGCAATATGTAGTAGGTGCCATGTACTGTTGATCATATTTGATTTCTCTATTCTATTTGTAAATGAAACAGAATCAATAAAATGCTATATATAATACAAGGCAACCCTATCATACTGCTGGTGCTCACGCTTTCATATCCCCAAAACCTTGTTCTCTTCCTTTTTACACCACCGGTACCTTCAATTCCCATATCCCGCCAACTTTCTCGTTTGAGAATGTTATTCTTTAATTATATTACTGCTTACTTACCAAACACACAGGCCAATTTGAGTGATACTGGCTAACGTTATGGCTAATGTGATCTAAGATATATGTATTAGCTGTGGTAATGGTAACCACATTTGTATGTGTAAGGAAACCGTTACAGTAAGTCTGAAGAAGTAAAAAAATATTTTAAAGGGTATTGATTTTTACTGTTGAAAAGCAGTTAATTTTCTTACTAGAGAGTTGGCTTTAGCGATACCAAGATTGGTGTATGTAAAGTGACCCTATGGAGATATGCTATAAATTGGTGCTACTCATGTATTTTTAGGCTCTCTCATTGTAATGTCAATGATGCTTGTGGTCATAGGTCATGCTCTGGCAACATCTTTGATGCAATTTTGTACCTTTCAAACAGATCAAGAAAACCTAATCATGAAATTTATGAAATCCCTGTTGGAGGGATGTCGGTTGTCAGAATGGGGGTATATTGATGCATTCAGAGAAATGATGGAACAGGTGGGTGCTGTCATATGCATGTACAACATGACCTGGATCAACCATATCACTTGTTTGTGGTGATAATCATAATGTTAGCCTGAAAGTGACATTAAATTTATTTAATATTAGGAAAACGCTCTTCATCACAACTGATTCAAGTATCCGGACGATCAATTGGTGAACACGAAGAATATGAAACACTTACAGGACACGATGGTATGAGAGAAATAGATGGATTCAAGTTCTAATTGACGCCGTTTGTTCAGAAATCGGAGGCAAAACGTGCGCAACTGACGAATGGTACATGAAGATTAATCTTTGAGAATAGAACAAGGGAATATTATGATTATTATTATTTGGGTATGCATTGCTCGCTCATGGTTGACCTGGTATCGCAGAGAATCGTTCATAGCAGGCTCACTCGAGCTCAATTATGGTGCAATAAAAAAACAACTGCATCGAAGGAAACTGATTGCGCATTTTACAACTTAGATTATCGATTCTCAGCCCTGCTTAGCGTGTTCGACCTATATTTTATCCAAAACCAACGATATATTTGTGATTGATGTAATACGGACGGTAACTTCACACGAGTAACACAGCCACAGACATTAATTGACTAGGATTGTGTGCGTGTGCTTAAATTGGTGTGTGTGCGTATGGCGGGGGGGGGAGGGGGGGGGGGGGCTGCCCCAAATGCCCCCCCCCCCCCCCCCCCCCCCCCCCCTCCCTTCCTCTATGCGAACGCCAGTGCACATGATAGCAAAGTTTATGAAACAACCATCATTTTTAGAAAATGGACTTTTATGAAGTCATCACCCATGCTTGCTGTGTTGTGATAAATGTAATGCCTTCACAAATTAAATTCAATGGAAGTTGTAGTGACTGTGGGTATGTGGCCAACGCACGCGCTGCGCCAGAACTACCGAGTTGTGGAGATTCTCAAATAGCCTAATCAGAGCGGTAACACACAACACAAGCACACACTCAAACTGCCTGTCATGTTCCCATGCACGTTAGGACTAATGCTTCTGCCTCTGCCAGGTTGTCAACAACTTTTAATAGCGCTGGTCCATCACGTGCGAAGATGCTTCTAGATGCTTCTATCAGAGATATACTGTCTGGCTGCCTTAAGACCATGCAGATATCTAACAATTACACCCACACTTCCATAATATGCCTATTACAGCAATCACTACAGAAGTAAATGGTAGCCATGTGTAAATGTTTTTCACTCAATTGCTCCTCCTATTTTGAAGTGAACTGGTAGTTTGGAAATTTATTATTTGGAGGCCTGATAGTAAGGGTAGATGAGAAATTTCTTTGTGAGAAATAGAGTGGGATTTAAGATTCGCATTGCTGGTTTACAAAGCCAGGAAAAAAGACGTATTTTGGATTGATATCAGAATACAACAAACTTTGAATAGTCCTACATTTAAGAAACTATGCACTTCGAATTTCAATTTGCTAAATGTAGGACCGTCTGGTTTATGGTACCATCCCTTGTTTCCTTGCTTTTTACACCATTAATGCCTATCCTAAATCCCACTCTATTACTGAAAAAGAATTTTTTAAATCTACATGTACTTGTTTGTTTGCTTTTTGGTATCATAGAGGGATTGGATAACTGGCAGATTAGCATTTGCAAATTAAAACGTGTTGTCATTAAGAATGACAGCTATCCTCATCTACAGACCCAATTACGTAAAATATTTGGCGAGCTAGTTGTCAATTATGTTAGCATTATCGGTAATTAATGATTTCGAAGCATTCGATAATGCTTACGTAATTGGAGTTGGGAACGAGCATTGACTGGTTAGGACGGCCGAATTGCTGTGTTCCGAACACTCCGCATTCCACTGTCACCGGTGCTGCTGTATCACCATGCATACTAGGCCTGACTGCTCATACGAAGTTTGTTCGTGGCATCTGTAGTGAGACCACGTGCGTGAGCCGAAGGGAACGAAAGGCCATTTAACATCACAGCTATATAGAGATACCCACGTAATGATACAATTGGAAAGGATGAACTGGGGAAAAGAAGACTCTATAACATGCCCTTTTTCCCTATTCATTTCAGCATATTGTATTGATTACTCGTACCCAGACATTAATAAACTACAATCTATGTAAGTCCTCGAACGAGGTAAAAACTGTCGGTGAGTTTTGCACAAGAACTAAGCTAACTGCCAACACGGTATCCATTGTGGCCTCCTGATAGTACCAAATGACGTTTTAAAGCGTATCCAAAACAGCTCTTAATTGCCTAGGAAAAAAGTGTCCTCCGCTACGCTTCGTAACCGAAAAACATAGAACCGAGTCACTTTGAAAGTATACAGGTTAGTGTCCACGATAGATATTAGGCAGACAATAACGCCATATGTCTAGGCGATAGTTTAAATATCCAAAAATATTCTTTTCCATACAATTAGGGGCCTTCCGACTAATTTTTGGAATGTTGGGTTCGACAACAAGGGTATTCGATTCTCATGGATCCGGTGTTAAGCAATCCTTATTTTAACCCATTGCACAGTTACCATTGAACCCATGTATCAAAATGGATTGAGGCTTGCAAATCTTCTATTCCCCTTTTCATTAACGGTGCTCATGACCACGTTACATGATTAATGCTGCATTTATCAGCATCTGTATTAATGTGCTCGAAATGCCATAGGCCACGCAGTCGTTATGGTTATGCATGAGTTGTACGTACAGGGTATAGCTTGCGGGATTTGCAAATTTTATTGCAACGTATTATGAATCAACCTCAGTGTGATTTGAACCACTGACCTTGGGGTTGCGATAACACCGGTGTAGCCACTACGCCAATCGGAACACCCCCCTACCCCTTCCCATTTAGGGATAGTGCCATGCTTTATGGGATATCACATGCCAGAAAAAAGATATGCAAAATTATCTCGCAGATAAAATTGCCGTCACCGACATGAGTATGTAGTGGGCCATAGTACATCATGTGAGTCTATGCTCATGTCATCAGTGTACAAAGCGAATTTATATAATATCTCAACTCTGAACAGCACTCTTGCAGAGAGTTTATGGTCGATGCATGTACATCATTTATATTTGGCGCTAGTCTCTGCCCCAAGCCACAAACGTCACCCCCGTTGGACTATTTCAAACGTGCAGTGATGTAATCTAACTGCGCGGTTACGCACAAGGAGCTGTGCATAACTATGAGGTATAAACAACAGGTTGGAACCCCCACCCCGCTTTAAACCCTTGTGGTGGTCCTGGTTATCCATCACATATATTTGTTACGACCCGATTTAAAACCCGACCGGCTTTAAAGCCGGCCACCGGCTTTAAAGCCGGTCGGCCCGCTGTAAAGCCGGTTAACCGATTTTAAAGCCGGTCAACCCGATTTCAGACGTAATCTGCAACTGACCCGCTTTAAAGCCGGTCGACCTGCTTTAAAACTATATATCTTAAAAGTGCCCATATTTTTGCACAATAGTACGAGGATTATTGATGTCTTGTCCTGGCATTAGGCAGCATAAAAGCATACCTGCTATAAACTAAGACTTATGTACGAATATGTATGTACAAGGATGCAAGGATGATTGATTGATGTCATGGAATTAAGCAGCATAATCAGCATGTACTACATGAAATATGCATTGGTACAGTGCAGTGTGAACTGAGCAGAATTGTGTGGATACAAGCAACAATAATTCCAATCACACAAGTTGGTAATCGTGTACGCAAACCTGGCTGGCGAGTGACATACCTGATGTTTAGTCGGTACGACTAACACATCGTGCGCTCCTAGACTTGGGAGGTTAAGGATCTTGAATTTATGCTTCCTTACGAAAAAGCGCAGGTTTTTGTCAACAGATGAAAGATCCTTTAGAGCTCCTATGATCTTTTCTCCGAAATCCTTATGGAAGACCCCGCTTGTTCCTCGAGTGGAGGAAGGAAACTTCTCTGTAAGATAGGCGGTGAATTCTCTTTCTCTTTCTTTTTTGTCCATTTGGATTCTTAATGCCACAAAACCAAACGACCGAATGACACGTGTCTGGCAAATGATGAATTATTCATCGACCAGCTTTAAAGCGGGTTAACCGGCTTTATATCCGGTCAACCCGCAACAAATTGGGTCGGCCGGTTTTAAAGCGGGTCAGGAGTTTTAAATCGGGTCGTAACATATTCACCAGGATCAACCAAGCTATCTACAGCAAAGAATCATTGTTTATGGACATAGCAGCATCTCAACCCCACTTAGTTGAATGGGCGGTCACAACAGGATAGTGCATTACAGATTAGTCTCTAAACTGTTTTCTACTGTTTTATCCCTTTTATGACATCAATGACCAAGTGAATTATATACGGCCCTTTACATCCGGTTGTTGGCCCCGTGAAATAGTTCACACATTTTCCGATAAAAACTGTTTGCTAAAAAAAAAAATTTTATGCGATCTACGCTCCATTAACTACCATGCATGCATAACAAAAAGCTGCTTCTGAGGGCGAAAAACAGTGGTTTTAAAGCGTAACTGAAAAATGTGTAAAGTTTTAGGAGGTTATACGCTTTGTCAGCAACCAGTGGGCGCGCTGATCTTCTCAAAGGAAGAGATTAGTAATACCAGCAGTGAATGTGCCACAAGAATATTGTCCACATTTCACTAAGCCTGTTCGGCTGGAGGGGTTAAAAATATACTAATGAAGGTATTTTTCTATTCCTATGGCATGTATGTGTGTTGAAGTGATAAAAGAGTTTTGGTGGCTGCAATAGATCGTAATTACACGTGTATCATACTTTCATGGGCCGCGTGTTTAAATCACTTGTAAATTCACCGCATGATTGAAGAGCTTCATACCATCATCTATTAAATCGAAAATTGATTTAATGTGTTTGTTTCACTGCGATTCTGCGATTGAACAGTGACAAAAAACAAACAGCATTACCTTGGTCCATGTCATAATTCTGCGCACATTTAGAGAAAAAATATGCTCGTGTCCTCCATGGTCGTCATCATTTTCCTCTCATCATTATGAAATTATGGTTATTTTGCGAAACGTCAACAGCACCAATCACTTCAGCATGTATCCATGCACATTTCAATATCCTTATAAGATCAACGGATTGTATCACATCGCCGAAGATACAATAGCGAATCGAACACTGTTAAAGGGGCTCAATAAACCACAAGCTAAATTCAAAACAATTATTAAGTTCGTGAATAAATAAATAAAAACATTCTAGTATAGAATTGCGAGGCAATAGGGGTACATAGTGGATGAAAAAAACAGACATTTTAATCATGCTATAGGACATGTGCTAATGTTTCCATCTGAACTTGGGAAAATTTTGTGTTTTATGGAGTGCTTGATTATTAGCTCATATGTTTTGCACAATCTGCTTGGTTGCAGGTATCAAAACATAGTAGAAGCCTCAAAGGGAAGGAGGCACACAGAATCCTTCCTTTTGGCAAACATCTAGCAATGTTTGAAATAATCTGTCGATTGCTAAATTGATTAGATACTATAAACTTCTGGATCCATTTAGAACCATCTTGTTAGTTTTGTGATCAAACAGAATCCACAGCAGTGGATGAATAACAGCAATAAGACACCAAGGCAAGCTAAAAATGATATACATTACATACTTCATAGGATCCTGGATTAATTTGTTGTGATGAGCACTGTTAAGAAGTAATAATAAGGATAACCAGCCACTAGTATAATCGGTATAAAACTGTTCCAATTTTCCTTCAGGGTTCATGGAGTTACAATTGGTCAGAAAGCTAGAAGAGCTTTATGAGGAATTAGATGAAGTATTGAACAAATTTGGCGACTTTCCCGTAAAATCTAAACACATTCTTGACATTATTTAAGGCTATAATGACATCAGCAAACATCTTGGTAGGCCAGCTAATCTTATGTTCCAAAAGCATTGAACTACCTTGGGGATACCACTTGTTTTGCCATGGGGTCCTGTGGTATGTTCTAAGCATACCTTTTTGCATGTGATGCTCCGCATACAATGTGTCACTTGGTATTCAAGAGGTCATGTTCCTTGACATGTGGTTTTAAATGGTGCTGTGATGTGCTTAAATTGGAGATGAACCTTATACCATGTGAAAATGTGATGTTCACTAGGCTGTGTTGTTTAATTAGTAAACTCATGTTGTATTAGTTTCAGATCATTTAATTCACTCTGAAATCTGTGGTTGTCAAGATTAACTATAGAGTTAAAGGAATGGACATTTTTTCTTGCATACCACAATGTGGTAGAAAGTTTTTTCTGTGTCACTTCTTCTTAATCATTAAAAATATTTTGAAGCACTGTTGAAGGAAAATATCCTTGTATCTTTACAAAAATTGCAGCAATGTTTGGTCTGTAAACAATGATGCCATCCCAACAGAGCAGTTGATTCACATTTCAGCGAAAACCGGAGTAGTTTTGGATCCTGATTTCACTCTCAAGGGTGCATGAGGATTTCTGGCAGAGATGCAGAAAGATTCAGGGAGGTTTTGCGGAAAGCGGATTCTATTCCTCCATACAGTTATATTCATAAACGATCAGAATGTATCAAATTTATTTATCATAGGTTGGATGTTTCCTAACTTTGACGGTAGGATAGACAGGACTATTGATACTGTCCCAGAGAGTAAAAGAATTGCTTTGTATGCTGATGTTGTCAAGACAAGTGCTGAAGCAAGTCCTGGAAAGAAGCAGAGTTCAATTGTATGCTAATATTGCCCTTGGCTATAAAAAGTACAAGCTCAAGTTGATAATTTTAAGCATGTAGTATAATGCCACTCATTGCAAAGACTTTATGCTGTATACTAATAGCTTGTTTAACATGTCGTATAAATCTCGCTCAGATATCAATTTTACAGATGTATTCATTTTAATATCAACTCTTATAGTTAGCTATATCTTAGTGATCCTATTATGGACGGGTTGTATACGTGTGGCCCTCTGTCATGTCATGCATTAGGAGATTTTTCTGTGCACAAGTAAGTGCTAGCAAGTGTTCAGAGTTTTTTGCAACCCTGGTTACATTTTGGAGAGCAGAGAAGGTAGCCTATTGAGGATCACTTGATGGAAAAGAACTTCACATTGAGGAAGGCAAAATCGTTGCAATATCGTATTCCATGAACCGGCACCACTCATTATTGTGGAAAGGTTTCTATTCCATCGAAGAAATCAGGTGGTTGGTGAATCCATAACAGAGTATGTTGATGAGTTGCGGTTGGGCTCTCTACCCCAGAGTGTTTCAGAGCTCTTCCCGTGGGTGGCAACTTTCACACTTACATGTGTAAACATATCCTGCAATAGTTACAAATTCATCTCCTGCTCATTATGGTGCCCAGGGGATCGAGGATGGAAGCAGGGCAGAGGTAACAACATCTTGAAACCCCATCTAAGTGAAACCCCAATCCGATGGCAGCATTGAACTGGTTAGGTCAAACTGCTTTGCCAGAAGAGGGACAAACAGATCCAACATAAGCTGTGCTGTTGGAGCATGGAGCATAATCCAAAATGATGGTATTTAACTATTTATTTGTCTTCAACTTGACTCTTCAAATGATCAGCATTGATGTTTGAAGAGGTGTTATTCTGATATTGTAAGGAGAATGGTATTTACTAAAAATTTAACTCTTATTGGTACACCATTGCATGTTTTGTGAATGTGGACGCCACACTTGTTAGCATCTGTGAGTTATATTTGTGAAGGTGTGTATGTAGTAATGAATACTGCACTGGACAACATTATGCTTGATCACGTAATGGCCTTGTTGCCAGAGGTTCACGTCATTATAATTGATGTTTCCCAGGTCTGATACAGCCAGTATGTTGAAACACAAGCACAATGGTAGATGTAAATGAGCATAGAATTGTAGTAGCATACATGTCAAATGTAAAATGTATACACCCCAAGGAGAACTAAAGCAAAAGGATACTGTATGTACATTTACACACACATGCTTCTTTTTATAGATAGCATACCTGAAAACCTGCACATACCAGAAACAATGCAAGGTAAACTCTTGTATACTGATCTATATATATGTATACAACACTAAACTAAAATATCAATGGCTAGGTACATGTACAGCATGGCCTACACACTTACCCCTTGCATGCAGTGTCAAAAGAAAAGGGATATTGACTGAGGCTTCGTGGTGGGGCAGAGGTTAGGGAAGGAAGAAATAGGAAGAAGAGGGAGAGAGAAAAGGATATAGGAGTGAGATTCATACATGTAGATGTAACTCAAATTCATCAACTCACACACACACACACACACACACACACACACACACACACACACACACACACACACACACACACACACACACACACACCGGAACACATGCATGAACAGCACAGGTCCATAACCCATGTAGAGATAAATAAATGATTACATTGTTTGAACGTAGTGAATTAGTTATGCCCTCTCCAATTGCAATTGGTTACATATGGCGTAAGTGTGAGGCATGTAAGCCTGGCCACATGGTATTATCGGAAGCAGGTTGCTCCTTGATGGTCATGACCACACAGATGAAAGCGCAAGACTCCAGCAATGGAACGTATGTGTTCATGTTTTTTTCAGAGCAATGTGTGTTGTTTTTTCCTCACAAAGTGAGGGTTTTTTTCCCCTGAGCTGGTGTAGACCCACCACTCTAAATAAATTAGGCAAACTCAGATATCGATATCTGGCCCCTGCTCTGTGTGTGTGTGTGTGTGTGTGTGTGTGTGTGTGTGTGTGTGTGTGTGTGTGTGTGTGTGGTGTGTGTGTGTGTGTGTGTGTGTCTATTATTGTGTCCATATATTGGTGTCTACATATGTCATGCACAGCCGACGCTTCCCCAATGTGTTGTCATATGGGCAGTTGCTTATAGGGGGTATGAGGGATATGTGTGGCAATAGGAGAGAGACTGTGTGTGGCTTATTATTATATGCAAGCCCCTGTACCTTGGTACATACAATACATTTTGGGATGGGGCAACAAGTATTTTTACATTCACAAACTATTTGTTTGTTTGTAGATGCACTGACTGATTCACCCAACCACACAAAATAGGTGTACAATATTGTTGGACTAATGCTGCAATGGATGTGACACTAGTTAACCTATGGACACACACACACACACACACACACACACACACACACACACACACACACACACACACACACACACACACACACACACACACACACACACACACACACACACACACACACACACACACACACACACACACACACACACACACACACACACACACACACACACACACACACACACACACACACACACACACACACACACACACACACACACACACACACACACACACACACACACACACACACACACACACACACACATACATACATCCCGTTGAAAAAAATGCCATCATATCGCGGAGTAACGTGTTGTGACCCGCACAGCGAAACCGCTATCCGGAGACGGGTTGCAACGGTACTCCGTCTCTATCGAACATGACGGACTTCTACGGAAATGTCATGGAAACGTTTTGTGACGGTGCCCGTGTATGTGCAATGGTAATCGACGAACGCCACAGCACGATACCGTCCATATAGTTATTGACGTCATGGTCACGTGATATAAGTCACCTCCTTTCAAAATGAGCGGCAAGCGACGTTACTGTCACCACTGTGGGGAATACGAGCGTAGATCTACATGTCCTGAGTGCTTCAAAATCAGCAGATGTAACACACATACTGGTCTCCTGGGAGGTGTGGACCTTCATGGGCGTAGCTTCATCAGGTAAATGTGTCGGTAGGCGCCATTTTTGTTGTGTCGAACCTCTTTCTTTCGTCTACTGGAATAGGTTGTAACGCGAAAGTACGTGCTTTTCGTTAAGTAAGTTGATGTCTGATACCTCTGCTTACCCTTTCCACGTCGTACTCTGGAGCGCCATGAGGTATGTCAATGTGTCCGTCACAAGTATGTAATTTTTTTGTAACAGATGAACGTTTGCTGGCAAGAGAGTTATGCCTTTCGCATTACGGTATACTCTTTCCAATCTGTAAGTTGTTGTATTATTGTTGGGCTTATGATTTTTGTTTCCTCGCTTACAGTGCCTTTCCGCGAAGTTACTTCGTTTGTCTTTGGAGCGCAATGAGGTATGTGCAAAAGAATCTCTTTTTCTGATGATGCTGACGAGAGAGTTGTGTACTGTCGTACAGGTTTCACGCCCGTGTCATCAATAACCTAACCACAATTGTGATTAAGCAAGTACTTCGTGTGGTTCTCATCCGATAATCATATCTTTCAACAGGACAGAATCCTACCAGTACAGTTGTTTTGTACATCAATACGTACAGAGACCAAGCAAAATACTTGCGTTTCCTTTTCGTACATCCTATGTATTTGTATTTTCAAAACTGCTTCAGAATCTGAGAATGTTGCATGTGATGGTGTGGTGCTGCATGGATAGAAGCGGCGCGGTTGCCTAAAACCCAACCTTACGTACCGACGGTACGACACGGTAAAAAGCGAACCTCTTTAACCGTCGATTTACCGAAATGACGGATTATAACGTATAAATGACGTGACAGAGTGACGGGGAAAGAGACGTTACCGTCCACTCTCAGTCCGCAGACGGCCCGTTGAAATTGATTTCAACGGTATCCGCCTACATCAAAGAGACGGGTAAGGTCACGTGATGAGACGTTACCGTGTCCATGTAACGGTTTCGCTGTGCCGGCACGTTAAGACCCGTTAGTAATTACATGACTGGTAACCCGTACCGGCCCGCGATTATTTGATGTAAATCGCATTATTATGGCCGAATTGGACGCGTTAAGTGGTACAACGCGGTACTTTTCGACGCGTTTAAATGTGGTATATAAAATTTCAATGCTTAAATAATCGCGTTGCAATCCGTTGCTGTACAAATATATGACGTCATTAATACCAGTCCTATTACTGTTCGTTTACAAAACTTTTTAAATCCTTTTGTTACAAAAAAGGACATCGAATATCACTTCGCGCATCCTCTCCAACTAAGCTTGAACTTGTCTGTACTTCCTGTTCAGGTGAGTAGAATTTCGTTACAATCATGTGTATGTACGCATGTCTGCATGTACCACAAAATGAAGTGGCAAAATTATATTTTTTACAACACACTAACTACCTTGTAAAATTATTGCGTCTGGAGCAGGCGAGTTGACTGTAACATATCCTTAGGACCGGGGGTGGGGGAGGGATGGGGACAAGACCCCAAAAGAAGCAGGGCCCAATAGTTCCCTTGGCAGTTTGTTTGCAGCAATGGAGGAACAGATTTAGATGGAGTATGGCGCAATAGGTGGTTACCATGGATTCTATTGGGGGAGGGGCAGGTTGTCATTTCTAGAGTTGTATTTCCTGCTGCTGGCTGTTCCTGCACTAGCTATTGCTTCCCCCTCACTCCTTACCTTTGCCTTCCATCACAAAGCATGGGGTGTGGTCTTCTTCCACCAGGCTGCCTCCTTGATAGTAGTAGATAAATCTGTTCGACAGGAGAGAGGGGGCTTACCGGCATTTACAATTTAGTTTTTTATTTACAGCCATATGTTTATGCAATGAATACAATGTTTTGCTTCCTCCATTTTGTTCGTGAAAAATGGAGAGAAAGCTGAAGTCCTCACTGTACGATGAGTTATTGGTACATCTCCGTTTTGACATGGTTGAAGTGGATGAAATGGATGTGGGGTGGGTGGGGGGGCTCCCCTACATTCCCAGGTGTATGTGGTCCAAAACATTAGGGGTCATAAGCTAAATTATTATTATACAACACACAACTGGACTATGTACACTGAAACACACGCGCACACACTTAAATATGCACACACACAAGCACTAAACATGTTACCCACACAGATTTCTTAATGGTATGGGTAAATTAACAACTATCAGCACCATTTTAACACCTTTTCAAAGCACTCTTGACAACTATATGTTTATTTATCAACGTGTAACCCCTTCAGTCTCAGTTGTTCATGTTTAAAAAACTTAAGCATGGCATTTTAATATACAACAAGATTATATATAATTAATAACCATATACCATATGACAAATAACACAATTATACAGCAGTAAGATAAATAAATGCACCCTACTATAGGTAACAGTCAGGAACAAAACATCTGGAGAGGATGGCTGTGGCATTGGCTCTAACGAAGTTGAGGTTCAGCCTCTCATATTAAGCAGCTAGGACCTCAGCCTTAGCCCTGTTGGAGCTAGTTGCAAGGCGAGAGGCCAGAAGTGAAAATGACTCTGTTGCTTCTGTCCCCCAAGCACCATATGCCTCAACCACCATGGGGACGCAAACCCATCCTAGCTCCTGGCATTTGGCATCATTTTCTTCATGTTTTCTTTGCTCGGTAGCTCTGGCAGCCTGACATGCTGCTAGTCCCGCTTCAAGTAAAACATTGGAGTTAAGCGGTGATGTCACGGACAAGTCGAAGGCTGCTGGCTTACCCAAAGACCAGTTGGGTACTAGGATGTCTGCAGGGTGAGTGTGGCTACGGTCTTGGGAGAGGTTACTTCCTGTCTCCACCTTAACACACTCAGGTGGGCCCTGCGACAGGTCTCAGCAAGGGTGTCACGTAGTTCATTGTGGCGGGTTACTACATCTCCACCACGCTTGCAGGTGAGTGCATTATGGCCAAGGGGATCAAGTACTCTCCCAGGACACAGAGGACAAATTGAGCCACATGAGGTGTCTAGGCCCAGCCACCACTTGATGGCCACCTGGAACTCTGAAGGCTATAGATAAAGGCCTAGCCCTTTGGATGGAATGACTGACACCCAAGATGCAGCATGAGGGGAGGAGACAGAGAGAAGACGTGCTCTATCTGTGGCAGAAGTTTGCTCATAGAGTATATTAAACAGACGGTTGCCAATCTTGCAGGACAGCACCTTTTGATGGAAAGGGGATATCAACACCCCCTCTTGCTGACCACCTCAGATAATGGTTAAACAACTCAACTGCATGGATAAGGTGTTATTGGGACAATGGACCAGCACCAGAGGAGCTCAGAGAGGCGATTTAAGCTGCTGGGTGAATGCCGACTCAGGGAGCGCATGCACAAGCCACCCCTGCCTAAGCTGAGCTCTGCCTGTTGCCAGGCCTGATTGGAGGTGTCAACTGCTGTGCACTTGGAGAAGGTAGCTCGGATGTCGTGATCAGAGGCCTCAAAGTCTGATATGGCTTGGGAGGGTGGTGTGCCACGAGCAAGGTGGGCCAGATTGCAGAATCCTGCACATTGACGTAGAAGGGAAAATGAGACTATTAGGGGGACCAATCTCTTTTATGATGGAGAGAGCTTGAAGAACAGCAGAGCTGGGACCAGCCAGCACACAAGTTTTGTTTTATTATTTTTTGTGTGTATCAAACTGGGCTGACCACACCTCCATTTGCTCTTCATTGACCCATCAATAAGCAACACCCGCCATCTCCAGAACTGTAAGCACACACACACACACACACACACACACACACACACACACACACACACACACACATATACAGTATACTGACAGTGCAAAGGTTAACCTTATCATCAGTAGAGGCAGCGATAGTGGTTGTTATTGATGTTTGAGGAGGAAGGAAAGATAACATCATGATAGGAACACATGACAGCCAAAGACACAGCTTAGTCAATGGTGGTAGGTAGGAGGTATGAATAATGATGTGTGTGTGTGTGCGTGTGTGAGGTATGTTTATACTGAGTCTGTCTCTGTGTGTGCGTGTGAGGATTTTTTGGTAATGCAATAATGTCAGCAGTGTAAATGCACCTGTACTACACCCAAACACAAACATGTGAACAGATGACCAAAATGCATTCAAAATGTTTGTACACATATTTATACATAATGAACATGTAAATGCATGTTCACATCTGAGTAACACACAAGTTAAATACATTGGAGTTTCCTTTCTCATAGTGGCACCAGATGGGGTCATAGGTGCTGGGATGTAGCTTGCCTCTCTGAAAACACATTGGCTCTTCTGGTTAGTGCACACCACAGAATTAGCATTTTATTGTCATTTGGTAACAAGATTTGAGTCAATGCATGATAAAGAGATGCTTGAAAACCTTGTGTGGTTCATTTTCCACAAAGGCAGTGCAAAATCTAAGGCTGACAGACTTAGGATCATTACTTAACTGACCTCCAGTAGTCTGAGTGCATGTGACCAGATCTGTGCGGTTAAAAACTCAACCATTGGGCTGACCAGCAAAGGTTTTGCTCTGCACAAGAGGACAGTTTTAAGGTATAGCATGCATATTGTGGTTGTGTGCATGTACATATATGTGTGCACTAACTGCATGTACTTTTGTGTTGCATGCATTCATGCTTGTGTGTGTATGTGTGTATGTGTGTGTGTGTGTGTGTGTGCTGTGGCCTTTAATAATCAATCATATGTGACTATACAGGCTGTACATTTGCAAGTTGTATTAAATGTCCACTTGATTTTTGTGGTATTCTAAACTGTCATGTGCATGGCTACACCTAAACTCCCACAGGTATATGGACCACATGTACGTACCAGTGATATATCAAACAGTGATGTTAAGTTGTTGATGATGTTGATCTAGTGGTCTGGGGACCTAAAAGATTACAATAGCCATGAGTGCATAATTATGTACTAATAAACATTTTAAAAATTGCAGTCAATCAATTTTAAGCCCCAGGACCGGCGACGGGTGGGGGCACGCCCCTCCCATACCATTGAAAGGAGCTGTAAACAGTGATAAAATCAGAGGAGAGAAACTCTGTAGTAATTGTGTATGGGCTATGATAATATGACCATCTATTGCAATATATTTCCTCAATGCTGTCCACACTTAATGGAGTATCATTTTAACAATTTTGAAAGGTTACATGTGCATCGTAAAATATGCTGCCTGCTTGAATTTGAACTACAGCGATAAAAAATAACGATTTTATTCGTCATGTATGGTAATTGTTAATTGCTATTGACGATTATTTCCCACACGGGTTTATGGGAGTAGCTAACGCCATCCAGCATGATCCAGTTCGTACCAGAAGATGCAATTAAGAGCACGCTTTTTTACTAATCCAGAAATATTGATCACATTCAATACAATTAATGAGTAATTAATTAGCGTTCGCTAGGTTTCCCACAATAACATAAAACATATAAGTGTCGTGTTCCTGTTCCGTTCCATGTACAAATATTTCCAGTTTTTACCTTGCTCCATTTATTGGCTCAATCTGCATGCAGCCTATCCTTGGATTCAGTTTGTCTAATTTCAGATTCTTTTCTATATAGGTATTTTAGTTTGAACTCATTTCAGCAGATATAGCTCAAGAACACAGTGGGCCTAGTATGATTTTTACGCATATTGAAAACGACATGTGCGGCGCAAATCAGCAGGAAAATGCTTAACTCCATCACACGCCCGTTAAATAGGCTGCAACCGCAAGGATAATTGTATTCATGGAAAGTAAATTCATACAACGTACCGTTACCTGATCACATGCTGTCACGGCCTATGGGGAATTTAATTGGGACTTCCAATTCCGGGACTTCTCCAGGTAGTTCCTCTCATGGAACAGCACCATGCAACATGCGAAGCAATCAATTCCATCCCGCCGTATATACGTACATGAGGTACATCTATATGTGGCACCGAGTCACGCGTTAATTTCATGCATGTATGCTCAATGTTATGTAGCTGCACCCCAATCGATACATGCAAGCATATGCATGCATCGTTCATGCTCTGCATGGACTACTGATATTGGGATGTCCACAGCAAACAAACGCGTGCAAGGAATCATTGTAAAAATCAAACAGCCCCATAAAAACCTCATTCAGACTGTAAACTGTCGATATGATTTATGTGCACATATTACACAAAGATGAGTAATGGCATAGATAAATACACTGAGATGAAAACGATAAAAAACTGAGAACGTTTCTGCGTGAATAAGTGGGAGGGGAAGAAGTGGTGACAGGCTGGAATAGGGTGTGAAAACTGCGTTGTAATTTTCAGTTCAGTGCCAAACTTGTTTGAACACTATCATCACCTGATGCTTGTTCTATTTGTGTCAGGAAGTTTTCATTCTACACAACAGCACAGTTGTAAGGCACAGCACATTTGTGGTTCATCATTTACCTGATTGTGATCTCCATACTCATCTGTGCAGGACTCCTTATTTGCTCCCAATACTTTTGCACTGCTCAAGGCAATACTATCTCCTTCAAGGGAGACTGGACGAGGTCTACTGACACATCAACGAAAAAGATCAGTTTTAACAGATCCATTAAACATCACAAGTGTGAAGCACAGAACTTACATTATGCCCTATAGTGTATGAGAGTAGATGGGGAGAGAAGAGAAGTAATCATATCTCATCACACACATCATTGTATTTACGTATGAGTACTATTGGAGCAAGTCTACTAGGCTAATGGCAAAGCTAATATGTGGTGGATATTTTTTGTGACATATTGCAATTATGTAGTCATGATGGGTGTGGCTGCGATAACTATGATTTAATAACAATGCCATCGGTTTAGCATAACATAGCATGTGTATGTGATGTCATTACCAAACTACGTTTCACTTATTGCTGTTCTAATCGATTCCCCCCCCCCCCCCTTCCCCCCTCATGCCCACATCGACAGCCACATAACAACCATTGCTAACCAATGCCACACCCACTAGGTTAATAGCATGGTAATAGCGTACTAGTCAGGAGTGGCTAATATGTGGTCAGTCAGTGGTAGGCGTGTGACATATTGAAGTTATGTAGCAATAGTGGGTGTGGTATGGCCTGGTAAACTTTGATTTAAAAGCAATACCATCCGTTTATTAAAATGTAGCATGTGTATATGATATCATTACCAAGCTAAGTAGATTTATATCTTAATGACTTATCACCTACCCTTGAGACAGCTCTGTTGGGTATTTGTGCACAACCATCAATTGCAATAATGACCTCTGTATAGCTACAACCATAGGAAAATGGAGCATTTTAATACAATGCTCATTGAATTGAAAAATTTAGCTTACTCATTGATTCCTACTGCATTCTTTGATGATAAATCACCAGTGTTCTAAAATTACAAAAAGACATAAGTCACAATACGCAGCGTTGAATTTTTAAAAATGCAAGCATACCAAGCAACCATACCATTATAACCACCCTCGCTTAAGAGAACTGTACAAGGCCAATATCGTTAGAATGAACTCAACAGTCAGTTGAAATCGTGACCCGAAATTCAAGATGTAACTAATTTTTATAACCGCCTTTAAAACCATTACCAACTTCCAAACATCACGTGTTCAGTACATCAACATAAAACCCATCCATATATTTCATTAAACCTTGCCTTTTACCATAAAGTATTGCATATCCCAACCACCCACATGAATGTGTGTCAGTTAACCTCTTCAACAATAATAAATTTGAAAAAAAAGAGGTATGCAGAAGCATTCACTGATGTAAGGTGATATGCATGTTTAAACACTTTTTAAAAATGGTGGTAGAGTTGAGGTGAGGGGATTAGAGGGGATATTTTACCACAAAAAGTTAATTGTTAAGACATGCACAGGCGCTCACCTCTAGACCCGTAGGCTGGGTAAAAATGCAACAGTAGGTTTTCAATTCTCTGTAAATTATCACGCACAGGACACCAACTGCAATCACTGCAATGGCACCCAGTGCCATGAATATTATTACACTACCCCAGACGGGAGTGAGTGGAACTGAATCGTCTGAACTATTTCTTGGCGTTGAATCATTTCCTGGTTAAAAAGAGAAACTATAATTGATGTCAGTTGACAAAGGTTTATTCACACTATTTGCAACTCACCTGCCAGTGTGATCTGGGGGGGAGGAGAGGATTGGCACGACCTAAACCATAGGGTGGTCTGGTTCATCTGTCCACCACTAGTCTTACAAGTGAAGACAGTACCATTCAGACTGGCAAGAGCTGGACAGTTCATGGAGGACATCATGACCTTTCCCTCGGAGTTGGTGTATACCAAGGTGAGGGTGCATGGTTCCAGGTGCACTGTGAAATTGACCCCATATCCCAAGTACAGAGGTGGAATTATTTGTATGCCACTAGCTCTTCTGATCTGGACATCAGAGCCGTATGTGGTACATCTGACCGCAATATTCCATGGCCCAGGGCAAACCACATCCAATGGTGGGATGAATGTGTATTCTGAGATGAAAGCGAACACAAAGGATATCTATCAAATACGCTAAACTTAACCATATAATACTATAATTCAGTATAGTGTGTACATGTATATGACAGTGTACCCATACACCTGAGTATGTAATGCAACAGCATGAATGAATTAATGTACACTACAGTGCCGTGCCGCGTTTACTCTTTTGTGCTATATAGTGGTGCACATATAACGAAACAGAGGGGAGGGGGGGGGGGGGGGGGGGTAATGAAGTCTGTGACTAATGATCAGTGAAAGGTATAGGCAATATGGTTTGGGGCAAAACTTTCAATTTTAAAGCCAAGTTCCTGCATGAAAACGTTTGAAATCTAAATGTACACTAAAAGTTGTACATGTGTGTGAGCTAAAAACATTTTGTTAAATGTACTCAGTGTGCAATAAATATGGCCCTTTTAAAATGATTTTTGGGTTTTAGGTTGACAGCACCTGACCAGATAGAAGATACCAAGTGATCCTCTTAACTACATCAAACATATCATATCAGGGTCTTTACAATTGGAGACAAGAAACTTTAGCCAATTTTCATAAATTTTACGACATCAGACAAGCCATGCAGTCAATAGTACACTTTGCATGTCAAAGAGTCAAGAATGGGTTTAGTATGATTGCCAGCGCCAATTGCTAGACTGCACATACATGCAGCACATACTGCACATAACTTGCAGCACATACAACATAAACATGCAGGTCACACATGCAAACATACCACTTCCCAGCACTTTATATATGAAATTCAATAGCAAAATCAACACTGCAGCAACAATATGCGTTCTGGAGATGAAAAAAGGAAAGATATAATATGTCCTAAAGAAACAAGAGGTATATTATGTACATTCTACATGCCCTGCGACGTGCACGTAAGTATTAGTTCAGCGCCACACTCGGATCACGTGCCATCCCCCTGATAATTATCGCGCAACATCACAGTTATAAATTCAAAACTTCTGGGGGCCCCTATGGGGGGAGCATACAACGCTCCACACAAGGAGTTGTGAGGAGCGTTGTACCAGAAGCATTGAATCTCCAATCGTTGTAACGATGTCGGGGGGATGGCACGTGATCCGAGTGTGGAGTTGAGCTAATACGTACGCACGTGTACGTCGCAGGCTAAAGGCAAAATTTAGCAGCCTCGGGTTGATACGACGATGTCAATTTCCGATCGATGGAATGAGACACTATTTATAATTTCATTAAGTTAATACTTATGTAGTCTCGCAAGCCAGGACGTACGGGCTACGGAGGACTGGGGCCCTCGTCCCAGTCCTGCTTACGTCGAACGTACAATAACTAAGTACGTTAATTAGGCTTGCAGCAGGGCGATGTCAAGTTGTCAACTTTACGCAATATGACGTAACCATATGACATACTTAAATGACAGTTCGATTTGGGCGTTGCCCTGGACCGGAAGTCGACACAGAGACAGATTTAGGCGTGGCCACAACATACATAGGATACTAGTAATGCACAGCAGGAAGGCAAGCTTATGTCTCATAGCCTCAATTCCATGGTCCTGTCTCATACATTTTTGTGTCACATAGCCTCCACTACATGCTCCTGTCCCATGCCCTTCCTTCACTGTAAATTCTGAGTGGGGGGAGGTGTGGTTGAGTTAAATCACAGGCGTAATTTTGTGTTGGAATTTACTCTGAAACCACAGATGGACCATGTTTTAATTTCATCTGCATGTCACACCCTTGCAGCTACAGGTAAACACACACACACACACACACACACACACACACACACACACACACACACACACACACACACACACACACACACCATTAACATCCATAACTCCCTACATGTGTGTCTCTTAACCTCCAGTACATGGTACTGTAATGTAGCCTCCACTACATTTTTGTGTGAGGGGGTTCATACATCTGTGCGTGCAGAGCATAAATCCCAACTAAAAAGAAGGGTTGCTATCAGCACGGCAGTGGTTTTAAACTCGACCACACCTCCCCCCACTCTGAACTTATTGAGAAGGAAGGGCATGGGACATGAGTGGAGGTTATGTGACAATACTTTAACTCGCATGTCACACCCCCTTGCAGATGTATGTAAACACACACACACACACACACACACACACACACTCACATTAACACTTAGACATGTACACAAACCTCACAGGCTTGCGTCTCGCAGGACTGCATGGATCTCATAGCCTCCACTACATGTCTCATATCCTCCCCTGAATGCCCATGCAGGTCTCCTAGGACCCCAAGGGGTTGGAGGGGGGGGGGAAGATGAGCCTGTACCCCTGTACCCCTTACGTTCCCCCCCCTCCCCCCCCCACACACACCTTATGCCACCCCCTCTCCCAAATCAACCACTGCTTTGTGTCTCATTGTCTTCCACTACAAACTCATGTGACCATGCCCTTGACAACCTTCACACACTGACTAACACAAACCATTCATGCTTGTGCTTCTCCATTACATGTTCCTATCTCATGCCTGCATTAAATGCTCATGTCTCATAACCTCCACTGTGATGCCCTTGTCTCACTATATATGGTGAAGCCATGGAGCTACATTCTCAGGGTGCTTGTCTATATAAACTTTAGTACATGTACCTCAGATCTACCACATCTGATCTGATTGGGCAGCAATAATAAAGGCTTCCCATTATAGCCTGCACACATCTCTATAAATCCTTGAACTTACAGAACTTACTGTTCAGTAAGGACCATGTGAATGGTACCATTGAGGGACGAAAAGAGTCACATCACCTTTGTACATGCACACACACACCACACAACACACACTAAACTTGAGCACATAGTGAAGGGGTCACATGAGCATGTAGTGGAGGTAATGAGATAAAAGCATGTAGCAGTGGTGGATTTAGGATTTGGGAGGGTGAGGGCACAAGGTATGGGAGGGTCCACTCATACTGCAACTGGGGGGGGGGGGGGGGGGGGGGGATGCTGTAAGCTTGCCCATTCGGTGAGGCTTACCATGGTGCCTTCACATGGATGCACTGGCTATGGTGCCTTCACATGGATACACTGGCTATGGTGCCTTCACATGGATACACTGGCTATGGTGCCTTCACATGGATACACTGGCTATGGTGCCTTCACATGGATACACTGGCTATGGTGCCTTCACATGGATACACTGGCTATGGTGCCTTCACATGGATACACTGGCTATGGTGCCTTCACATGGATACACTGGCTATGGTGCCTTCACATGGATACACTAGCTATGGTGCCTTCACATGGATACACTGGCTATGGTGCCTTCACATGGATACACTGGCTATGGTGCCTTCACATGGATACACTGGCTATGGTGCCTTCACATGGATACACTGGCTATGGTGCCTTCACATGGATACACTGGCTATGGTGCCTTCACATGGATACACTGGCTATGGTGCCTTCACATGGATACACTAGCTATGGTGCCTTCACATGGATACACTGGCTATGGTGCAGGGGTGGCGCAACCGAGGGGGCAGGTCCGGCTTTGGCAGGACCAATCTTAATACTGAGCTTAAATATATTGGTTTCTTAAATCCTAATACTAAGCATCTACAAAGAGCAGTTGGATGATGTTGATTTATCTTCAATAGCGAATGAGTTTGTTTGTGGAAGTGAACATAGAATGCATGTTTTCGGTAAATTTTATTATGGCCACGCCCAAGCCGGACCAAATCTGAATTGCTTCCGCCACCCCTGTGGTGCCTTCACACATGTGAAGGCACCATAGCCAGTGCATAGAAGACAGGTATCTGTATTTGAAACGAGAAGTTTCGTTTACTCTGCCGCTAAAATGTTTGCCTCGAACGTTGGCCCTGAAAAGTTAGCCATTGTCGGATGAATAACATAATTATTGACAGTATTGTGGTTATCGTGGTTATGATTGAGATCGAGCAAGTTGAAAACGGTTCTTTTCAGAACCAAACGGTGAGCAGGCTGCCACGAAGAGCTGGCAGACAGGGACCACCACTTTGGGAAGGTTTGAAGTGTATACACATTTATAATCGTACATGTATGCATGTATTCATATTGTAACTCCAACTACTCACCAGGCAGTAACCCATCTTTTCACGGTGATTGCATTAAAATCAGAAGCATCTTTTCGACCTTTCTCTATGCATTTCTTGGGGAAATCCCCTCGCTCAGCTCGATGTAGCTAGAACATTCTCAATGCGAGTGTCCAAGCATCAACGTCTACATGTACTCGGCTAACGCAAGTTCTTTGGTTGCACTTTCTGATAGCAGTCCTTCGAGCTCTGCTCGCCAGCTCGAGCTTTTTGGCACGAAACAACGATTGCCGCTGCGAACCTGCCGCTTTAGGGTTTCCTCTTGGAGTGCTCCTTGGCTTCAAACCCTCCCAAAGTGGTGGTCCCTGTCTGCCAGCTCTTCGTGGCAGCCTGCGTGCTAATGGACTCTCCGTTTAGTTCTGAAAAGAACCGTTTTCAACTTGCTCGATCTCAATCATAACCACGATAACCGCAAAACTGTCAATAATTATAATGCTATTCATCCGACAATGGCTAACTTTTCAGAGCCAACGTTCGAGGCAAACATTTTAGCGGCAGAGTAAACGAAACTTCTCGGTAAACTAGCGTTTCAGATACAGATACCTGTCTTCTATGCATTGTTTAGATACGGTAGCCAAAAATCAACGCAATACGCGACAATCATGCAGCTAGATGCGTTTCCCTCTAAAACAACACATTTGCAGCCGCGGTCGTCGAACCGTTTAGCACATTCAACTTTCGGCCAAGTAGTGCAGTTATATATGGGGTAGTTATATGGCAATGTTTAGCCTGATCTGTTTCTGAATATGGGAGAAATCAGCTAAAAATGTTGCCTGGGACTACGTAAGCTCCAGCAACTGAATTATCATCCTGACAAGGCTGCGTCTCCTGGCGGTTGTCCACCGGCTACAACGGACCTCACTTTCCTTTCACTGCACGCAACCTAATTTCACTGTCCATTACTCCACAATTGACGATGTACATGTGGTGGGGTTCCTTAGCTTGAAAAAGGAGCCACGATGGCCAAGGTTGACCTACAATCTGCATTCAGAATGGTTCCAATCCAGGCCTCTGAATGGATTTCCAGGCCTCTGAATGGAGTTCCCATTCAGAGGACTGGATTGAAACCATTCTGAATGCAGATTTTGAGTAGGCTCCACCACCATATCCATCTTAATTCTGAAGCCAGAGCTGACATACGATGGTGGAACAGCTTAATATATTATCTCTGCTATACCATCTTGGAATGGCATTTTCATGTTCATTCCCCAGACTGGAACTATGCAGAGTCTATCCAGTTGTACACGGATGCCTCTGGCACCTGTGGTTTTGGGGCGGGGCCTGGTTCGGTGGCAACTGCCTACACCAGTGCCTCAAGAGCTGGCAGAGCCCTAGAAGGTCGCCTGAGACATCTCCTCCACGGAGCTGTGGCCCCTTCAACGTCCACCACCTACAGGTCAGGGATCAGGAAGTACTACGCCTTCTGTCACAGATTTAACCTGACCACGCTGCCAAGGAATCAAGCACACCATCAACCATTTTACTGCGTATCTCAGTCAAACGGGGAGTGAGGAAGGATCGTCTAAGGGAGACTCAGAGGGAAGTTTATCAAAGTGGGCATGCTTACCCCTCTTGACTTCGTGCCTCGAGGGGGTAGGGACATGTTAGTGAAGGAGGCGTTGAGGAAGCTGCTTTCCCGCTACCTGGAGTGGTGGGTTCTCTCGCGCCGCTTGAACTTCTTCTTCTTGCATGCGTTGGAGTCGCTGGACTCAGACGACGAGCTGCTTGAGCTGCTCTCCGAAAATGAGGATCAGCTGTGGCATCGTTTCTCGCTCTTTGCCTTTTTGGCACGATTGTGAGGGGCTTAATTGCTTCGTACCTCTCGAACCGATTACACTGTAAAAAACATGGTGGGCTGAGCACACCAGATTTGCATGGTGTGCTAGCGCTGTCCCGCCTGGCACACCTATTTAGGTGTGCCAGTCCCACCTATTAAAGGAGTGGGATCACCCACCAGTTGCCGTGTGCTATACCCATGAGTTTTGGTGTGATAACCCCACTAGAATCGGTGGTCAGGCCTGCGTGCATTCCAAAATTAACGGTAATTACTTAACCAGAAAAAGTGCACAAAAAGTTGTTTTTAAAAGAACACCAAACACAGAGTACAATTCAAACAATCTCAGTGTTCTGCTAAGTCAATGATGTCATGAAAAGAGCCACTGATGGTTGCCTTGTCTGCTTGCTTTGTAAATTCAACAAGGACTCCAGAAAGCTGAACAGCGTACTGCATCCAGTGGTGTACTGTACATTAAATACAAAAAATCCAGAACAAAGTGCAAAAGTGCAAATACAGAGTGAGCTCTACCTCACAATCCTTGACAAGATAGGATGAGACCCCACAACACAGAAGGTAAGGCTGATCCTGCGTTTTTCTTCTGTATCTCCTGCTAAATATGACTTGATGCCTATACACAATGGATGAAACAGACTGAACATCATTTGAACATATTGCGAATTTTTTTTGGTATCATGCACCATCATATTCAAACTTACTGGAATACATTGAAGAATCTGGAGCTACCCAAGGATCCCGAAGCATATAAGGCAGCAGGACAGGTCATATAGTGGGAGTGATGCACCTGATTATGAAATACATCTTGACATCCTTTTGCTTCTTAGAACCAGGGTCAGTTTTGATCCTTTGGGAGGGTGCATGATTACGAAGTGGTCGACGAAATTCCTTGAAGTGATCACAGAAACTTTGAACTGTGGCACCCTATATAAAAGACAAAATTATGTAATAGTGAATAGAACAAGTTTTCTACTTACATTTTTTGACCCATTACGCATAGGAGACTGAAGAAATGGATATATTCTGGTGATTTGATCAGCCACACGCATGAATTAGACATAGCAGATGCAACCTGTGACAGATATGCGTTGCGTGTCTTAGCTGTCATATTTCCTGTGTTTATTTATAAACGAAAAGGACTTAAGACATACCGTTTGTGAGATAAGTATGCGACTAGCGCTGGGTGAAGTCACGCTCGTTTCAAAGTCACTGACGCTGGATGAAGCCGCACACGAGGGAAAGTCACTGGCACTGGGAGACCATATGGGCATAATGTTAGGTGACAGTATGACGCTCTGCCTGTCAGTTGTGCTGAGCGGTGATGATGATTCAATATCCGTGTCCCGCGAGTTCTGGTGAGGGTAAAAAAGCTGAACTTCGTGTGAAATTTAAAAAAAAAACCACTAACCTCCTTAGTATTGTTGCCATATAAACATAGACTACCTGCTGCTTCTGGGAGTGGAACGACGTTTGGTTTTATCCGCAAACACTGCATCATCCTCCGTGTCAAAAAACTCGCCAAATTCTTCATCAAAGGATGTGTGGTCTTGCATTGGACGAAATCCAAAGGCGGTGAGGAACTGTTTCTTAGAAACTCGAAGTCCGATTGTTCCTTTGGGGCGGGAACGGAAAACGTCTTATTTCTTTCAAAGTATAAGACACGAATACCACCATGTTGCGGCAGCAAAAAATAAAATAAAAACACGTGCTGGCAAATACGCATGCGCGCGTTCTTATTAAGAACATGGCTTCCGCCACAACAGTACGGCACGGAAGCGGAAGAACCAGAGATAATATATCTATATATTATCTCTGGAAGAACTATCATTCATCATCCATGACTTCCTTCCATGACTTCAAAAAAAATATAGTTGTAGAGCTTCTGGAGGGACCCTGATGGGGAGCTTACAGCCCCCTAGCTGGGACGGGAGGGCTTATCCCCTCTCACCCACCCCAACGATCTTGGCCACACCCTTTAGAATATAATTAGCCACACGGGTTTATTCCCTGTTTTCTACGACCCTGATATATGTCCACATGCATGCATATCCTGTACCATAGCTTTGTGCAGTGTAGGACACAGAGAGTGACTACTAACCCATCTGCGTCACCGCCATAAAACAGACGTTTGTCCATATAATTAATAATTTAACGGCACGCTTTAGACATGTATATCATGTTGGCTGACGCGTGAAGTCATTGCTATCAAGTGGTAGTCTCGCAAGCCAGACGTACTTCGTTGTCGAACGACGCGAGAGGACTGGGGACGAGTAAAACGTTCTGAGAAGTACACGTCCCCAGTCCTCTCGCGTCGTTCGACAACGAAGTACGTCTGGCTTGCGAGACTAATCAAGTGGTAGACCCCAGGTTCGTTACCTGGTTGTGGCATTTTTCTTTTAATTTTCCTACGTAGGGTGAAATTTTCCTCCAATTATACGAGAAGAAATCAGTCCCACCATGTCCGTGGTATGACTTGCCCACCCTGGATCGTTGGTGGGACAGTAGAATCAGTGGTGGGCTAAGGTTTTAGTGGGCTATACCCACCATGGTTTTTACAGTGTACTCGTCAAATATATACCCATAGCAGAACGCCATAACAAATGTTGGTAAGCTTACAAACGTGTCCCAACCACAGACCACGTCTTCGATGACTCGGAACTGTTCGTCCTTAACTTTGGCATGCCTCATACGTTCACCCGACGAATGAATCGCACGTTTTACCTGTACATCATCCATACCGCCATACCGATATCGCCCCAACATTCCGGGTGAGCTGGACAGAAATTTGTACAGGAGGACACCAGACCCACTACTCGCGTAGCTGTGAGCTATGACTGTATGCTGCACATTCATTTGTATGAACTCTCCTACAATCTGATGGCTTGATACATGCATGTTGCATTTCCACCAAGGGAAATATCTTTTAAGCATGTACACCCGAGACTCTGTTCTTCTTAATGCTTCCATTCTGCTTTGACTATTCCCGTGGTAGTGCTGGAAGTATTTTAATTGTGGTGTCACCCCTATTTGCCCTAATGAAGAACCAGGTATGCAGCTATCCATATGACACAGGTTTATGCCTACAACCACGACACGAGAGAATTTTGAGACTTATCGACTCGCAATCTTTATGGCATCACCAAGGAAACCGGCTACGGAATTCAAGGCGTAGGTTGCCAAGGGTAAACATATTTTCCATTTCTTTTACTCATCCCTTAAGAAAGCCAATAAGAGCAACAAACCTAGAGATATTTTGCCTTGTTGACATGTAATACACCTCTTCGCATAGTTGGAATGGGTGTTGACTGTGCAAGATCACAATCCACGCTAAATGAAATAGGTAGAGTAGACACGTGTGGACTAGAAGGTTGATGTAATGGTAAAGGCATGGGTAAAAAAAAAGTGACAAAACATAAACTTAGTACTAGGAGAGTTGGATTGTTTTATTTAATAGGAACATGGTCATGATCTGATGAATTCAACAAGTTATGAGGTGGCCGACTGCAGATAAAGCCCTGCAACAATAAAGAATATAATAAATTTATGACTAACATAATAGCTGAAGTGTAACTCACATAGCTTGTCGGCATTCACTTCGTTGACTCTTCAATCCGTGTTTTGACAATATGAACAATACCAATCAATGGCGTCCCTAGGTGTTTCAAAAGGGGGGGAGTGGGGGGTGCTAATCATACAGAGGCCAGGGTTGCCAAGGGGGAGTGGCTCTGACTAATCTATGAGGCACACAAAATAACAGTATGGCTAGATTGTGAAACTATCCCTACTCCATAAGCAGATTTGATAGTTCTATTCATCATGGGTACATCTTGAGAAAGAACTCGACCGCTGTGTCGTAGTTTACTGATGTGCGTAATGAAATTCATAAGTACTAGCTAAGAAAGCTATCTACAGTTCATAGAGGAACATAGCCATTTTTCTCAGATGGTGTAAGGTAGAAAAGCTTCTCTCGCAGCTGCAACTAGTATTTGGAAGCGTGCAACCAAATTTTATCAAGCGGAAAATATTAGGAAAACGTTCCCATCACCACTAATTAGTGTCGATGCAAGAGTATCCGGCCGCGGACGATCGATTAGTGAACATGGAAAAGAAGAAACAATTACAGGATACAATGGTATGAGATGGATTTTTAATTGACGCCGTCGGTTCAGAGACAGGAGACATCGGAGGCAAATATGTGCAACTGACGAAACAGAACTGAGTATGGTTCATGAAGGATCATAAGGGAATATTATGATTGATTTTATTTAGGCTTGCATTGCGCGCTCCATGGTTGACCTGGCGACGCAGAGAAACAGGCTCGCTCGAGCTCGATGGTGCAAAACACTACGTTATCGATGCAACGGATTGCGCGCTTGAATGCAGTTGACGTTGCAACTTATAGATTTCGATTCTCAGCCCCGCTATAAGTTTTCGCTTTGTGTTCGACATTGTATTCGAAATCAACGATATATTTTGAATGATGTAATACGGGCGGTAACTTCAGACAGAGGCGCTTCAGTTATTAATCGACGAGGATTGTGTGCGTGTGTGCGGGGGGGGGGGGGGGGGGGGGGGGCGCCATATAGCGGGGAGGGGGCGCCAAATAGCGGGGAGGGGGAGGGCATCTGCCCCAAATGCCCCCCCCCCCCCTATGCGGACGCCACTGCCAATGATATCAAGCAGTTTAACAGTGCTGGTGGTGTATAGACAGAAACCAAGCATTTCCAGTCTTGAGTACACCTTTGATAAATGATGTAATGGAGTTAGAGCAATAAGCCTACGAGCAGCCTTCTATATCCTTGCAATTTAAAACTGCACTTGCAGCTTTCATTCTTAATGAAACGTGCTTGACAAACACCGAAGTAGAAATAAGACGTCACACAGCACTCTTTTACGTCAATTCCTATCGGAACAACTTTGTTGAGGCATTTGGCCAGACTATTTCTCGGGTAGTGGTGATGTATAATCCACCCGCTGCTGCGAGAATGATCTGGGTACGAGACTAGTTTAGCAAGATGCTCCCCAATAAATCATGAACTGCGCATGCATCACCTCTAATTCCACCCTACCCCAAACAATGATGTAATGTATGGGAGCCGAGTGTCGAAATCATTGGCGCGAATAGAGCGGAAACCGTGCACGCACTTTGCACAGCTATATCTCCGTAACGGATAAACGCACAGAACAAATCAAGCGACAGGACCCTTCTACGTACATGCCGATTTTGAACCGATTTGGACGCTCCTACCTAATGATGTGGCCGTTTTGAACCATATGGGGTATCGGACCGGTACCCCAAATGTAAGACACCAAACTGGATTTTTAACATACAGTAACGGTGTGGTATTTTTTTTTTTTTAAATATAGAAACCCGATAGCATTAATATTTCGGGAGATTTATCGATTTGATTATTGTGCTATACAAGGGCTGCTCAGTTGAGCGGAAAATGTCACCTCGCCGGAGCGAAAAAGTAAAGTTATTCATCGCACCACAATGCAATTTGAGGTCAATTTCCATGGTAACGGCAAACCAATTTGCTGTTACCATAATGAATATGTTTACGTAAGGGCTTTGTTGACGTAGCCGTACCACGGTAAAATCGACCTCAAATTGCATAGTCGTACGATGAAAAATTTATATTTTCGCTACAGCGTGGTGTCATTTTCCGCTCAACCGAGCAGCCCCTGTATCTATAAATCCACAAGACCCATTTTCTCATAGAACGTTCCATATATACATATAGCAGGCCGGCTCATGAATGGCTTATCGTGATGAAATTTATGGCAGTTTTGTCCACTAAATAGGTGTTTATAATTCACTGATCTTTACTATATACATGTACACAATAAATCATTATTCATTTGAATTGTATAGCTAGAATAGTCTTTTTTGGTGGATTTCACCTTCAAAATTCGGCCGGTTCATGCTAATATCACAGCTAACCTTTCTAGGAGAACACTACATACTTAGAGTTACACAAATTTGTGTTCCTTTTTGCCATATGAAATTTTTAATATTAAAAATATATAATTATAGCAATCTAGATCGAGACAATTACGTTAAGGTGGCCGCTATGGAATTGGAGAGATCCTTACACTAGTATAGGGAGCGGCTAATCCTGCTCCAACTCGATAGGGTCAGCCGTAACAAATCAATCTACCAGAGGATTGCACGCACATATGTGCATTGAGAACGGTTATAGCAAGACTTGGGAGCACCAAAGTTAAAAAAAAAAAAACCATGTCCATGATCCAGAAGTAAATTATTCCCGCTCTGTATATACGGTGCGTTTTATAGTTCCATGTGAATTAACGCACATCAGCAACGCTGCAATTTTAACATGCGGTCCAGCCAAGACCACACCAAACCGACTCGATCCAGTTTGCTATGAATATCAAATTTCTGTTGCGGGCTCCAACGAAGCGGATGGAGCCCGAATGAGCTAGATTAGTGCGGTTCGATGCGGCGGTTTGAGGTGTTTTTTGCGGAAGCGGCTTTAATGGGCACATAATAATAATTTATGCATGCACATATTCCCATGAACATAGTTCGACTTATAAACTATAAATGTTCTTCATACAAAGGTATATGCTTAGTGCTATGAACCTCACAGTATGTCCATCTCTTACTTGTAGAAATAATCTCCTTGAGGAATATTCAGGTTATATCTGTTCTCAACCAAGACAACACCCTTCGACAACTTGAGATATCCTGGATGCCTGTGGTAAACATTCGTACATGTATCTGTTGGCATTATCTTTGATATTACATTCCTTACAGGAAGACAATGTGACCTGGTACATCGTTAGAGTTGTTGGCTCTGACAGCTCTGTCGGTGCAGGTTTAACTGTCTGCACTACTTCACCGTGTGTTTATGTCCACCAAGTCACACATGTTGCAAATAAATACAACATTATTGTGACGTCTATAGATCAAGACCTAACTTTAGGCTCACGAAATATCATCGCAAGTTTTGGTAAGTGAAACATTCATCAGTATGGTAAATTATTGGACTATTAGCGGGAAAATGGATCTATCTGTGCGTGTTCAGCAAATATTACATTGGCGACGAGGGTGGAATCCGAACCCATGCCACGTACAATGGATTAGGGCTTCCTCATGCGTATAGTGGAATTGTTTATTGTGTTGTATCGATTGGGGATACAATACATTTGTGCTGCTTATTATATTGGAGCATTCGAACCCCTAGGAGAATATTATGATATTGCGTTATACGCTTGGTTGGAAATTAACACAATACAATAGCTAGACACAATACCCAAGGACGCAACAACACTACAACCGCTCCGGCAGCCAATGGAAGTTGTGATTCTGATCGATAGTTCAGCTATCGGAAGTTTCGCTAGAAACTTCCATACAGGATTTGACTCCGACTATGAACTCATTAAAAATACGCGACCCGTCTCTAACAAGACTCCCGACGATCGGATCATTAAACTTTTTATAGCAATCTAACTAGAAGCCAAAAATGAGCAGTTTCGTCTTTGTTTTATGTCGCAGAACCGAGCGGTTGTAGAGAACAAAATGGTACTGCCCGCCCTCGTACCCAGTCCCGGACTTCTTCTTCTTCTTGGCAACGCATAACTCGGGATAGGAACACTTATAAATTTCACCAATAGCTTCAGAATAGGCTGGAAGAGCCGCTTTCATGCAAAATAGTCGATGTTATATTTTGGTAAACAATCGACTATACGGTATATGTAAGACGCATAATTAGATAACATTTTAGATATCTTAAAGTAAAAATGGCGGTATCAAGGAGACCCAATGAAGAAACGGTCCGCTAAAAGGCAACGTTATTGGGAGAGTCCTGAATCTGCTCGCTTGGCGAAGAGAGTGCGGTACGGGAAGGCTAAGCGTACCCTGCAAAACCAAACGGGGCCGTCGAAAGAGTGATATCGATAAATTTATTCAAAGGTATGTAAATGTCGCTACCTACTTTTACTAAGCGTGGTTTATAATATAGTGACATTGGTGGCTGAACATTACGGATCAATGTGCACGAAAAAAGAAAAAAATGAATGAAACAAGTAAATAAAAAACCTCTATGAGAAAGTTGGTGGGATATAAGATTTGAAGGCAACGGTGGTGTAAAAAGCAAGGAAACAGGGGTCTGTAATAGTAAGGGAAAATGTTAGCACACGAACATAGTATATGCTACAAACGGGCTAAATATAGGACTATATGACATTTTCCCTTACTATTACAGACCTTTGTTTCCTTGCTTTTTATACCACCACTGCCTTCAAATTATATATCCCACCAACTTTCTCATAGAGAAGGCTTTTTATTTACTTGTCCCAAACTTCTGGGGTGCACCAACATATGGCTTATAGAGTATTATAAGTATATCAGTGCATAATGTCATGTATACAAGTGTAATAGTGACGTCAGCTGTGCATCGCAGGCTCTGTACATGTCTGAGACGCGCACCCTACATGTCTGCACCCTGAACTCTCACCTGACTGTTAGATATATAAACCTCTATTTTTGTATGTACAGACACGTGCTATGTAACTGCTCTTGATTATATATCTGTTGATCTAAGAAACGTTACACTGGCATAGTCGGCAGGATGGCAAAACCAGTACTATTTCCCGAGCCGTTCAGTGGCGAGGCGGGAGATTGGGACAAATGGTTGAGCCATTTCGAAAGTGTCGCGGTGATCAACAAATGGGAAACTGGCGGTGAGAAGCTGAAATGGTTACGCGTATGTTTAACAGGAAAGGCACAGACTGCCTTCACGAAACTGCTAGGAACTGAAAGAGACGATTACGGTGAGTGCGTCAAAGCATTAAAAAAACGTTTCGTTCCCGATAGCAGGAAGGACCTGTACGTCGCGGAGCTACAGACGAGGTCGAAACGACGAGACGAGGACTGGGCCTCTTTCGGCGATTCTCTGAGGGTTCTTTCTGATAAAGCGTACCCAGATTTCGAGGACTGAGCTCAAGGGATAATTCCCGTCCCATGTCAAAGTCAGAGAGGAGCGGAGGTGGAAAGCCGCAAAGACCTGTGGTGTGTTGGAACTGCGGTGAGAATGGCCACACTTCCCAGGCGTGTAGAAACCGCTCCACAGAGCATCAGGGAAACTCCAGTCCCTCGGTGGCACGGGCCAGCCACATGAGGGGAGACATGTAAAAGCCCCAGACAACACTGTAACTTTACAACACTATCCGCAACGTGTGGTGCGAGTTTTCGTATTGTAGTATCGATCAATACCATCCCCGTAGAATGCTTATTTGATACAGGAGCTGCAATTTCCCTCCTGCACGGCAATGTATGGACGAAGATAGTGGCTGGTGGTCTCGTGCAAACGCTACAGGAGTGGACTGGACAGACGCTAGTTGGGGTCAACGAGAACAAGCTATCGGTAAGAGGCTACAGTCTCATCCCAATATCAGTGAAAGGTAAGCAGTTAAATGCCAAGTTTATTATTACGGACGATGTAAAAGTTGATGCAATTTTGGGGCTAGATTTTTTGAAGGAAAACCATTGCATGATTGACTGCAGCAAGCGAGTTATAACTTTTCCCCCCAAAGACTTTTCCCTGCCACTAGATGACAGTCCGCGAGGTGGTGACACCAGAACTATTGGGTTAGTTATCAACTCAGTAACGACTGTACCTGCTGGATGTGAGTTAGAGTTAATGGTAACACCGTTGGAAAAGATTGAGAGTGGTGCTTGGATCTTAGAGGGGGAGGTGGCTAGCAGACATGGAGTCATGGTCGCTCATGCGCTTGTATGCCCCAATAACCAGTCTGTACCTATTCGGGTGCTCAACCCACGCGAGCAACCAGTGGTACTTAAGAAAGGAGACCTAATCGCTAGGATGGAGCCGGTAGAGCAAAGACCCATCAACGTAAATTCAGTGGGTATCACCCCTAGTCCAGAGCTATCCCCGGAAGACAATGAAACCCTATATGGAAAATGGTATCAGAGGTTGGCGACCATATATTGTCCACTGAGAAAGAGCAATTGTTTTCTGTTTTGTCAGCATATGGTGATGTTTTCTCCTTGCACGATAACGATGTAAGGCACACCATCGCTACAAAGCACAGAATAGACACTGCAACGCCCCTCCTGTTCACTGTCCCCCTCGAAGGATGCCCCATGCTCAGAAGGAGGAAGTCAGAAAACTACTTCGAGACATGCTGGAATTAAGAGTGATCCAGGCATCGGATAGATAGTCCCTGGAGCTCTCCTATTGTACTTGTCAAAAAGAAGGATGGGTCTGTTCGATTTTGCGTTGATTACAGAAAGGTTAATGCGATAACCAGAATGGATGCGTATCCTTTTCCTCGCGTTGATGACACTTTAGATACCTTGGCTGGATCCAGACTGTTCACAACACTCGACCTAAAAAAATGGGTACTGGCAAGTAGAGGTGGAGGAGACAGATCGACAAAAGACAGCTTTCAACACATCAGAAGGTCTGTACCAATTTAACATGATGCCGTTTGGATTATGTAACGCCTCCGCGACGTTTCAACGTTTAATGGACAGAGTGCTCCATGGGCTGAAGTGTTTAGTCTATATTGATGACATTGTGGTAGTGGGAGGCAACATGCTGGAGCATTTACAGAACCTGGGATGCCTGTTGGGTAGGCTGAGTGAAGCCGGTCTGCGCGTAAAACCTTCAAAGTGCAGGTTTTTATAAAAGGAGGTGAAATTTCTGGAGCATATAGTATCTGAAAGGGGATTTCAACCGATCCTGGCAAAACCGAAGTAATACAGAAGTGGCCGGCCCCTAGTAGCAAGCGTGAATTGCATCAATTTTTAGGCCTAGCAAACTACTGTAGGCGATTCATAAAAAGCTTCGCGTTGATTGCCAAACCTCTCCAACATCAAACCGAAAAGGGTGCACCTTTTGAGTGGACTGCAGCATGTCAAAAATCTTTTGACGATCTTCGTAAATGCCTAGTGTCTTCTCCCATCCTCGCTTACCCTGACCACTCAAAACCATTCATTTTAGGCGCCGATGCAAGCGATGTTGGGTTAGGGGCGGTCCTTTCACAAATCCAGGGCAACGGGTCGGAAAGTGTAATAGCATACGCTAGTCGCACGCTCAGCAGACAAGAGCAAAAGTACTGCGTAACCCGGAAGGAGTTATTAGCTGTGGTGGAGTTCACACATCATTTCCGACCCTACTTCTTAGGTAAGAAATTCACTTTAAGAACAGACCACAGTTCGTTGGCATGGATGCAAAATTTCAAGGAGCCAGAAGGGCAATTGGCGCGTTGGCTGGAAAAGAAGTGCGTGCTGGGGAGAAGAAGATGTTCAGATGGTTTATATGCTGATGTTAATTAAGAGCGTGGTAGAGATCTGCCAAGGTGCCCGACATGCACAAAGAAAAGGCACATCAGAATATTCTGAATCATTAGTACTGTAACCGATAATAACCCGTATACACAGGTAGCCAGGTTCGGACCTAGCGCATTTTATTTCTCGCCATTTTTCAAGTATTTTCATATCCTATGTCCTCTACAACTTCTTTCTTACGCACTCCATCATGGAGTTATAGTGGCCCACACTTTAAAAAGCGCACATTTTAACTGGACGTGGCAACTTTGATGCTCTTCTTAGAACATTTTTATAATGTGCGCTATAGGAATTATCCCGCAACTGTGAACGCTTCCGCAAACTTTTTTTGGAATAAATAATACTGAAAAACGATATTTATAAGCGTTCGCGGGTACACATTAAAAACCGAGCCATTTTTTAATGAGGCGGATGCTTTCCGGTGTATTTGTACGCGTACGGCAGTCGAACACCTACTGGCTGTTACTCTTTTCTACTAAAAATCTCAATCATCTTTGTTCTGTGAGGGGGAACAGGTGCTATGCGATACAAATTCCAGAAGACGTAAAAAATTTAGGACTGTCCACCAGAGAGCTCGGCAACAGATTTGCACAATATGAGTCAAGCAATAGATGATCAGCTTGATCTTAGTCAAGATTGGCCTTTCAATCCTCCATGCGCTGGATTTTTTTGCACAACGGTGTCTATGGTACTCATTAGCATCTGAGGAGACTGCATTGGTGTTGATACGTTTGCTAGAACAGCATGGTATGGAATGGGAAGTTATGACATTAATTGGGTGAGTGGAAAAATACGATCCTAGTAAAACTTACTTAAATATTAGGGGTTTCGATAAACCACAGGTCAAGAGCCATGGGCTTACTAAAGTTTCCAGTAATACACTGAGGTGAGCTTAAGTGATGGAAATCACTGAGCCTATTGTGGTGGGGGTAGCCAACCTATGGCATAAGACGATTCTACAAGCCAAGTTGCAACATGGATGGGTCAAGGTGAATAATTATAATGGAATCACAGAAGCCAGCTCTGGATCTATCTATCTGTAGCGTAGGAGATGCTTAGCCTGGATTCATGTGCTGTACATTGAAAACCACAAAAGCTGTGGGTGATGGCCTATGGTTGAGCACGTACCAAGCTGCTGGCGTTATTCAACCTGATAAATTAGTACTTAAAATCATGGGACATGAGCATCTAGTGGATGCCATGGGTACATTAGTGGAAGCCAAACAAGAGCAGTGGAAAAGTAAATAAACGGAAATTGCCTATGAGGTGAATTAAAGGGTAAGGCTATAATGCTGGAGGTACAAGTGTGAGCAGAATGGTGGCAACAAGTGGCTTGTACTTGTGTATGTGTGTGTGTGTTTGTTTGTTTGTGTGAGTGTGTGTGTTTGTTCGTGCATGCGTGTGTGCATAAGTGTGCATTCTTGTCACATCTAAATCTGCACATAGCATCAAGAGACAACAGGGAAATTAAAACACAAATTTACAAGTGTGTGTGTGTGTGTGTGTGTGTGGTATGATGGATGACTGCCAAAACCATTTTTATGTGTGTATATGCACATATGTTTGTGATTGAAGCATACTCCAGTGTGTGTGCATGTGGGTGTGTGCATGTGCATGCATATGTTTAAAAGTGCAAAAGGCAACAAGAGACCAGTTGGTAATTGGTAATAATATTGCCAGAGCAAAGAAACACATGTGACTACAGTAGCAAGAGTATGCTAATGCTTGAATTTGTGTGTGGTGTGTATGTGTGTGCAAGCTAGCATAAATATGGACATTGAAACACAAGCCAATTTAGAAAAAGCAAAGGCTCCAATAGAAATACAAATTTAGATACAAAGTGATTAATAGGATGACTGCTAAAGGCAGTTTTGTGTTTGTATGTAGGTGGAAAATTAGGAAACAAAATAAATTGCAATAGCAAAGCATTGATGTTGATGTGAATGACTGACTGCCCATTGTGTGTGTGTATGTGTGTGTGTAAGTGCACATGGCAACATCGCAATACACAGCTATTTCACACCTAGATTTTAGCCTGGAGCATCCCTGGGAAAGCAGCACTTACATTCAACCCTAAGCCTAAAAGTCTGGGAAAGCCTCGCCTCCATTGAACTAATTCCCTCACTTTCAGTCATACCCAATCCAACACACTGTCCCTTAAATATTGACACCTGGTATGGTTCCAGGTCACACATGTATATATAAAGGATGGTAGGGGTGGGCTGCAATCACTCAGTTTACAGCTAAATGCCAGCTGCATAGCTTACCACCTGTGCATTGGCTGTACTTATACATTCATTGCTACAGGTGTTATTGTTTATACATCAATGGCAGGCAGCACCCTTTGGGAGTTTACCCTGACCTAACCACCATAACTTGATCAGCATCAAGGTGTGGGCTAACCAAATGGTAATCCAGCCACACATGTATTTACCAACATGCAGAAAACTCTCATTGGCCTACTAAAATCTGTTTCTTGTTTAATTTATCTTCATTGGTGAACCAATTAATTTGGTTCTACAGAATAATATCCATAGGTCACATATACACACATGCACACACTCAAATACATACACAACCCCAGATCAGAGCAACTGGTTTCAATTAATTCTGTCAGAATGCTCCCTCATGCTTAGCTTGCAATCAGTGTGTGCAAGGCATAGTTGATTGTTTGCCCAAAAGGGCTCAGGCGACTGTGGGTGTGCTGTTCCCCTATCCTGAGTACAAGGGAATGCATGTTTGATAGATCTGTGCATGTGCAGAAGTAAAAAAGGAAGGGTTGCGTTTCAGATTAAGCTAGCCCTGGTCCATTTATGAGATCTCGCCTAAATGGACCGGGGGAAGTATATACATGTAAACAACGTGTGGCGGTCCATTGCTATTCACATGCAGTTACTTAATGAACTTTCAAGTGCATGAAGTGGGTTTCACGACAGGACAATACCACTACAATCATGCGGTATCACTTGCACGGTTATTCAAATTCTTCAAATGATGGCCATACAGCATGCCAGCCCAGGCCACAAAGATCGAAAGTATGCTGGTTTTATGACACCAACTCTTGTTATCTGGGGTCACACACATTGGCACACACACACATGCACACACACAACCCAATCAATATCTAAATGACATCCATTAGCTACATGTAAGGAGGTGGTGACAAACAGCTAGAGGCCATTCTATAGCTGATGCCTCTGTCCATAGAACTCAGCAACAAGTGGAAACACTCTACCAGTGTGTGTATGTGTGGGTGTGCATGTGTGCCTGTGTGTGTGCATGTGTGTGCCTGCGTGTGTGTACCTGTGTATGTGTTGTGCGTGTTGCGCGTGTACCTGGTACGTGTGATTTATATGTGTGGTTCTAGTACTCTGGAAAAGGGCTTACTGCATACATTTTCACTGGGGTTGGAAGCCTTGCATGCCTGCCAGTGAATATCATTTCTAACCTAGTGGCTAGACTGGGCCTCTGTAATGGATTGAGTGGTAATTGTATTCACATACAACTGCAGCCATGGGTTCCCATGTACCCAAGAGTTCTAGCAATACACTGGAGTACACACACACACACACACATACACACAACACGTACAATACATACATACTCACTCTCGACACACACTAGGTCCAAATGTATAAAAGACATGGAGTACATGGAATTTAGAGAGGTGGTGACCAGATGATAGCTGATGCCTTTACCTTAGCAACAAGTGGAAAATTGGTGTCTTTGAACAGATTCATTTTTGGCAAGCCAGCCCTGGTGTAGGGTCATGGCATGAGTGTGTGTTTGTGTGTGTGTGTGTGTGTGTGTGTGTGTGTGTGTGTGTGTGTGTGTGTGTGGAGTGCACAAAGGCATTGCTTCGCCATTCATTCACTGTATGATCAATTTGTCGACTTTGGATCTTGCGAGTAATGCAAGGTCCAACCAATTCAGGTCGACAGATTGATCATACAGCGAATGAATGGCGAAGCAATGCCTTTATGTGTTCCTTTCCATGTACCGTCGTCACAATTATATCAATGCACAACAAATACCATATGATTCATTACTTAATTGCAGGACCTACTATCAATTATATCTTTCAAAACATATCAATTTACAATAACTCCATTGACTGTTCATTCCTGAACAATCAGTCCTACTACTGTATGGTGTGCTGCAGTACTGATCCATCTGTTCCTGCTGATTCAAGTGTGTACAACATCTCCACTACCAGAGATACGAAGGTGATTGTCTCCCTTCAAGGTCTACCCGGAGGTCAGATGTACTACTGCAAGGCAGCTGCTACCAACAATTATTCTGCGAGCTACACTATTCCTGTCATTGGTAATGTGACAATGTACTTCAGCTTTGTGACAAGCCTTCTCCCAACTAGCTCACCCACTACATGTAAGTGCATAGTAGTTAACACAAGGATGTATATGCATGTGTTGAAGTAAAGAAAGAATTGGGCTAGAAAAACATTTCTCGTAGTGGTTCTGGTGGTTCTCATTTAGGTACGTCTGTCTGAATGACCGGCAATGGTACATATCTGCAAAATAATTCCTGTAATGGTGCATTTTTGTTTGATTCAACACTCTCTATTGCATGCACTTCTCAAAGCACAAACATGCAGGTTGCACCTTCATACCAGCTAGGTCGTTACTTAAATGACACAATTCAACTTGCTTCTGATACACCCTAGAAAATTAACAGTGCAGGTATGTAAACAGTGTGTACTTAGGATGGTGACAAACTGTTAGGAGCAGCAGCGAAGCATTAAAGCTTAGTGTTATATAATATATTCTTTTCTCCTAATAAATATTTTCCGCCTTTGGCCAAAGTAATTCACTAATCTATTTGCATAATCAAATTGATTCATGCAATGGATGTAAAATGCAGCTGACGTATATACAGTACAATAATCATAGTAGTCGTGCATGGCTCCGCATACATGCCGATTTTAATTGCATGCTTTAGAACTAACATGAATTTCACATTTACAATGAAGCATTCCACTGAAAGAACTCGCTTTTTACTTTTAATTTCTTTGCAGTGAATGCGGCCTCCATTGACATGTGGTACACTTTTATCGGAATAACAATTGCCACCTCATTCGTTGCGTTCTTCTCTCTGGGAGTGTTGCTGACCATGTGTGTTGGTCATGTGCTCAAAACGAAGTCCAAACTTACTCCCCATAAGCCTACCCTGGAACCATCTGTGTATGAGATGGTTGATACTGGTCAGAAGAATATTACATCTATATTTGAGGTGGAGGCCAATTCTGCATATGGAATTGTAAAGTAATATAACACAGCTGACATTATACGTGTGCTATAGCTGTATATACTGTTGTCTGATGATCATATGTCATACTTAGAGGATTGTTTTTTTTTTTCATGGTAGCACTGTCCCTAGTGTGTGAGTTAGCTCCATCAAGTTCCTTTCATGTTGAGATGTTTACATCACTACAAGGCCTGGCTCCTCCTCACCAGAGTACCCCATTACCTTAGATGCTGCATGCACTTCCACTTTGAGACACTTCCTCTCTTGGACCAGTATAAATGCCCCCTCCGCATAGTATACCCCTGCTGCTCCACCAGTAAATGCAACCCCCAATTTCACATCCACAAGTAGACACAGATCCTAATATACCATCTCTTCATATCTGGGGAGGGGTCAGCTGCAACTTTACAACTTTGTTGCAGTCCAATTGGACACCATGTCGTTATCAGAAAATCTATGAGAAAGTTGGTGGTGTATAGGATTGGAAGGCAATAGTGGTTTAAAAAGGAAGGAAACAATGGTGTAATATGAAGGGGAAGTGTAGTAGTCCTATATTTCGCCTATTTGTTGGACATTGTATTTGTGTGCGAAGTATAGGACTATTACATTTCGCCTTCTTATCAGACCCTTGTTTCCTTGCACCACTATTGCCTTCCAATCTAATATGCCATCAGAGAATGCTTTTATTACTTGTTTTATAAAGAATGCAGAACAGCTCGAAAGAAATATATGCTCGATCGTTTCACACGCATTAGAAAGGTGACACTGGACGAAGCAAAGAAGTTAGTATTCAGTCCGTGTAGTCAATGTGTGCATATAAGATTGGAAGGCAATAGTGGTGTAAAAAGGAAGGAAACAATGGTGTAATACGAAGGGGAAGTGTAGTAGTCCTATATTTCGCCTATTTGTTGGACATTATATTTTTGTGAGAAATATAGGACTATTATACATTTCCCCTGCTTATTAGACCCTTGTTTTCTTCCTTTTTGCCTTATATGCCATCAGAGAATGCTTTTATTACTTGTTGCATAAACGCTGAACAGCTCGAAAGAAATCTTTTGATAAGGCATATGATACTCGCAATCACCTCAAAGGATTAAACGATTCCTTTCGACACTTTGTGAAGAAGAGCTGATCGTTTCGCACTCATTGACATGCATTAGAAAGGTGGCACTGGACGAAGCAAAGAAGTTAATATTCAGTCCGTGTAAAGTGTGCGTATTTTGTACTATACCACACCCGTCGAGTAGTCTTCATTAGAGTGCAATCGATTTTATTCTGCAAGTGTCAAAACGATAAACGTGATGGCCACCAAGTAATCAAGAGTGTTAATTTAATTTGGTAACACAATTCATAAGGTTTGAGATATTACAAGAAAATAAAACAACCTCTATGAGAAAGTTGGTGGGATAGAAATGGTGGTGTTAAAAGAAAGGATCTGCCAGTGCATGCTACGACCACATGCAAGGCCTAGCTCTATAATTATATAATTGTTAGAGTGTAACATGTTCTGCCTATTTATAACTAAAATGTATGCAGTACTGATGCATATGTTCCATCTTTATACTATTTTAGTCAGTCAGTTGTCCATGCACCAGCAGTCCTTGTAATATAGCAGCCGCTGTTCAGTATTTGGAGGTACATTTGTCGCTCTAGCGTTTCCAAGTCTGTAAGGACATATTTTCAATCATTCATACACAAGTGACATCCATTATATAATACATGTATGGTTGTAATTCATGCATCCCACGTCCCGCAAACTCACATGTTCCGTAAAACTGTAGCACGACAGGGTGATCGTTTGCATCCAAGCTGCTAATGAACTTGGCCACTGCACCAGACTGCGTGTGTAACAAAATAATACAAAATGCATATGTGGATTATAATATCAATCAGCAATGTATGGGACACATTCCTGCCTCTATAGTGGACTATAATTTTAGCCGTAAGTATATTGTGCGTAAACTACTATGGATGTCGAGTTCGGAGCTGGGTCTATAAATTATTTCGCTGCATGTCATCCGTGTGTATTTGTCAACCCATTGCATTATAGAATTCCATTGCCATATAGGCGGTGGAGTTCTGTTAAGGGATGGGCAAAACGGCAAATTTGTTAACCGAACTTCTTGTATCAGGATGATGCAGGTTTTGCTTTCTTTTTTTTTTTTTTTTGCTGTGCGTTGTTCGTAAAAATTAACGAACCGAACAAATCAATAGCAATTCTACGACTATCACCTAGTAACGTTGGTACCCTGTATGAATAAGACCAGTGTTGCCGCGGTCAGCCGCGATCGATCTGGTCACGATCACTGCGAACTGTACCGGATCATCCCGGTCACGTTCGTGGACGTCAGCTGACCGTTTACAATCCATCCGGTCAAAGTTCACTGTTACTGGGAAAATCTAGACGGTTATGGACGAACCAGATGCTTGAGTGTTTGATAAATAATACATACATCTATAATAAACACATGAATAATAATTTTAAATAGCCTGTTTATACAAGTTTAAAAGTTAGTTATACGTTGAAGTTTTTGTTACATCGAAGAAAGATGACTCTTTCCGCCCTTCCTCCATCCATGCGCCATCTTTTTCGTTCCACGATCAGTTATAGCTGTGAGAATACTCTCTCAGAGGGCGCACTGGAAGCTGGAATAGCCAGGTACTTGAGAGTTATGAACATCAATCAGATGTTTTTTCATCCTTGTAGTAGGCCCATCATTGCGAGGAATCCAAACAGTTTCACCTCCCTTTTGCATGGATTTTTATATCAGTTGAGTCACAACATTTTGTAGTGAACTGTCCCATATGAGTGATAAGAATAAATTAAAACTACGAACAAGAATATACATGCACGAATTTGTCCAATACGTACACATGTACATGCAGCTAAGTTTGTTGATAAAGATGGATACATATACATGTACTTACAACGTGAGGTGCCACCATTGATGTTCCTGCAGGTGTGATGAGTCAAAATGGTGTTGCGTCCAAATGAATTATAATAGTGAAATCGTACAATTAGCATATTTTGTGTGGACAGGCATGCACATATAGTTCGTCCAAATCCCATGACCGGAACATCAGATAGGTGACATTAAACTCTAGTTTATTATTTTTAAGAATAGCTTGAATTGTGTCAGTTTAGCAATTTACTACATTCTAGCTGTTGCTCACCAGCATACATATTGTGACCATCTCCGCCCATAATGGAGTCAGTATTAATACCCTGAAATTGTTCCATTTACATGTATATGCATAGATTTAATACACCAAATAATAACAGTTAGTGATAACGCTCACTGGCGCAATGATGTGAGCGCATTGGCCATAGTTGCTGAATTTAGCGGCGAATTCGTCCCTGCTGTTACTAGCCATAACGGTTATGCTATATAGATGAAAGAAGAACGGGACCAATTAATAGAATAACAAAATAAGTTTATCAAACTGACGCTTTAGCAGCAATAGCAGGAGAATATAGACAAGCGTCTTTCGCTTCATTTCCAGCATCTGTAACTACAAAAAAATTACCCTGTCCATGAATAACATACATGTAATAGGAGTTAATTTCTATTCCTTAATCTCTAACGTGCAGCCTGCCCATAGTTTAACGCTTTTAACTTGGACACCAAGCTTTTTAGCCTAAAAATGTAGGGGTGATGTTAGCTCACGCCATAATGCGCTCAGGAAAATCTTTTAAGTCTTTCTGTACCAGTTAAAGTTGGCGCAGGGTCATTCGCATGGTGTCACAACTGATACTCTATAAAGCTAGTATCTCCACTACATCCTACGCCTAATACTGCTGAAGCGGGTGCATGCAGTCTTTGAGGTAAAAAGCACCAGATATCTTTTAATATTAATCCAGGGGAAAATCCTTATTTAAGGATGTCATTATCCTTTAATAAGGATCACCTTTTACATTGCATATTTTTGCTAACCAAGTAAGATAGAATAAATGGTATTGGTCAATTGTATACTGATTAGCCTCCATAACAAACTTTTAATGATGTCAATATGATCAATGTCCGTGTGGTAAAACAGGGAGGAAGTGGCACATCCTTATTTAAGGATTGACGCCATCCTTAAATAAGGATCACAACAGTAGAGATTATTGACCATAAAAACCATGATGGTTTTAAAACTCTTGATTTTCTCTGATAGCCAGTTGATCCAGCTATACTCACAACCTGATTCGTCGAAGAAATGACTTGCGGTTAGCTTTTTTACACCATAACACTTCAAAATTAATATCAAGCATTTATAATGACGTGTACTAATGTAGATGCTCCCTTCTGCTCAAACGCCAGCGTGCAGGACGTACCTTCAGAGATAATATATAGAAACGAATTGGAAACGAATCACGTGCGCCATACATTCGTTGAAAAAAACTGCGGGCAATGCTATAAGTGTTTAATCACACCTTTTAGAGTGTCAAAAGGGGCGGTAAAGAAGAACACGTACAGGGGTTTTTTTGGCTTGCGCTCGTCAGTATTGAACACAATAAGGTAGGTTTACATTTTTTTAAAAAGAATAATGGTAGGATATTGTTTTTACGCAAAGAAAACGCAGTTTTCGTGGTATTTTACATCACAAAGATGCTTTAAAGGGCATTTATTCTAGCCTGTTTTTTGTGGGACAGCCGTTTCTCAGCTAATGATGTGTATAAATCGAAAAGTAGCTAGTAACGTTGGTAACTGAATAAATTTTTGCATGAATAAGGTTTTGTTGAGAAAGCGCTTCTAGAATCGGCTGTATCGTCACATATCGATACGTGGATGCCTCCTTTTTGTGGGACAGCGTAGCTTTTGTTTCGTATCGAGAACTGTCGCGGAAGGCTCATTATGTAAAAAACTGTTACCTATTTTGCATAGTTGTATTTTTATATGGTGTCTTCGTATAAAAACATGTCTAAAACTATTTTTGAAGAGATGGGACGAAGAAAATTTCGACTGTCGGTTCATCGAAAAAATGAAGAGCGAAGGAAAGCAGCATTGAGGCGTGTATCAGCATTGAGGCGTGTATCAGTTCCCAGTGATTTATTTACAGCGGTGCCAGTTGGTTCGATGACCATTCAAAGTTCGAAAGCAGACCTCCATCCTGTTGTTGAATATCAGCGTATGGAGGATACTGGTCCATTTCTTGTATCTTTCCCACTATCAGTTTTTATGCTAAGTGAAGTGCATGCATTGGATGTCCTGTTGTCAAGGCTGAAAATGAAAACCCTCCCTTCTATGTATGTGGGTTATTCTTGATGGCTTACCCCTTTTTGTCTACAGAATGCACTGTACGCAGTTACAACCTACTGTATTGATGTCAGTTAAAGTTACAGCTGAGTTATAATGGTCTGCAACTGTCTTGGACAAGATGGTTATGCCTGAGCAGTTCCCTGAACTTGGTGAAGTCCCATCTACCATCTCAGCTGTTACAATAATAGCAGAGATAATATATAAAAAACAAAAAAAAAACTCACATATGCGGTGTCGAAGCCATATATGTTGCATGTAGCATTGTCCGCGTTAATTGGTGTTAATTGGGCTCGTTTCCAATCCCTCTATATATTATCTCTGGTACCTTAGCCTCACTGAAACCACGTGCACTGCATGTGGTTGTTCTGCCGCCGCTTTGGTCTCCTATATACGCCTACATGTATGTCATCCATCCGTACTGAGGAATTACACCCGTTGCTTTCTGTGGCACCCCTCGGTATCTAAGCAGGGTTGTTTAGCTTGACGTCAGCTTTCGAGTGTATGCAATCGCTTCGATCTTTGGAAGTACTGGTCCGTAAGTGAGCGTAGATTGTCGACGCCGCAAGGATATTGTTCCAAAGATCCATCTGACAGTGTACATTATACTCCTAGAAACCTGTCCTTAATTCCTTGCCATACGTCACTTTAAATTGATTTTGCTTACTACTATATCGCCAGCGGCAAATGATGGTTTCGCCGTATTTACATTGCATTACCGGTTTTTGAGCAAGCCAAACCTGTTTTAATCGCGGCAGTATCGCTGATCTGCATGATCTTGAATCTAGTGAATCACTAATATAAAACAAAGCACCAAGATTACATCATTCTTCTAGAAAGCGGTCATCATCCTTATTTAAGGATGGCCATCCTAAAACGTTAAAGCACCATTCATGATAAAACATGTGTATTGTGATTAGATGTACTTTTGTACTTCGAACCTTATCTGTTGCATTTTGCTGCGGTCAAATAACAAGTATTTAACGAGTGTATTCCTCTCCACCTCCCTGTTTCGTCTTTCGTCTTAATCGTGTGGCACACTACCCATCGAAAAAAAAATGAAAAATATGAGTTGCTTTTTTTATGAATAACGCAAGCATGAATAAACATAAGACTTTTCATTTGAGAGTGATACAACTGTTTGCTGCACGTTCCCTCAACTGTCAACACTCAGTGTCAGAAGATGTGCGTGTTACGGACACCCTGCATGCATGGGGACTGAAAGCCAGCCTCCTGGACCACATCTCATCATCAAGTTTACGGAGGGTCAACGCATGTGTGTTTGGTGCTATCATAACACCAAAAAAAAAAACGCAGTCAGAAATCATATTTTTGTTCGTTGTGCATGTTTGCATTAGGCCCCAACCTCTTCTGTTTGATTGTTTTTAAATTTAAAAGTCTTTGGCAGTATTCATGGTTTTAAATGAATAGAATGGGGGTAACTTTAAAAGGATATTATGATATGTACCTATACAGCTAGGGTCTGGACTGTAAATCCAGACCCTAGCGCCAAGCAAACAACTCGATACACGATTTTAATTTTAGTATAATGGTTACGTCATAGCGCAGAGAGACCCTTCTACATGTACAACACTGTCTCAACAATTCCCGGAAAGGTCCGAGTCCTGATTACGATAATATTAGCAGTACGCATGATAGGTCCTGAACGATAGGCTTAGGTAGTTTAGGGCCTAAAATTTAATATGCATGATTTAGGACCTTTTAATGATCATGACATGGCATATGTTTTAATGTACGGTAACCCTTAGCAATTTATCTCATGTCCAGGCCCTGTATACATCACAACTGAGGAATATGATATGGTCTATGTATATAGGGCCTATAGAATGGAGAGTACAGGTATACTAGTAATTGAGGACAGATTTACAATGTAATATAGGTGCATCGAAAGTTACTTAAGTCTACAACAAAGCTTAGTAGATTTAGTACTATGTCTGCTTTCTGTGATTGTATCAAAACTACAACAAAGGTTAGTACTTATGAAGATTCCTACCCTTAGCTTTATTCCACAAACCGCACACACTATACAATCCACACGAACACACGCTGTTAAGTACACACACACACGCACACGCACACACACACACACACACACACACACATACACACACAGGCTGTTCATTCCACACACACTATTCAGTACACACTCCACATCACACCATAGATATAATCACACGCACATCCACACACTTTACTGCACACATGCAGCCAACCGCACACTACACACACTGTTCTGTCCACACACACGCACACATTCACACACACAGACTGTTCATTCCACAAGCACACTGTTCAGTAAACATACCACCCACGCACACATATTCCAGCCCACACCACACGCACTGTTCAATCCACATCACATCATCGGAAGTTTCGCTTACAAACTTACATATAGAACTTGATCCCGTCTATGAAATCATTAAAAACACGCGAGCCGTGATAACGAGACTCCTGACGATCGGATCGTTTAGCTAGTTGTTGTAATCGAACGAGAAGACGAAAGTGATTAATTTTGTCGTATGTTTTATGTCGCAAAATCGCGCGGTTGTAGAGAACAAAAGAGTACTGGTACGTCCTCGCGTACCCAGTCCCAGAATTATCCTTCTTCTTGACCACGCATAACTTAGGATAGGATCACAATTAAAGAATGGTAAGTCGACCAATAGCTTCAGAATTGGCTGGAAAAGTGCCTACTGTGAAGAAATAGTCTATTGTATATTAATTGTATTGTTATACTAGGGCCGTACTAAATGCTACACGTATCTTTACAAGGCAGAATCTTGACAAGTTTAAAATTGTCAATACCAAATCAGAAAACTACAGGAGAAGTAGCAAATGATTTACAATCAACTACATGTGTACGGTCGGTGTAAGACGTATAATTAGAGATATCACTGCATGAAAGTTTGGATTTACAGTATATTTACTACTGTTCAAATATGGTGCAAATGTGTTGTAAATATTGTATGTGTGACATTTCCACTATAGTAAATGAAAGCTTTATATTTACTACTGTGTTGATGTCACAAATACCATATTTACTAACGCATTTGTACCACACTTGATCAGTAGTAAATATATTGTAAATTCCAAACTATCATGCAGTTATGAATTTATGAAACAAGTAACTAAAAACATTCCCCATGAGAAAGTTGGTGAGATATAGACAGTAGTGGTGTAAAAAGCAAGGAAACAAGGGTCTGTAAAAGTAAGGGAAAATGTCATAGTCCTATGATCATAATCTATGATCACACACTTCACTGCACACATGCCCCCAACCTGCACTTCACACTGTTCAGTCCACACACGCGCAACATCGACACATCTTAATAGTTTTTAGTTCTTACAAACACACATACGTGTACACTGTTCAGTCCTCATCAGACACACATATGCAAACACATTTCAGTCCACACACCACGCATGCACACTGTGCCGTCGCCACAGAAACACTGTTCAATCCACAACCGGCACACAATGTTTTGTCTACTCACAGGCGTGGTTTATTATGCCCAGACTTCCAAGTTAGGATTGCTTCCTACACATGCAGATACCATACATGTACTTGCATGTATTTGGGGTGGGGGGGGGGGGGGGGGGGGGCGCACGCCATTTTCAACCGTAACACTACATGGGGCGCAGATATCATAATCCCATCATGCATGGCGCTGCATGGAGCTCAAGTCAATAATCAAATGGTGTTTCGAGTCGGACATGTCGGGATTACATGCATGCATACACATGTATATACCGAATAATAATACATGCATGATGCAATGTTATCACAGATAGTACGTGATGGTGATAATTAAAACATTGGACATTTTATCGACCGTTTTATACTGATTCCTGCCTTCCACTGAAATAAAAAAATCTGTTTTTTTACGTGGTAGCCTATATCCAAACAGTATTCTCACATTGTTTATTTATCAGCAGATGGGTGTCCCATCCGTTCTTAGTAAAGTACAGTCGGCCCGGCTGTCAAGGAGCAAACATCCTTGTTTTCCTCTTCTGAGTTGTATGTTCTCCATGGAATAATGTTGCAGTATTTCATCTGCTAGAACTTTTTCCTGGAGCAACTTGACTAAAAGGAAAATAGATAAACTTGGTAAAGATTATGTAAAGTCCCCTTACTAAATAGCCATATTTATCATAAGAGTGTTTACTGTTAGGTGTGGCTGAATTGAACTAATTTTGTAGATGCAAGCTAGGTAGCGATTTCGCCGCCGGTAATGCGCCCATTATTGTTACGTGAGACCCCCCACCCCCCCTTGGGGCATTGGGAGGGATTTCACCTTTATTAAAGCAAACTGCCCCTGGTTGGGGGTTAATATAATATGTCTATATAATAATATAATAATATGTTAATATAATATGTCTATACTACGTGGTCTGATAAAAGGTCTATAATGCGTGCCCGACTATGGTCAAATGTGTGACCAGTAATGATATTCACGCGTCAAATCCCCACTTATTCCTGACTTCGCCCTACATGTAGTTCGCCCAGAGGGGGGGGGGGGGGGGGGGGGGGGGGGGGTCTCACGTAACAATGATAGGTGCATAACTTGAGCATGTTCCAATCCCGCAAATCATATATTAATTTATGTTGTGTGATGCTGACGTAAGGCAGATTACGGAATTGTCACATGACAGATGAAAATGGTCTGTACGTCTTGCGCGCGCGAAGAGGGATATAATTATATTCATAATGTCGATGAGTGTTACCTCCGATTGCATGAACACTTCCAACGCTCGAAGGTAGTGGGTTCATGGCACGTGGTGCAGACTGATGCGATCCTGGTGCACGAAACACAGAGAATGAAACAAGCACAAGAGCACGGTAAATTACTTGAGGTCTTGCATGTGTATAATAGTTGAACTGCACGTCAATCGGTTTGTACCAAATATGCTCAACTTCTGATGCTATACATCTTATTGAGGTTGCTCAAGATCAGTGTGTAATATAAACCCGTTGACATTTTATTGATGAGTATACGAAAATTACTTGATGATGTTGAGAGGGACATTTAAGCTTCAAGAATGACATAATTATGATTACTATATTTATGTAAGACGCATGAAATTTGGAATAACAAATATGGCTTCCATAGAAAATCAAAGCCCAATGTAGGATGACTGTTATTCTGAGATGGGTGATGTTGAGAGTTTTACTGTGGGCCAATGAATAAAAGTTATTACAAGTCCAACTTGTGTAAGATGTACCACCAGTAATTATTGCATATCTGAACAGGAGGCAGATCGATGGAGGATTACATGTACATGTATAACTTGAGAGAAGAGATGGGGTGCTGGAACTGCCTTGAAGATGTGACTGGAGAGCCATTTCCAGTCTATGGATGTATTGAAAATTTTTTTTCATAACCATCCTTTACTGTATGCTGCTAGTATAGGGAAGCAGAATATCATCAATGATTTAAATTCTGACACAGGCATCAGTGAATATGCAAACGGAACTACAATGTTATGATATAGATGATGAAGACATCCCTCGTTGATTTTTGGGGGTGAATGGGAATTGCTGAAGAAACGACTGGCACTGTGCTCAAAGATCAGGTAAATTAGATTGTTCATGCTGACCAAAAGTTTCTGTTGCTTCCTGTTCCCACAGGAGTGTGACAATGACTCTACCTCTACTGAACACCATGTGGATTTTCATTGCTATCTCATTTTGGACGGCTTTAAGATGGAATTTATGTATGCATGTAAATGTATTAGGAATATTTACACAATCACTTGAAACTACATGTATTAAAAATTCTTTACTGCACTTTTCAGCAGTGCCATCAACGAACTCAACTACAATTACAAACTCAGTTACTGAAAAATGCCCATTGCAGGAGAAATTCCCTGCTGCATTCTTTTCCACTCCTCTTCTGCTGCTGCATTGAGGTCGTCATTTGTGATGACTGCCTTTGAATGCGGTCTATTTGATGCCCACTCTGAGGCATAACATATGCTGTTGGCAATTTGCCCACCAGTAAACTCAAACCTGTGCAAATAGAAGGCAAGTCACCACTGCTTCACACACACACATATACACACATACACATACATGTAAATACATGCACACACACACACACACACTTGCCTCTCTGCTAGCCCCACAAAATCCAGACCAGTGCTCACAGGTGCTCTCCTTGGTATCAACTTGGCCCACAGCTTCATTCTTAGCTGGACGTCAGGAGGATGGAGGTCTAGAACATATCTGTAGTGTGTGCATGTGTACACATACATGTAATGGTGGGATGATGTACAAGTGTGTGCACATGTGATGATGTGATGTACACATATATCTGCCTGCATGAAAATAATTCCTATAGGTACCTGCAGAATAAGGACTGCTTAACCTTCAATGGTCAGCCATTTATGCATAATACTATTATAGTTAATTAGTTCAACGGTACAATTATTATACTGCAGACTCATCAATTACATGTGAAATATTCCCTTACGCTACATTAATGGTACTAGAAGACCCAATGTTGGTATTAAATATTCAAGACATTTAAATCAGAACTAATACTTGTATAAGACATCTACATGTATATGACATGTCATAGGTACACAACATGTGTGCTGTTAGTGTAGATGGGGATATGGGTACATGCATGTAGTGTCATTGGCCTTCCATGTCTGGCCATATTCATTTTACATTATTGTCTGCACAAACTATGCATTTCAATATGTGCAGTACACCAACTACACTGCAATCGTATCCACATGTGCACACAACCATAACTACATGTACCTCAGCCTAGGTTGGCGTGGCACGTCCAACTGGCCCAGCGGCTGTCGACTGGTGAGGACAACTATCCCGTTGTAGTGCTCAATCTGATATGCCAAGGTGAAGGTCTCACACCCAACGAGGCTGGATACCAAACTGCCCACTGCAAGGAACAAAAGCTAGCATTTGAAATATATACATACCACTCTGAATAGAGCACACCTCCATAGCTTCCCAGGATAACTTCTGCTCCGTCCAGTACCACCATGGCATTGGCCCTCTGGGCATCTTTGAAGAAGGCAGCCACGCCCCTATTGTTCCTGGGACTGGCAGTCATCGTGTGGGAGAGAAGCTCTGTGCAGTTCACCTCCTGTGAAGGGGGAGGGAGGGGGTGTGAGGGAGGGGTGAGAGGAACACACCTTCATCAACTAAACTTCTACCCTAACTAACCACACCCTTCCTCCTTATCTGCTAAACAAAACCTTAAGTTTGTGCAACTGCACTACTTACGTTGTTTTTTGAAACAGAAAAGATTACCTGCCACCTGTATCAACACACCTTCCACTTCTACCAATCACACCTCCACCCTCACTAACCACACACCTCCACCTTCATCAACCAATCTCCACCCTCACCAGTTGACCACAAGCTCTCACCAACCAACATGGAATATACATGTAATTCTTACCTGTAATAATTGATGTAATTTGGTCCCTGTAGTTGCTATAAATGCCCATAGTTATTACTACGTGGTAATTACACGTACGTGTGTAGATGTTTGGTGTGGTTATTGTTATACATGTAAAGTTATATGTCAACTCATATTCATACACATGGCCCGGGATGAGGGTGTGGAGATTACCTTTATTGGCTGCCCTAGTTCGTAGCCCATGGCGTGGGCGATGGCCGTTTTCCCGCTCCCGGGAGGCCCGCACACCAGCAGAATGATGCCGTGGGTCTGGGCCACGTTCTCCTCAGAGGAGAAGCCCCACTGGGTGGCCACAAACTTGCGTGCCTTGGCGGCCACGAGGAAGTGTTGGAGGGTATCCATGGTAGGCTGGCTGTACACCAGGTCCCTCAGACCAAAGGTGGGGATGACCCGCCTCTCAAAGTCCACCATCTCTAGCAGACCCCTGGGGGGGGGGGGGAGGTAGCAAAGGGGATATTTCCCCAGGGGGTTGCCAGGGGGTTAATTTGGCTAACTTTCATCAATAAAGCTTGACATTTGGACAATTTTAAGTACAGTAGATGTAATTTATCGAGAGCAGGTACATGTACATGTAGATATTCAGTACACACAACAAGAGCAACCAACCCTGCACCTGCCAGCTAGAAAAATAATAAGTCCAGGTACCAATGAGATAAAACTTTTTAGCGAGCATCCCCCCCTCAAAGTAAAAAAGAATACAATTAATTAATGGTTCATAAACGTCATATGACTCATCAGCTAAATGCCACTAACCCATTGGCTAAATGTGCACAGATGTAATACCTGGACACGCCTTTAGTATAAATAAAAGTACACAATATTCACAAGCTTAATGATACACTTTATGGCTAGGCACCATTTAAATATCTAAATCCCTAACAGTCGTCATCTTTGTCATATACATATATACTTGTATACAGTGTTTTATCTACTAATTAAATTGCCACCAACCCTCCCCCTCCCCCTCCCCTCCCCCTCCCTCACTCTCTCCACACACACACACCTTAGCTGCAGTCTGGCTCCCTCCATAAGGTGCTGCTCTGTGATGACAAGTGTGCCGCCATGGCAACCCTTGATGGCCAAGGCCAGTGCAGAGAGGACAGCGTTACGTATCAGTCCTCCTGTTAGCTCATAGCTCATGGCCAGGTGGGACCAGCTCACATCAGGTGCCACTACGGCAGCTGGGAACAGAGGCAAGATGAACGGAATGGGAACAGGACAGGACCAGTACGTTCATGTACATACAGATCAAATGGAAACAGGACTCTGTCAGCTCCAGTACGTACACATTACATCATATTGCATTACATCATTTACATGCTAAAATGACATACATACATGTAGATGTACTGCAGCCAGTCAGTGTACAAAGCACACACGCACGCACACACACATACATGTACACTGTACATACGCACACACGCACACACACACACATGCACACACACACATGCACACACACACACACTGGTATATTGAACAGTTTCACCCAGCAATGTCCCTCAGCAGTGACCATGTACATGTATGCATGCGCATAGTCACTGCTGCTGTACTAACAACCATGTTGTGTGTGCATAGCCAGCAAACTGCACTTCCACCAAAGCACACACACACACACACACACACACACAAACATATACAATGTAGCCAATACAAACACTGGTGATTTAGCCCAGTGTCAAGGTGAGCATGCTATGCATACAGACATAATAATAGCCCAACACATGCACAATGATGAAGGCTACAATACTAGTGCATACACAACAAAATGATGTCCCAATATGCAATTTTATACACTGTAAACGAATGACATACATGTACACTATTTGATATAACCTTTTACACAGTGATGCAAGTACACACACAAACACTCAGAAGGCATGGATAGCCAAATACATATACATCACTTCTAGCACAATGCAACGCAAATTATCCGAATGTTTTACATTTACATGTACATGTATGTGAACATAAACCATGCACCCTGACGTAGCCGTGGCAACAACTGGAGGGGTGGGGAAAGTGGTTTCAAATGATGAAGACCACACCTCTTTGGATTGGGGTGAAATTTAGACACGTGGAATGACTGCATATACTTATAGACGATTGCTGCTAACACATCATCACAGTATGACAGCCTTTGAAAGACCAGCCCCCAAATGCTACAAGACGACACCCACCACACCACCCTTGCGGCACAAGTGAGCTTGCAGAGGTCTTCCAAATAGAGCTCATGAAATTGTGTGTGTGGGTATGTGTGTATGTTTAGGTGTATGCATGCATGCAAGGCTTACATGTAATACATGAGAGTAATGACACCAACACCAAGGGCCCATACACCCATGCAGTTAACATCAAATGATCATCACCCTTGTAATGATCACACAGATGGCATGACAGAATGTAGAACTCCCCCTTGATGCATGTGAGTGATCCTCGTATTTCCCCACCACACCCACTTACATCATCACACAAACCACACATACATATATGATATGTGAGTGTAACACTACTTCACACCAAGGGTATACACACATGTGTGTTCTTGTTGTTGTAAACACAACAACTCAACAATGACCACAATAAGCCCCGCCCCTTCCCCTTGTTTTAAGGAGTGACCCTTGTATGGTAAAACCCACGTACACCATCACGCATGTACCACAGATGGCTACCATGGCAACCACCATACATGTGCAAACCACAGGTGAGGAAAAGTTGATGTTAGGAAGTAAAACCACTCACTATTCATTTTATGAGTATATGTGTACATTTAATAATAGAAAATGAAAAAAAAAAATACAAAACTGCTTTTAGAGCATGCAGTTGTTACATTGGGACAAGCACAACCATATATGGCAAAAAACAATACATGTACATGTACATAAATGTGCACACACACATACACACACACACACAATACCTGGGACATGGGGGCGCCATATACTAACCCTGAGGGTGTAGTCAGGCACAGCAAAGGACAGGGCCAGCTGTATCCTGCAGAGAGGTGTGGTCAGCATCATTAAGAGGTGTGGTCAAAACCACTCATAACAGTTACCTCCTATGCATGGCTTCATCAAGGTCATGGTGCCTGTTGGTTGCCAAGACGATCACACCATCATACTGCTCAATCTGGGACGTAAAAACCCACCAACCAAATGAGAGCAGGGATCATAGTGTTAGAGGTACCTCAGTTAGCAGGACACCTAGGTTTGGGTTGGGTCGTGTCTCCCTGGACTCAAACAGCGACTCACACTCATCAAAGAACAAGATAGCATTATGGATCTTAGCTTCTCTGAAGAGGAACTTCAAGAGCTCCTTGAGTACGGGAAATGACAATGGAAGATGACATACAATACTGAACGTACATGATAATAACTTCCATCATATACATGTACATACATGCACAGAGTACAGTCATGTTAGGGGAGAAGAACAGAACTTTCCCTTGAGTAAAGGAAAGACAACATGACACATAACAAACAAAAAAACAAACAAACAAACAAACATACATGTACATACATACATACATACATACATACATTCATACATACATACATGTATGCATAAGTACGTACGTACCTACATGCATACATACATACATACATACATACATACCTACATACATACATACATACATACATACATACATACATACATACATACATACATACATACATACATACATACATACATACATACATGCATGCATGCATGCATGCATGCATGCATGCATACATACATACATACATACATACATACATACATACATACATACATACATACATACATACATACATACATACATACATACATACATGTACATACATACCTTGCTGAGGTCTTTCTCTAACATGGACACAGTCACAAGCAACACCTTCTTCTTCAGGAAGTTAGCCACAGCATTTGCCGTCATTGTTTTTCCTATTATGCAACCAAACAATTAATAACCCTCATCATGGATTCAAGCAGTCCTCATGGAAACACAACCCACAACAGTTCTTGTCCAATGCACCATCCTAACACCTCCATAGATGGGACCACCTCAACACCTCCATAGATGGGACCATCCCAACACCTCCATAGATGGGACCATCCCAACACCTCCATAGATGGGACCATCCCAACACCTCCATAGATGGGACCATCCCAACACCTCCATAGATGGGACCATCCCAACACCTCCATAGATGGGACCATCCCAACACCTCCATGGATGGGACCATCCCAACACCTCCATAGATGGGACCACCTCAACACCTCCATAGATGGGACCATCCCAACACTCCATAGATGGGACCATCTCAACACCTCCATAGATGGGACCATCCCAACACCTCCATAGATGGGACCATCCCAACACCTCCATAGATGGGACCATCCCAACACCTCCATAGATGGGACCATCCTAACACCTCCATAGATGGGACCATCCCAACACCTCCATAGATGGGACCATCCCAACACCTCCATAGATGGGACCATCCCAACACCTCCATAGATGGGACCATCCCAACACCTCCATAGATGGGACCATCCCAACACCTCCATAGATGGGACCATCCCAACACCTCCATAGATGGGACCATCCCAACACCTCCATAGATGGGACCATCCCAACACCTCCATAGATGGGACCATCCCAACACCTCCATAGATGGGACCATCCCAACACCTCCATAGATGGGACCATCCCAACACCTCCATAGATGGGACCATCCCAACACCTCCATAGATGGGACCATCCCAACACCTCCATAGATGGTACATGTAACATCCTAAACATCTCCATAATCTGAGGTTATACACACATACATGTATCCTTAAAACCATGCCAGTGAACACAGCACCACAGAAAACGTGTACACAATATGTATGTACATGTAGCTCACATCCCCTAGGTAACCCCTGTGCCCCTCACATCCCCTAGGTAACCCCTGTGCACCTCACATCCATTAGGTAACCCCTGTGCCCCTCACATGCCCTAGGTAACCCCTGTGCCCCTCTGCATCCCTCTGTCCCTCTACATGTGTGTGTACCTGTCCCTGAAGGTCCATAGAATAGCAAACACAGTCCTCTAGCTGTTCCCTTGGTGCTAAGACCAAGGTCCTTACATGTCTGCAGGGACAAGGAGGGAATGAGCATAGTGGTAGAGGTCTGAGGAGGAGGGAATGAGCCACATGACTGCCATCACATGACTGCCATCACATGACTGTCATCACATGACTACCATCACATGACTGCCATCACATGACCAAATGTTGCATAACAAAATTTTGAAAAATGATGAGCAAAAAATGCTATGGTTGCAGGTCAATATGATAGGTAGGCACAGGGAGCACACATCAACACACACACACACACACACACACACACACTCACACTTCCATCCACCAGCTCATTCATCTCGGTATCCAGGCCCACTATGTAGTCTTCGGTCCAGCTCCACCACACAGTCCAGAAAGTTTCCCCTGTCATGGAGGGGCGGGTCATTGATGTGAACCAGCCCCTCTGATACCTGTGCACCCCACCCCACACACACACACACACACCATGCAGAGAGGGGTTTGGATGTCATAATAAAAGACACCTCCAAACGACTTAGTTACCAGCTTGGAGTTCTTATAGAAGTATGTCCTGGAGCGTATCTCATCGCTGAGGTCCTCACAGAACAGACCAATGGCCGCACCAATAGTCAGGTGACGTCCAAACAAGGAATCACCATTGGAGCCTGTCAACAGAAGGGCATAGCACACATGTGCTCACTACTTACCCCCACCACTACAAAAGATGGGGGGAGGAACCACTGAACACGCACAAACACACACACACACACACACACAGGCAAATTACCAGGATTTCTTAGGTTACGGGAGACCATGGACCCTGTGAGAACCAATAAAACATTCCTCTCAAATGTCTCCAACTTCCTCAGCTCTGAGAGCCTCTCCAGTCTAGGAAGCCACACTGCAGAGTGAGGGGGAGGTGGGGGGGGGATCCCATACAGACTAATCATCCTACCACACACACCCCACCCCACATGCTCTCACCCCTTATCCCACCACCTCACCTCACCAATCCCTCGTCCATCTATGAGTAAGTATGCATCAGATGAAGTCATCACAAGCCCCATACCATATAAGGCCATGTTACGAGCGTCACATGCAAATACAGTACAGACATTTCAACCCAAATGTGCTATCATCTCCACAACCACACCCACACATGCCACACCCACACAACCTCCAATTCTGCGTGTAGCCTCCAAACGTTTCTCAATTTGGACCTAAAGACAAAGACATGATGCAAGAACAAATATTCATTAAAATATTCATACCTAAACCACACCCACTCCATGACCCCGCCCACCTCAGTCCCCTAGCTTTGGCCTTGAGCTCCCTAATGATGGCCTCAGGTTTGCGCTGATCTGGGCGAGCAAACATGATGTCATCGCTCAGCTCCATCTTCCTGATACATGTAGGTGGATGGGGAGAAAGTGAGCCAATGTAAAACACAGCTAGATTGGTATGTATGCCGAGTTTGGGATGTGCATACATGTATTTCCCTTCTTATGTGATGTTTCCTTGACAACCACCAGAATGTTTGATCTGCTCTCCTGCAGAAGAGATTCCACAGCGGATGTGTCCTCTTCCTCCGCATCCTGCTCCTCCCCTTCCTGCTCCTCCCCTTCCTGATCCAACACTTTCCTTTCCTTCAAATTGTGCTCATCATTTTCAAGCTCCACCTCTTCCATTTTCACCTCTTCCTGCTCCGCCTCATCCTTCCTGTCACCTGACAACGGTGCAGGCGGGCTACCCTCCCCTTCCATGTGCTCTTGCACCAAGATGTCCCCCACAACTGTCTTGTCCACCTTGTACAGTTCATCAGCACTGAGCACACACCCACAGCTGTGAGGTGTGAATACATAGTCTACACATGGCAGTACAATCCGACATGAATTTTCCTTACACCTCCCTCCCACCGCTCCCCCCTCCCAACTCTTCTTCCCTTTCCTCTCTCTATCCCTTCTCACACTTCCTTCTCTCCTTTCCCTCATCTCCCTCCCTACACTCCTTTCCCTCTCTCCTCCATCCCCTACCAAACTTTCAACACTGTGGAAGGGATCTTTATGAAGGCTGTTGTGGTAACAGAGGAAAACTCATCATCAGCTTCAAACAGCTCTTGCTTCATGTGTTGACGCTGCTGGTCAAAGAACTGCACTGGGGAGGAGGTGGAGGAAGGGGAGGAGGATTGGGAGGAGGAAGGGGAGGAGGAAGGGGAGGAGGATTGGGAGGAGGAAGGGGAGGAGGAAGGGGAGGTGGGGGTAGGTAGTTCATTATTTGAATAACTGGAGGTGGTTCACTCACACATCTCCTTGGGTGACATTTGGGCAAAGGTGGCTGCAGCCAGAGCCATGGAGGTGGTCCTGCTGCCCCCTACCCCTGAGTTGGCCATAGGGGGCTGGAAGCGTGGGTAGAGCTTTGTGTGTGAGGGGTGCGGAGATGGGGGGGGGGGGGGGGAGTAGGAAGGGTGAAAATACATACACAAATATGTATTCCCTGTACGTACCGTGGGGAACAAGATACCAGTGTTGTTCACAAAGATGAAGTGAAAAGCTTCCCGCTCCTGTGAGTACATGTATACGAGGTGGTCATATAACCACCATACTAAACACATACATGCATACACACACACACACACACACACAAACACACACACACACACACACACACACACACCTTATTTGTGAGGCCCAGCTTCTGTAAAAGGCGAAGGTACTGACACGGGACCCCTCCCCGTTCCTCCCCCAGGGCCCCTCCCCCTTGTCCCTCGTAGCAACGGAGCAGGGACCAGCAGTGTTGTACGAGGGAGGAGAGGGAGGGGAGGTTTTCGTTGTAATACCGCTCAGCAAACCCCGGGAAGCGTGAGGCGGGCTGGGAACCCGTCACCACGGCCCTCCCCTCATCTGCACGTCCAATAGCCTTGCCTTCAGGAGACAGTACATCTCCAGGAGCTCCACGTACTCCTGGTCACGGTCCCCCGGCCGAGACAAGAGGGGGCGCGGCGGGGGAGGCACCTGGGGGCGGGGTGCCGGGCGGCTCGTGCCTCAGGAGGATGCGGTCCAAGGCGGGCAGGAAGTCGTCGAGCGCGCACACGAGGGGCGTGGCCTCTACCCATTGAAGTACCAGGCCAATGCCTTGCTATTACATATGCAAACTTTATAATTCGTCCATATGAACACCAGGGCTTCTGCTGACTAAAACCAATATCCATCAGTGCAATACAAGGCATATTGTTGGAAGGTATGCCACGTTTAACGCCAAATGGCAATAATGAATCAGGATAAAAATGAAACGTGTTTGGCAGTGCGAGCATATAGAGTCACGTAGTATTTTAGGTAACCAACAACAAAAACCTCTCATCATAAACAGTACAAAACAACGACTTGGTTTTATAAGTACAGGGCATGTGCATAGATAAAAAAAATACAGGATACAAGCAGGAGATAGGATACAATTTTACAAATTGAAGTTTATGTGCTGAAGATGGTTCAACAGTATATGCTTTTTACAATCCAGCAAGGGATTTGATTGAACAAACCAAACTATGCACATCAGAGCTAACTCCAGGGCCATTCTTTCTGGGCATTGTGCTTGGCAATGCATGCTGTAAAATGCATGTGCATTGGTTTATAACTAATAATATGTTTTTTTGAATAATGATGATTAAAATGATTTACTGCTCTAAAGAGAACACACCCAGCCCAGTTCATGGCACTTGTGGTTTCTCTGTCATTTGTAGAAATTGTTTGCTGCAGACATGCTGCTTTGTTCAGAAAAGCAGTGGTGAGCAGTGGGGCAGTAGTAGAAAACCAGATGGAACAAATTTATCTTAGGTCAGGTACAGATTTCGATGTTTAGTGCATGACAACCAACCCATGGCACCCACTACAGACCGAGTAGCGCAATGAAAAGAGAGACCCCTAACTAAAGATAGCATGGAATAGACATGCTACCATGTGGTGTCATATAGGTAACTTTCTTTGCTGCTGACCCACATTCACACCAGCTCACTTGTCCACTTAACTGCTGATTTTCTGATTTAGAGGAACAGTGACCGTGCAGTCTAAAGTAGCGAGTTCTTTAATTAGATTATACCTTAAAGGAAGGTTTGAATATACAGGCTTGTTGTTTAGATGTATGCTCTGCCAACCCCGTCACAATTATCCACAATTCATAAATGAAGTGGAACAGACGCTGAAGAGAACTACTTGTCAGTAATATTTTCTTTAGCATGCATGTGAAACTTAGGATGGGGACATATCATAGCGGAAAGGTTTTCTTTTTGCAATCTTATAACTATGACGCGCACGCGCATAGTATTCCTTTTATCGCACATCGTTATAAGATTTGAAATTTGTGTCCCTCGTGGCTCTTTATTGTATGAGTTGCCCAAACTGTCAATTGGGGCGCGATGCAACCGAAAGCAAACACAGGTTTCATATACCAAAGGATCTACTGAAAGGATAAGGCGTGCCTGACTATACACTTTGCGTATATTATTTAAAACACAGTAGAAGACATTTTTAAAGCGCATTTATTACGATCGTGCAGCTTCATTTAGAGAATGTCTTCTTCAATATTTCGTTTTCAAAACTGTCGTTTGTATTGAAAGAGCAATAAAACATTAGTTAATGCTTCGTGTGGTGCTGGTGGAACCTTGTCTCGAGAGCCTGTTGGGATTTGCAGGGTCACACGTATGCTTCTGGTCGCCATGGGACAGCTGAGATTGCAACCCATTTGCGCTGCCTTCAGCATAGCCAGCATGTCATTCATTGTCCGTAAACACTTCTGAGTATAATCCCCATGTAGTGTGTTACAAACACCCGTACATCCACTGTGAGCTACTTTGGTGTGACTTTGAAATATTCAGTTCGTAGCTACATGTGGTACTTATTGGACTACGACACTGGTTATTGTTGTTGCTTCCTGAGCAGTTGCCCAGTACCTACTGCGTTGACCAGAGCATTGTCCGGCGCCTGTGTCAGAATCGCTTCAACAGTCCTTAATGCTCGTAGGCAAATATTAATGCATTTGCTTAATAAAGGTTATAACATAGATGAAAGACATTCTCAATGGTTGCATTAAAGGTTGAATTATTAAGAATTCTAATGCACCTTCTGATATCTGTTTGAGTTATGTGCTTGGTCATAGTTTTTGCAATAAATTGACTTTTCCCCATCCTTGAATACTGAGGGTTTGCGAGATTAAAAGACAACAATTACGTGCTCAAATACACGTATAAGTATCTACAATTGCTTCCTCAGCTCTTTGGACTTCTGTGTTGTTTTTTTCTGATCCACTTTATACTTCTCAATCCACGCACTGATGTAAGAGAATCCACGAATACAAACCCCCACATATTTATCACCATGTCAGATAATATGCTCTCAGCTCTCATTCCAGTCCGCATTGATCTTTGTTGTGACGTACGTTGTTATACTCAGGGATGAAACATGAACGCTGATATTCTCGCGTTTAATGGATAGGATGAAAGATCGCTTCATGCGTTCTACATTCTTTCGGTGTGACACCAGTCTAAATTTTCTCATACCCATTACCTTTGAAGAAGCGAAATATTCCAAAAGAGCACCGAATATTACTATTAAAAAATCATTCATTCATGCGCCCATCCCGCTTCTTACATGTATCTAGCCGTTGCGTTTCTTTCAACTTCGAATGCCCCAAATGTCGGCATGCCGATTCGATCGCTCTCTCTCACTCTCTCCACTCGCGCCGGGTAATTGCTAATTAATCGCACGATAATGGGTGATAAACGCATACCTCAAATCTGATTGGTCCCCCGACATTCTGGGTGAATTGAATATAGGACTTTACCAGGCCCATTTTTCACTTAGGCTAGCGGTGATGTAATCCATCCGCAGCTGTGAAACTTTGGGTCTGGGTACGAGACTACGTCCACTTTTTTTGATTTGCATTGTTATTGCATTTATAGGGTACTGTACTGATACTGGGAGGAGCCTGGCATTAAGAGGAATGGGGACCAGTATTAGGGATGGGGGTGAATCACGTCAGGAGGGGCTGGGGACCAGTGCTGTTAGGATGGTACATGTATAAGGGCAGAATGCTGTGTGCCTGTGTGAAAGCCATTACTTTTAACTCCCTCCTCATGCTCCCAGTACAGCACTAACCACTTAACCACACATAGGTACAGCGTCATTGTGCACGCCTGCAAACCACATAGAGCAACATACAGTACAACACAAAAACAAAAAACCATACACGAAGAGCAACAATGGAGTCGATATACTGATCGACACAATTCTAAAAGCTACGGCAAAATGGGTTCAGCTTTATTTGGAGGAAAATTCCCTAACACTGCAGTGATAGCATTGCGGGTAGATTTTGAATATGGTTGTCAGGGGGTAGAACCTAATTGTTGGTCTGATAAGCTCTTCTGACAATGGCAATGTCCCACAATCCACTACAAATGACGCCCATTTGCCACCCTTAGGGCACAACAAGGGCCAAAACGGGGCTGACTCCCACCATGGAACTACTAATGTCCCTTGGGCTTTGCAACACTCTGCATGCCTAATCAACCTTGGGATAAGACTGGGTGGTGGACACCACCAGTTGTTCTCCCCATACCAGTTCGCTGTGAAAGTATCCACTGCCTCTGTCCCAGAACATGCATAACGTGAGTTGAATCGTTCTACCTGCTTGTTGTATGGAGCTGCAAATCGATCGATTCTATGTGGCCCCCACCAATCATCCACCATTTTAAAACACAGTATGGTCAATGTACCAATCGTCATAGTCTACCACACGACTAAAATAGTCTGCAAGCTCATTCATCTCAATGGGTACCCATTCCGGCTCAAGCCGAATATTGTACTTTATACAAAATCTAAACACTCTTAAGGCCTCCACCTGAAGATGGGGCTTTCTGCTACCTACTTGAAGAATGCGTACAACATTCTGATTATCTGTGAACCAACGCACTCAAGCATTACAAAGCCTGCCTGCAACTGAATCTAACACCCTACCCACTGCTACCAGTTCCCTCCAGGTAGAGCTCTGCTTTGCTTCCTCTGGTGACCACATCCCTTGTGCAACATGCATGCCATGCTCAACTGTATAGCCTCCGTAACCAGTGTCACTAGCATCAGAGTACACACATCTGACTGCAGATGGACTGTGCCATATAGGTTGTGCATTATACTCTTTGAGTGACTCAGACCAGAATTTAAGTTCCTCCCTCGCCTCAGATGTTAAAGGCAACCTATCGCACCATGCCTGCCTAGTTAGCAGCAGTGCATATAAAGCACGTGTCATGAATCTGGCCACTGAGCCAAGAGCTAGACTCATTGATATAATCTTACCCACTAAGCTTGCTATAAATCTAGCTCTAAGCATTGGTTGCTCCATGGCTGTAAGCAATTTTTCTTTTAAGGCTTCAATCTTCTTGTCAGGCACCATGATTAACCCCAACTCTAGATCCATAGTAAACTCTAACCATGACAGCCTATGTGTTGGCACCCAGGTGGACTTAGCTTCATTACACACCCACCCCGCCTTATATAGTGTGTACCTTACGAAGCCACTGGCAGTAATTGCACCTGTCTCATCCGGTACTGCTACAATGCCATCGTCAAGATACACAACTGCCTTTAACCCCTTACTACGCCATAATCGTACCAAGGGACGCATCATCTTAGTGAATACATAAGGTGCTGAGGACAACCCAAATGGCATTACCACAAATGTGTAAAAGCTTCCCCCCCATTCAAAACCCAAGTACTTACGATGACACTTAGCAACATCCACATGATGATAACCAGCTTTCAAATCAAATGAGAACATCCACTCACCTTGTTTGAACATCATCATCGCCACACGCAAATCTTCATACTTGAACTTTTGTTTCCAAAGAGAGCGATTAACATGCCGTAGATTAACTACAAGCCGTTGTTTACCCACTCCATTGGTAACTACAGATAATGGGCTACATACCACAGGTAGCTCGGATACCTTCTCAATGTACCCACCATTTAGTAACTCTGCTACTGCTTTTGAAACAAATTCTACCTCTACTTGAGCAGAATGCTGATTAGGACGTGCATAGGGTGCCAGTTCTGAATAGAAGGGTAGTTCTAACATACCCATTTCTCAGTGTTTCCAACACCCATGGTGGTGCACACAGCACCTTCTCCCAGTATGAAATACACGCACCCAACCGTCCCCTTACAGAACCAATACCATCATCTCCCTCTTGGGCTTCCCAGCATCTATATGTATTAGAGATACACTTGTCTTCCTCAGGTAACACATTCTCCCCACTTCTCCACATATAAGGTGACACATCCCCTCCATCAACACCCTCCATGTCCACATGCTCAACACCACTGATTAATGGATACTCTGCCCTTGGCGGTGCCATCTTTGGGCACTCTCTCTGAAAATGGCCAGGGTCACCGCATCTGAAGCATGACCCCACAGGGAATCTAGCTCTGGCCATGCCACTGCCTCCAGCCTTGGACTCGGCACTGGGGATCTTCGGTTGCAGCACTGGTAAGGTCTGCCTTACGGTCTCTGCAGCGTCACTCCTGGCAATCCCTGCTTTATGCTTCACATCCTGTGCCTTCCTTCGCTTGGCCAACTTCCTTTCCGCCGCTTTTTCGGCCTTCTCAATCTTCCGCTCGTCCTCAGAGTTGTCGGCTAGGGCATCCGCGTCGTACTCCTCGACGACGGCCCACCCCGACTCAGAACGATCCGCCAACTTTATAAGTTTCTGCCTGCGGGCGAGGAAGGACATACCTTCGACAACTTCTTTCCTCGCCCTCTCTAACTGCTCTTTCCCCGATGTGCCGATAGCCTCCACCCGGTCAAGACAGCTCGCAACCACCGCCAGACGATCTGTCACTTGCTGGTTAGCTTTAAACTGGCACTCGTTGCCTTTTTTCTTGAAGGAGTAGCTATCCTTATGCGACTGTATAGCGAACCGCTGGCTTGTCTCCTCCTGCCCCTGTCGCACCACCTTGAGCTCCTCCTGCATCTGCCTCATGCCTTCTAGTAGTAGGGCTATCGAGTCGCTTGTCGTAGCCTGCTCATTCGTTTCTCCCTCACCAGGCATCGCAGCAAGAAAATGTTAGCAGCACGTGCACGACACTTAGACTGAATAAGAGCCCAGCTCCATTTCTATTTAAACCTCTATCCACGTGGCAATCACGTGCTGTACAACCAATCACAAAACGGAGGGAGCATAGTTTCTGTCTAATTCACGACGTTCAACCGACAGAAACGTATATTTTTCTACGAATAATACTACAACGGTGGAGGCTAATATGTATATCCGTGGAAAACTGACGCAAACTGTTGTATTTTCCACAAACTACAGATATCATCATGAATTTAAAATGCCATGTTATAAAATTGTTGAAAAAGATGGCCAAATGTATTTCAAACCTTTTTTTTTCTGTGTACAAAGTATTGATCTCTGGCTTAAATATTCCTATTAATTACGCACTATTTATACTGCACACGCTCGTTTCCAAATTAAGTGTGTTTAATTGTTTGATACCCTTCGAATAGTAAACCCCCTTCTGCACACTGCTCTTGATATTTGCATATTTTGTACGAGCCAACATACTGGTCCGCATATGCGCATGTATGCTTACGTATCTGCATACATTAGCGTGAGTTGACCCTGCATATCTCAGTATACGTAGTAGGCCACGCTGTGAATTGTGATATGGGAGAGCAGGCGGCAGGCACTAAGTCGCTCGGCTCTGCTTGCTTTTCACTCGTTTTTCCCGCCGTATGCAATAGAAATGAATATGTAGATTAACCAAGGTTAAATGGACTACCTGCGATACACATCTCGCGGTTAATAATAACGGTTAGTCCAAATTTTTTTTACCGCGGCAACACTGGAACGTATCACACTGTTTTGATTTTATTTGCATGTACGTGTCGCGCGAGGAGAATTGAAATACATATATTAGAGAATTGTTTTCATTGAGCGCCGAAAAACACAGCCAATTAAAAAAAAAAACGCAACTTGCAAGTCCTATATGTCCTACATAGCTCAAACTGCATTTTGTGAATGGTCTGGGAAATTTATGAGTCAACCATGAGTACAATAAACCAATGAGTTAACGTACTCGGGTAGGGTAGATGCCGCTTCAAATATTCATGGAGTGCTATAATTCGGATAGTCTTGTTAAATTGATATATTGATACGATGAGAGACGTACCAATTTGGTTGAAGTAATTGAGGCAACAGAGACGATAAAATTACATAGCATAAAAGCAGATTCATATAATTCAAAAAATACGTACATGCTTCAAATTCAAGAGCAATCCACAAAGTTTTTGCACTTTAGGTGGTATACATATGGAGGTCACTTCAAACTGTTGCATTTATACTTACACACTAGAATAAAAGGCAACCGAAAGTGTTTAACATGACAGAGAACCGGCATGATTTACTTACTTTCTGGAAAAAAAGGAGATCGTTTTTGAAGTTATATTACAATGCATTCACTTATTGAAACAACTGTACAATTAATTGGATAACTCACTCGCTAGAAATCAAATGCAAAAGAAGAAAAGCTTATAACTTGAGACATAAATTCTACCAGTCATCGCTTACTATCTGTAAAGTCCATCGAGGAGGCCGTCGTTGAATTTGAACAGACAAATGAATGGTTCGTCATTGTAACAAATACTTACGAATGGATGCTGATGTGAAAATGCATTCAAGTATATTAGGTGGCATAATGTACTAATCAAAATTCACTTACGCACTAAGAGATTAATTGTGGAACGAGGATTGGGATGTAGCAATCGTTTACCATCCCGTGGGGCATGCATGTTGAAAATTGTACTCACGTAATCGCATTCATAGCCGGCCTGTTTTAGAAATTTAGAGGATAAGTAAATATTATGCCATAAATTTCATTGACGCACTTACGCACTAAGAGATAAGTGATTTGAGTGACGCCATTTTACGTTCATGGAGCAAAATGTGGTTTTCTTACCACCACCAATCTTGAGTACTTACATGGCCAGGAGACTATGCGGCAAATACAAGTAACGCAATCGTTGATGTGAGTGACTAACTTACTGTCTTGAATATCATTATGCATTGGAAGCAAAATAATCCAAGAATTGAAGATCATCTATCAGTGGATGAACTTACGCACTTCGTTGTCATGAGGTGAATATCATATGAAGAAGTAAATTATGTTTAGTGTGGCTACAAGTTTACGTTGCACACTTACATATTCCCAACAGCCTGGTGGAGCAATATATCATTGTTTGTTAACGGCCGGTCACATACAATGTGGGATTTGGGTGATACATGTTTACGGAAGGGCTCGGGGGGGGGGGGGGGGGGGGAGAAGGAATGAGGCATACAAACATACCATTAGATTTCATCTCCTCTTCCATACCTTTCATTCAAATTGTAAATGTATAACAATTACATGTCAATGTTATGCATAATATCTGCAGTACCTCGCTCATCATTGCGAGGTCGGCCGTGTACGGCGATGACAAAAACGGCTGCAATTACAGCTACTTTCACGATTATTGAGGCCATCGTTGAACGTTGTAGTCCGAGAAATCTGAGTTTGATCCAAAATTGTTAGGCTGCTTATATACGGTCCAGGCTGTGACACAACCGTCTAAACAAGAAGCCCACCTACCGCAACTGTTCCCTCAAGGACTTCAGACAGTCACAGCGGCTTGCAAGCGCAATGACAGGCACATATTAGCACGTGATCGCAACCGTCTTACGTGATCGGCATATGCATGTTATCCCGCGTGTACGGACCGAGAGTAAGCAAGCGGACCTGGATACGGGCATTGGTGTGCCGTACGTCAAAATTACGTTTGCAATTCATATTCAACATCGTTCTCCGTTATGCTGCAGGTGTATAAATACATGTACAACACTGTCTCAACAATTCCCGGAAAAGTCCGAGTCCGGATTACGATAATATTAGCAGTACGCATGATAGGTCCTGAACGATAGGCTTAGTTGGGTAGTTTAGGGCCTAAATTTTAATATGCATGATTTAGGACCTTTTAATGATCATGCATGACATGGCATATGTTTTAATGTACGGTAACCCTTAGCAATTTATCTCATGTCCAGGCCCTGTATACATCACAACTGAGGAATATGATATGGTCTATGTATATAGGGCCTAGAATGGAGAGTACAGGTACTAGTAATTGAGGACAGATTTCCAATGTAATATAGGTGCATCGAAAGTTACTTCTACAACAAAGCTTAGTAGATTTTTTTAAAGATTCAGTACTATGTCTGCTTTCCGTGATTGTATCGAAAGTACAACAAAGGTTAGTACTTATGAAGATTCCTACCCTTAGCTTTATTCCACAAACCGCACACACTATACAATCCACACGAACACACGCTGTTAAGTACACACACACACACACACACACACACACACACACACACACACACACACACACACACACACATACACACACAGGCAGTTCATTCCACACACACTATTCAGTACACACTCCACATCACACCATAGATATAATCACACGCACATCCACACACTTTACTGCACACATGCAGCCAACCGCACACTACACACACTGTTCTGTCCACACACACGCACACATTCACACACACAGACTGTTCATTCCACAAGCACACTGTTCAGTAAACATACCACCCATGCACACATATTCCAGCCCACACCACACGCACTGTTCAATCCACATCACATCATCGGAAGTTTCGCTTACAACCTTATATATAGGACTTGATCCCGTCTATGAAATCATTAAAAACACACGATCCGTGATAACGAGACTCCTGACGATCGGATCGTTTAGCTAGTTGTTGTAATCGAACGAGAAGACGAAAGTGATTAATTTCGTCCTATGTTTTATGTCGCAAAATCGCGCGGTTGTAGAGAACAAAAGAGTACTGGTACGTCCTCGCGTACCCAGTCCCAGAATTATCCTTCTTCTTGACCACGCATAACTTAGGATAGGAACACAATTAAAGAATGGTAAGTCGACCAATAGCTTCAGAATTGGCTGGAAAAGTGCCTACTTGAGGAAATAGTCAATTGTATATTAATTGTAATGTTATATTTGGGCCGTACTGAATGCTACTCGTATCATTACAAGGCAGGATCTTGACAAGTTTAAAATTGTCAATACCAAACCAGAAAACTACAGGAGAAGTAGCAAATGATTTACAATCAACTACATGTGTACGGTCAGTGTAAGGCGTATAATTAGAGATATCACTGCATGAAAGTTTGGATTTACAGTATATTTACTACTAGCTGTTCAAATATGGTGCAAATGTGTTGTAAATATTGTATTGTGACATTTCCGCTATAGTAAATGAAAGCTTTATATTTACTACTGTGTTGATGTCACAAATACCATATTTACTAACGCATTTGTACCGCACTTGATCAGTAGTAAATATATTGTAAATTCCAAACTATCATGCAGTTATGCATGAGAATAAAATTTATGAAACAAGTAACTAAAAACATTCCCCATGAGAAAGTTGGTGAGATATAGACAGTGGTGGTGTAAAAAGCAAGGAAAAAAGGGTCTGTAATAGTAAGGGAAAATGTCATAGTCCTATGATCATAATCTATGATCACACACAACTTCACTGCACACATGCACCCAACCTGCAGCTGCACTTCACACTGTTCAGTCCACACACGCGCAACGTCCACACATCTTAATACTTTTAGTCCTACAAATACACATACGTGTACACCGTTCAGTCCTCATCGGACACACATATGCAAACACATTTCAGTCCACACACCACGCATGCACACTGTGCCGTACACCACAGAAACACTGTTCAATCCACAACCGGCACACAATGTTTTGTCTACTCACAGGCGTATAGTTTATTATGCCCATGCAGACTTCCAAGTTAGGATTGCTTCCTACACATGCAGATACCATACATGTACTTGCATGTATTTGTGGGGGGGGGGGGGGGGGGGGGGGGGGCGCACGCCATTTTCAACCGTAACACTACATGGGGCGCAGATATCATAATCCCATCATGCATGGCGCTGCATGGAGCTTAAGTCAATATCGAATGGCATTTCGAGACAGACATGTCGGGATTACATGCCATGCATATACGAATAATAATACATGAATGATGCAATGTTATCGCAGATAGTACGTGATGGTGATAATTTAAACATTGCATGGACATTTTATCGACCGTTTTATATTCCTGCCTTCCACTGAAATAAAAAAATATGTTTTTTTACGTGGTAGCCTATATCCAAACAGTATTCTCACATTGTTTATATATCAGCAGATGGGTGTCCCATCCGTTCTTAGTAAAGTACAGTCGGCTGTCAAGGAGCAAGACAAACATCCTTGTTTTCCTCTTCTGAGTTGTATGTTCTCCATGGAATAATGTCGCAGTATTTCATCTGCTAGAACTTTTTCCTGGAGCAACTTGCATTCTCAAAGGAAAATAGATAAACTTGGTAAAGAGTATGTAAAGTCCCCTTAGCCATATTTATTATATGAGTGCTTACTGTTAGGTGTGGCTGAATTGAACTAATTTTGTAGATGCAAGCGAGGTAGTGATTTCGCTGCAGGTAATGGGTCATTCTATATCGATTCAACACACAAAAGTTTCATTTTTGGAAGCATTTTTGTGGATGAGTGCAGGCTATTACCCTGCGTATTTTTATGTATTATACTAACTTTTAAATATCATAAGTTATTAGGTGTGAAAAAGTTGACCACATATGTAAACTATGCTAATTATCTTTGCGAGCGTTACAGCAGTAGCGATGGTTATTTTTCCGTGCGTACAGAACATTGGGAATTGCTGAAGAAACGACTGGCACTGTGTAGTCTCGTACCCAGACCCACATCGCAGCTGCGGATGGAATACATCACCGCCTACGCGAGTCGCGTAGGCGGTGATGTATTCCATCCGCAGCTGCGATGTGGGTCTGGGTACGAGACTAGGCACTGTGCTCAAAGATCAGGTTAATTAGATTGTTCATGCTGACCAAAAGTGTCTGTTGCTTCCTGTTCCCACAGGAGTGTGACAATGACTCTACCTCTACTGAACAACATGTGGATTTTCATTGCTATCTCATTTTGGACGGCTTTAAGATGGAATTTATGTATGCATGTAAATGTATTAGGAATATTTACACAATCACTTGAAACTACATGTATTAAAAATTCTTTACTGCACTTTTCAGCAGTGCCATCAACGAACTCAACTACAATTACAAACTCAGTTACTGAAAAATGCCCATTGCAGGAGAAATTCCCTGCTGCATTCTTTTCCACTCCTCTTCTGCTGCTGCATTGAGGTCGTCATTTGTGATGACTGCATTTGAATGCGGTCTATTTGATGCCCACTCTGAGGCATAACATATGCTGTTGGCAATTTGCCCACCAGTAAACTCAAACCTGTGCAAATAGAAGGCAAGTCACCACTGCTTCACACACACACATATACACACATACACATACATGTAAATACATGCACACACACACATACACACACATACACACACACACACACACACACACACACACACACACACACACACTTGCCTCTCTGCTAGCCCCACAAAATCCAGACCAGTGCTCACAGGTGCTCTCCTTGGTATCAGCTTGGCCCACAGCTTCATTCTTAGCTGGACGTCAGGAGGGTGGAGGTCTAGAACATATCTGTAGTGTGTGCATGTGTACACGTACATGTAATGGTGCGATGATGTACAACGTGACATACAAGTGCACGTATACACGTATGTAATGATGTGATGTACAAGTGTGTGTACATGTGATGATGTGATGTACACATATATCTGCCTGCATGAAAATAATTCCTATAGGTACCTGCAGAATAAGGACTGCTTAACCTTCAATGGTCAGCCATTTATGCATAATACTATTATAGTTAATTAGTTCAACGGTACAATTATTATACTGCAGACTCATCAATTACATGTGAAATATTCCCTTACGCTACATTAATGGTACTAGAAGACCCAATGTTGGTATTAAATATTCAAGACATTTAAATCAGAACTAATACTTGTATCAGACATTTACATGTATGCGACATGTCATAGGTACACAACATGTGTGCTGTTAGTGTAGATGGGGATATGGGTACATGCATGTAGTGTCATTGGCCTTCCATGTCTGGCCATATTCATTTTACATTATTGTCTGCACAAACTACGCATTTCAAAATGTGCAGTACACCAACTACACTGCAATCGTATCCACATGTGCACACAACCATAACTACATGTACCTCAGCCTAGGTAGGCGTGGCACGTCCAACTGGCCCAGCGGCTGTCGACTGGTGAGGACAACTATCCCGTTGTAGTGCTCAATCTGATATGCCAAGGTGAAGGTCTCACACCCAACGAGGCTGGATACCAAACTGCCCACTGCAAGGAGCAAAAGCTAGCATTTGAAATATATACATACCACTCTGAATAGAGCACACCTCCATAGCTTCCCAGGATAACTTCCGCTCCGTCCAGTACCACCATGGCATTGGCCCTCTGGGCATCTTTGAAGAAGGCAGCCACGCCCCTAGTGTTCCTGGGACTGGCAGTCATCGTGTGGGAGAGAAGCTCTGTGCAGTTCACCTCCTGTGAGGGGGTTGGGAGGGGGTGGTGAGGTAGGGGTGAGAGGAACACACCTTCATCAACTAAACTTCTACCCTAACTAACCACACCCTTCCTCCTTATCTGCTAAACAAAACCTTAAGTTTGTGCAACTGCACTATTTACGTTGTTTTTTGAAACAGAAAAGATTATCTGCCACCTGTATCAACACACCTTCCACTTCTACTAACCACACCTCCACCCTCCCCAACCACTCTCCACCCTCGCCAGTTGACCACAAGCTCTCACCAACCAACATGGAATATACAATTACCTGTAATAATAGATGTAATTTTGGTTCATGTAGTTGCTATAAATGCCCATAGTTATTATTACGTGGTAATTACATGTACATGTGTAGATGTTTGGTGTGGTTATTGTTATACATGTAAAGTTATATGTCAACTCATATTCATGTACATGGCCCAGGATGAGGGTGTGGAGATTACCTTTATTGGCTGCCCTAGTTCGTAGCCCATGGCGTGGGCGATGGCCGTTTTCCCGCTCCCGGGAGGCCCGCACACCAGCAGAATGATGCCGTGGGTCTGGGCCACGTTCTCCTCAGAGGAGAAGCCCCACTGGGCGGCCACAAACTTGCGTGCCTTGGCGGCCACGAGGAAGTGTTGGAGGGTATCCATGGTAGGCTGGCTGTACACCAGGTCCCTCAGACCAAAGGTGGGGATGACCCGCCTCTCAAAGTCCACCATCTCTAGCAGACCCCTGGGGGGGGGGGGGGGGGGGGAGGTAGCAAAGGGGATATTTCCCCAGGGGGTTGCCAGGGGGTTAATTTGGCTAACTTTCATCAATATTGCTAACTGATTTGAACACGTAAAGAAGTTTGACATTTGGACTATTTTAAGTACAGTAGATGTAATTTATCGAGAGCAGGTAGAGATATTCAGTACACACAACAAGAGCAACCTTGATCAGCCACGCCCACATCCATACATACTCATAGTATTACTAAAACACCTTCCACCCAACCCTGCACCTGCCAGCTTGAAAAATAATAAGTCCAGGTGCCAATCAGATAAAACTTTTAAGCGAGCATCCCCCCCCTCAAAGTAAAAAAGAATACAATTAATTAATGGTTCTTAAACTTCATATGACTCATCTGCTAAATGCCACTAACCCATTGGCTAAATGTGCACAGATGTAATACCTGGTCATGCCTTTAGTATAAATAGAAGTACACATATTCACAAGCTTAATGATACACTTTATGGCTAGGCACCATTTAAATATCTAAATCCCTAACAGAGTTGTCATCTTTGTCATATATACAGATTACACACTTGTATACAGTGGTTTATCTACTAATTAAATTGCCACCAACCTTCCCCCTCCCCATCCCTTCCCTCTTGCTCCCCTCCCCCTCCTTTGCTCTCTCCGCACACACACACACCTTAGCTGCAGTCTGGCTCCCTCCATAAGGTGCTGCTCTGTGATGACAAGTGTGCCGCCATGGCAACCCTTGATGGCCAAGGCCAGTGCAGAGAGGACAGCGTTACGTATCAGTCCTCCTGTTAGCTCATAGCTCATGGCCAGGTGGGACCAGCTCACATCAGGTGCCACTACGGCAGCTGGGAACAGAGGGAAGATGAACGGAATGGGAACAGGACAGGTCCAGTTCATGTACATACAGCTCAAATGGAAACAGGACTCCGTCAGCTCCAGTACGTACACATTACATCATTTTGCATTACATCATTTGCATGCTAAAATGACATACATACACTGTAGATGTACTGCAGCCAGTCAAAGCACACACACATGCACACACGCACACATACATGTACACTGTACATGTACACACACATATGCACACACGCACACACACACATGCCACACACACACACTGGTATATTGAACAGTTTCACCCAGCAATGTCCCTCAGCAGTGACCATGTATGCATGCACATAGTCACTGCTGCTGTACTAACAAACATGTTGTGTGTGCATAGCCAGCAAACTGCACTTCCACCAAAGCACACACACACACACACACACACACATACAAACACACAAACACACACAAACATATACAATGTAGCCAATACAAACACTGGTGATTTAGCCCAGTGGTGAGCATGCTATGCATGCAGACATAATAATAGCCCAACACATGATGAAGGCTACTATATTAGTGCATACACAACAAAACGATGTCCCAATATGCAATTTTATACACTGCTAATGAATGACATACATGTACATGTACACTGTATGATATAACCTTTTACACAGTGATGCAAGTACACACACAAACACTCAGAAGGCACGGATAGCCAAATACATATACATCACTTCTAGCACAATGCAACGCAAATTATCCGAATGTTTTACATGTACGTGTATGTGAACATAAACCATGCACCCTGACGTAGCCGTGGCAACAACTGGAGGAGGGGGGGGGGGGGAAAGTGGTTTTGATGAAGACCACACCTCTTTGGATTGGGGTGAAATTTAGACACCTGGAATGACTGCATATACTTATAGACGATCGCTGCTAACACATCATCACAGTATGACAGCCTTTGAAAGACCAGCCCCCAAATGCTAAAAGACGACACCCACCACACCACCCTTGCGGCACAAGTGAGCTTGCAGAGGTCTTCCAAATAGAGCTCATGAAATTGTGTGTGTGTGTGTGTGTGTGTGGTGTGTGTGTGTGTATGTGTGTGTTTAGGTGTGTGCATGCATGCAAGGCTTACATGTAATACATGAGTACATGGGTGTAATGACACCAACACCAAGGGCCCATACACCCATGCAGTTAACATCAAGTGATCATCACCCTTGTAATGATCACACAGATGGCATGACAGAATGTACAACTCCCCCTTGATGCATGTGAGTGATCCTCATATTTCCCCACCACGCCCACTTACATCATCACACAAACCACACATACATGTACATATATGATATGTGAGTGTAACACTACTACACACCAAGGGTATACACACATGTGTTCTTGTTGTTATGAACACATCTCAACAATGACCACAATAAGCCCCGCCCCTTCCCCTTGTTTTAAGGAGTGACCCTTGTATGGCAAAACCCACGTACATGTACACCATCACGCATGTACCACAGATGGCTACCATGGCAACCACCATACATGTGCAAACCACAGGTGAGGAAAAGTTGATGTTAGGAAGTGAAACCACTCACTATTCATTTTATGAGTATATGTGTACATTTAATAATAGAAAATGAAAAATAAAAATACAAAACTGCTTTTAGAGCATGCAGTTGTTACATTGGGACAAGCACAACCATATATGGCAAAAAACAATACATGTATATGTACATAAATGTGCACACACACACACACACACACACACACACACAATACCTGGGACATGGGAGCGCCATATACTAACCCTGAGGGTGTAGTCAGGCACAGCAAAGGACAAGGCCAGCTGTATCCTGCAGAGAGGTGTGGTCAGCATCATTTAGAGGTGTGGTCAGCATCATTAAGAGGTGTGGTCAGCATCATTAAGAGGTGTGGCCAAAACCACTCATAACAGTTACCTCCTATGCATGGCTTCATCAAGGTCATGGTGCCTGTTGGTTGCCAAGACGATCACGCCATCATACTGCTCAATCTGGGACGTAAAAACCCACCAACCAAATGAGAGCAGGGATCATAGTGTTAGAGGTACCTCAGTTAGCAGGACACCTAGGTTTGGGTTGGGTCGTGTCTCCCTGGACTCAAACAGCGACTCACACTCATCAAAGAACAAGATAGCATTATGGATCTTAGCTTCTCTGAAGAGGAACTTCAAGAGCTCCTTGAGTACGGGAAATGACAATGGAAGATGACATACAATACTGAACATACATGATAATAACTTCCATCATATACATGTACATACATCCATAGAGTACAGTCACGTTAGGGGAGAAGAACAGAACTTTCCCTTGAGTAAAGGAAAGACAACATGACACATAACAAACAAACAAACAAACAAACAAACAAATAAAAAAACATACATACATGTACATACATACATACATACATACATACATACATGCATGCATACGTACGTACGTACCTACATGCATACATACATACATACATACATACATACATACATACATACATACACACACACACACACATACATACATACATACATACATACATACATACATACATACATACATACATACATACATACATACATACATACATACATACATACATACATACATACATACATACATACATACATACATACATACATACATACATACATACATACATACATACATACATACATACATACATACATACATACATACATACATACATACATACATACATACCTTGCTGAGGTCTTTCTCTAACATGGACACAGTCACAAGCAACACCTTCTTCTTAAGGAAGTTAGCCACAGCATTTGCAGTCATTGTTTTTCCTATTATGCAACCAAACAATTAATAAACCATAATAACCCTCATCAAGGATTCAAGCAGTCCTCATGGAAACACAACCCAGAACAGTTCTTGACCACTTAAGTCCAATACACCATCCCAACACCTCCATAGATGGGACCATCCTAACACCTCCATAGATGGGACCATCTCAACACCTCCATAGATGGGACCACCTCAATACCTCCATAGATGGGACCACCTCAACACCTCCATAGATGGAACCATCCCAACACCTCCATAGATGGGACCACCTCAACACCTCCATAGATGGAACCATCTCAACACCTCCATAGATGGGACCATCCCAACACCTCCATAGATGGGACCATCCCAACACCTCCATAGATGGGACCACCTCAATACCTCCATAGATGGGACCACCTCAACACCTCCATAGATGGAACCATCCCAACACCTCCATAGATGGGACCACCTCAATACCTCCATAGATGGGACCACCTCAACACCTCCATAGATGGAACCATCCCAACACCTCCATAGATGGGACCACCTCAACACCTCCATAGATGGAACCATCTCAACACCTCCATAGATGGGACCATCCCAACACCTCCATAGATGGGACCATCCCAACACCTCCATAGATGGGACCACCTCAACACCTCCATAGATGGGACCATCCCAACACCTCCATATATGGGACCATCCCAACACCTCCATAGATGGTACCATCCCAACACCTCCATAGATGGGACCATCCCAACACCTCCATAGATGGGACCATCCCAACACCTCCATAGATGGTACATGTAACATCCTAAACATCTCCATAATCTGAGGTTATACACACATACATGTATCCTTAAAACCATGCCAGTGAACACAGCACCACAGAAAACATGTACACAATATGTATATACATGTAGCTCACATCCCCTAGGTAACCCCTGTGCCCCTCATATCCCCTAGGTAACCCCTGTGCCCCTCACATCCCCTAGGTAACCCCTGTGCCCCTCACATCCCTCTGTCCCTCTACATGTGTGTGTACCTGTCCCTGAAGGTCCATAGAATAGCAAACACAGTCCTCTAGCTGTTCCCTTGGTGCTAAGACCAAGGTCCTTACACGTCTACAGGGAAAGGTGTGTGTGTGTGTTCATGCGTGTGTGTGTGTGTGTGTGTGTGTGTGTGTGTGTGTGTGTGTGTGTGTGTGTGTGCATGCGTGCGTGTATGCGTGTGTGCACGTGTGTATGTGTGCACGTGTGCGTGTCAACACATGGCTGAACAAGGGGGTGTGGCTCACCTTTTGGAACAGATCAAATGACTCAAAGGTGTTCATCAAGACAGCAACATGCTCAGGTGGGAGGGAGACCTGTGATAGGGTGACCTCTGGTGTGTACAGGTCCTGGGGAGGAGGGAATGAGCCACATGACTGCCATCACATGACTGCCATCATCACATGACTGTCATCACATGACTGCCATCATCACATGACTGCCATCACATGACTGCCATCATCACATGACTGCCATCACATGACTGCCATCATCACATGACTGCCATCACATGACTGCTATCACATGACTACCATCACATGACTGCCATCACATGACCAAATGTTGCATAACAAAATTTTGAAAAATGATGAGCAAAAAATGGTTGCAGGTCAATATGATAGGCAGGCACAGGGAGCACACATCAACATACACACACACACAAACACACACACACACACACTCACACTTCCATCCACCAGCTCATTCATCTCGGTATCCAGGCCTACTATGTAGTCCAACAGTCTTCGGTCCAGCTCCACCACACAGTCCAGAAAGTTTCCCCTGTCATGAAGGGGCAGGTCATTGATGTGAACCAGCCCCTCTGACACCTGTGTACCCCACCCCACACACACACAGACACACACAGACACACACACACACACACCATGCAGAGAGGGGTTTGGATGTCATAACAAAAGACACCTCCAAACGACTTAGTTACCAGCTTGGAGTTCTTATAGAAGTATGTCCTGGAGCGTATCTCATCACTGAGGTCCTCACAGAACAGACCAATGGCCGCACCAATAGTCAGGTGACGTCCAAACAAGGAATCACCATTGGAGCCTGTCAACAGAAGGGCATAGCACACATGTGCTCACTACTTACACCCCCACTACAAAAGATGGGGGGAGGAACCCCTGAACACGCACAGACACACACACACACAGGCAAATTACCAGGATTTCTTAGGTTACGGGAGACCATGGACCCTGTGAGAACCAATAAAACATTCCTCTCAAATGTCTCCAACTTCCTCAGCTCAGAGAGCCTCTCCAGTCTAGGAAGCCACACTGCAGAGCGAGGGGGAGGGGGGGGGGATCCCATACAGACTAATCATCCTACCACACACACCCCACCCCCCATGCTCTCACCCCTTACCCACCACCCCACCCCTTACCCCACCACCCCACCCCACACCTCACCAATCCCTCGTCCCTCTATGAGCAAGTATGCATCTGATAAAGTCGTCACAAGCCCCCATACCATATAAGGCCATGTTACGAGGGTCACATGCAAATACAGTACAGACATTTCAACCCAAATGTGCTATCATCTCCACAACCACACCCACACATGCCACACCCACACATGCCACACCCACACAACCTCCAATTCTGCGTGTAGCCTCCAAACGTTTCTCAATTTTGGACCTAAAGACAAGACATGATGCAAGAACAAATATTCATTAAAATATTCATACCTAAACCACACCCACTCCATGACCCCGCCCACCTCAGTCCCCTAGCTTTGGCCTTGAGCTCCCTAATGATGGCCTCAGGTTTGCGCTGATCTGGGCGAGCAAACATGATGTCATCGCTCAGCTCCATCTTCCTGGCCTTGACCAGAGCCTCTATCAGCTGTCGGGAGGAGGGGGGGGGGGGTGGTGGTGGAGGAGAGGTGGGGCCTTCCTTTTGACACCAGTGCAAGCATAATTACCTCAAAGTTGTCTTCCAGGTACTCCAGATCACTCTGGTATGGAGAAGGTATTGTAACGTCTTGGGATGGCTTACAGCCAGCTTAAAGATACATGTAGGTGGATGGGGAGGAAGTGAGCTAATGTAAAACACAGCTAGGTTGGTATGTATGCCGAGTTTGGGATGTGCATACATGCATTTCCCTTCTTACGTGATGTTTCCTTGACAACCACCAGAATGTTTGATCTGCTCTCCTGCAGAAGAGATTCCACAGCGGATGTGTCCTCTTCCTCCACATCCTCTTCCTCCCCTTCCTGCTCCTCCCCTTCCTGCTCCAGCACTTTCCTTTCCTTCAAATCGTGCTCATCGTTTTCATGCTCCTCCTCTTCCTGTTTCACCTCTTCCTGCTCCGCCTCTTCCTTCCTGTCACCTGACGGTGCAGGCGGGCTACCCTCCCCTTCCATGTGCTCCTGCACCAAGATGTCCGCCACAACTGTCTTGTCCACCTTGTACAGTTCATCAGCACTGAGCACACACCCACAGCTGTGAGGTGTGAATACATAGTCTACACATGGCAGTACAATCCGACATGACTTTTCCTTACACCTCACTCCCGCCGCTCCCCTATCCCAACTCTTCTTCCCTTTCCTCTCTCTATCCCTTCTCCCACTTCCTTCTCTCCTTCCCCTCACCTCCCTCCCTTCCCTCTCTCCTCCATCCCCTACCAAACTTTCAACACCGTGGAAGGGATCTTTATGAAGGCTGTTGTGGTAACAGAGGAAAACTCATCATCAGCTTCAAACAGCTCTTGCTTCATGTGTTGACGCTGTTGGTCAAAGAACTGCACTGGGGAGGAGGCGGAGGAAGGGAGGAGGAAGGGGAGGGGGAAGGGGAGGGGAAAGGGGAGGGGGAAGGTTAGGAGGAAGGGGAGGAAGATGGGGAGGAGGAAGTAGGTAGTTCTTATTAAGAACATGGCTTCCGCCACAACAGTACGGCACGGAAGCGGAAGAACCAGAGATAATATATAGAGGGATTGGAAACGCATCACGTGCCCCATAGAATACGCGCTTGGCCGTGCGTGCCATCCGACATCGTGTGAATCGCACGTTTTCATAAGTGTGAAACGAAGGTCTGAAATCGGTGGTTTGTTTGAACAAAGAAGTAGGGGAACTGTTTATTGTGGTGTAGCGGTATAGGGTGCAATAGGTACTACGTGCGTTTTTTTTTTGAAAGGATAGAATTGTCCCGTCGCCCAGGTTTATACGTATTTTGAGCTTTAATGGCGATAGTCCGTGCCAAAGTTTTTTGTGGGGGAGAATCTTGGGATTCCGTGGTTCTTTTCTTCTAAGATTAGCTATGTAACATGCCATGGGATTAAACTCTCGAATCGCGTTGTTACTTTGTAGCGACGGTGCTCTGAACAAGCCAGGTAGGATGTCGGGTATAGTAACTTTGTGGGGATATGTACCCCTCATCATACACGTTACATGTCTAAAAGTGGTATTGTCTTGTAGCTCTTGCTTTGTATTTTTGAGTCCAAGATTTTTTTTGTGCAACTAGTCACTTTTTCATGGCATGCGCTTCTTCAAAGGTGATGGGTGGGAGAATATTCAGACTAGCGCCACACCTAAAGAATGAAGAACGTTCGAAGAAATCGGCTTTGGTCGTGTCAATAAAGCGAGAGAACATAAGCGTTCATGTTTCGTCAGTGACTATTACACCATCACAACTTGAGACTACCGTGGATCCACAGCCATTGACTTGCACAGTCTCTGTACCACTACAAGTTTTGTCAGACGCTGTTGTTGAAACTCTTGATCGTCTTGCAGCATTGCTCCAGTTGCTGAATCCATTTTCATCTTGGACAGTAGCTGATCATGGCGTGTTGGTTATTTCTAGATTGCATTTTTTTGGTCTCAAAGCAATCAGCTATTGTCTAACCATTGATCAAGAGCTACAGTGGTCATTGTGCATTCAGAACAGGAAGATCAACCATGATACTTGTAGCTTGCTGTCTAGTTTCCCTCCAGTGGTTAGTTCTGTCTCAAGAAATCAGTCCCACCATGTCCGTGGTGTGACTTGCCCACCCTGGATCGTTGGTGGGACAGTAGAATCAGTGGTGGGCTAAGGTTTTAGTGGGCTATACCCACCATGGTTTTTACAGTGTACTCGTCAAATATATACCCATAGCAGAACGCCATAACAAATGTTGGTAAGCTTACAAACGTGTCCCAACCACAGACCACGTCTTCGATGACTCGGAACTGTTCGTCCTTAACTTTGGCATGCCTCATACGTTCACCCGACGAATGAATCGCACGTTTTACCTGTACATCATCCATACCGCCATACCGATATCGCCCCAACATTCCGGGTGAGCTGGACAGAAATTTGTACAGGAGGACACCAGACCCACTACTCGCGTAGCTGTGAGCTATGACTGTATGCTGCACATTCATTTGTATGAACTCTCCTACAATCTGATGGCTTGATACATGCATGTTGCATTTCCACCAAGGGAAATATCTTTTAAGCATGTACACCCGAGACTCTGTTCTTCTTAATGCTTCCATTCTGCTTTGACTATTCCCGTGGTAGTGCTGGAAGTATTTTAATTGTGGTGTCACCCCTATTTGCCCTAATGAAGAACCAGGTATGCAGCTATCCATATGACACAGGTTTATGCCTACAACCACGACACGAGAGAATTTTGAGACTTATCGACTCGCAATCTTTATGGCATCACCAAGGAAACCGGCTACGGAATTCAAGGCGTAGGTTGCCAAGGGTAAACATATTTTCCATTTCTTTTACTCATCCCTTAAGAAAGCCAATAAGAGCAACAAACCTAGCAATATTTTGCCTTGTTGACATGTAATACACCTCTTCGCATAGTTGGAATGGGTGTTGACTGTGCAAGATCACAATCCACGCTAAATGAAATAGGTAGAGTAGACACGTGTGGACTAGAAGGTTGATGTAATGGTAAAGGCATGGGTAAGAAAAAAGTGACAAAACATAAACTTAGTACTAGGAGAGTTGGATTGTTTGATTTAATAGGAACATGGTCATGATCTGATGAATTCAACAAGTTATGAGGTGGCCGACTGCAGATAAAGCCCTGCAACAATAAAGAATATAATAAATTTATGACTAACATAATAGCTGAAGTGTAACTCACATAGCTTGTCGGCATTCACTTCGTTGACTCTTCAATCCGTGTTTTGACAATATGAACAATACCAATCAATGGCGTCCCTAGGTGTTTCAAAAGGGGGGGGGTGGGGGGTGCTAATCATACAGAGGCCAGGGTTGCCAAGGGGGAGTGGCTCTGACTAATCTATGAGGCACACAAAATAACAGTATGGCTAGATTGTGAAACTATCCCTACCCCATAAGCAGATTTGATAGTTCTATTCATCTTGGGTACATCTTGAGAAAGAACTCGACCGCTGTGTCGTAGTTTACTGATGTGCGTAATGAAATTCATAAGTACTAGCTAAGAAAGCTATCTACAGTTCATAGAGGAACATAGCCATTTTTCTCAGATGGTGTAAGGTAGAAAAGCTTCTCTCGCAGCTGCAACTAGTATTTGGAAGCGTGCAACCAAATTTTATCAAGCGGAAAATATTAGGAAAACGTTCCCATCACCACTAATTAGTGTCGATGCAAGAGTATCCGGCCGCGGACGATCGATTAGTGAACATGGAAAAGAAGAAACAATTACAGGATACAATGGTATGAGATGGATTTTTAATTGACGCCGTCGGTTCAGAGACAGGAGACATCGGAGGCAAATATGTGCAACTGACGAAACAGAACTGAGTATGGTTCATGAAGGATCATAAGGGAATATTATGATTGATTTTATTTAGGCTTGCATTGCGCGCTCCATGGTTGACCTGGCGACGCAGAGAAACAGGCTCGCTCGAGCTCGATGGTGCAAAACACTACGTTATCGATGCAACGGATTGCGCGCTTGAATGCAGTTGACGTTGCAACTTATAGATTTCGATTCTCAGCCCCGCTATAAGTTTTCGCTTTGTGTTCGACATTGTATTCGAAATCAACGATATATTTTGAATGATGTAATACGGGCGGTAACTTCAGACAGAGGCGCTTCAGTTATTAATCGACGAGGATTGTGTGCGTGTGTGCGGGGGGGGGGGGGGGGGGGGGGGGGGGCGCCATATAGCGGGGAGGGGGCGCCAAATAGCGGGGAGGGGGAGGGCATCTGCCCCAAATGCCCCCCCCCCCCCCCCTATGCGGACGCCACTGCCAATGATATCAAGCAGTTTAACAGTGCTGGTGGTGTATAGACAGAAACCAAGCATTTCCAGTCTTGAGTACACCTTTGATAAATGATGTAATGGAGTTAGAGCAATAAGCCTACGAGCAGCCTTCTATATCCTTGCAATTTAAAACTGCACTTGCAGCTTTCATTCTTAATGAAACGTGCTTGACAAACACCGAAGTAGAAATAAGACGTCACACAGCACTCTTTTACGTCAATTCCTATCGGAACAACTTTGTTGAGGCATTTGGCCAGACTATTTCTCGGGTAGTGGTGATGTATAATCCACCCGCTGCTGCGAGAATGATCTGGGTTTAGCAAGATGCTCCCCAATAAATCATGAACTGCGCATGCATCACCTCTAATTCCACCCTACCCCAAACAATGATGTAATGTATGGGAGCCGAGTGTCGAAATCATTGGCGCGAATAGAGCGGAAACCGTGCACGCACTTTGCACAGCTATATCTCCGTAACGGATAAACGCACAGAACAAATCAAGCGACAGGACCCTTCTACGTACATGCCGATTTTGAACCGATTTGGACGCTCCTACCTAATGATGTGGCCGTTTTGAACCATATGGGGTATCGGACCGGTACCCCAAATGTAAGACACCAAACTGGATTTTTAACATACAGTAACGGTGTGGTATGTTTTTTTTTTAATATAGAAACCCGATAGCATTAATATTTCGGGAGATTTATCGATTTGATTATTGTGCTATACAAGGGCTGCTCAGTTGAGCGGAAAATGTCACCTCGCCGGAGCGAAAAAGTAAAGTTATTCATCGCACCACAATGCAATTTGAGGTCAATTTCCATGGTAACGGCAAACCAATTCGCTGTAACCATAATGAATATGTTTACGTAAGGGCTTTTTTTGACGTAGCCGTACCACGGTAATCGACCTCAAATTGCATAGTCGTACGATGAAAAATTTATATTTTCGCTACAGCGTGGTGTCATTTTCCGCTCAACCGAGCAGCCCCTGTATCTATAAATCCACAAGACCCATTTTCTCATAGAACGTTCCATATATACATATAGCAGGCCGGCTCATGAATGGCTTATCGTGATGAAATTTATGGCAGTTTTGTCCACTAAATAGGTGTTTATAATTCACTGATCTTTACTATATACATGTACACAATAAATCATTATTCATTTGAATTGTATAGCTAGAATATAGTCTTTTTTGGTGGATTTCACCTTCAAAATTCGGCCGGTTCATGCTAATATCACAGCTAACCTTTCTAGGAGAACACTACATACTTAGAGTTACACAAATTTGTGTTCCTTTTTGCCATATGAAATTTTTAATATTAAAAATATATAATTATAGCAATCTAGATCGAGACAATTACGTTAAGGTGGCCGCTATGGCATTGGAGAGATCCTTACACTAGTATGGGGAGCGGCTAATCCTGCTCCAACTCGATAGGGTCAGCCGTAACAAATCAATCTACCAGAGGATTGCACGCACATATGTGCATTGAGAACGGTTATAGCAAGACTTGGGAGCACCAAAGTTAAAAAAAAAAAAACCATGTCCATGATCCAGAAGTAAATTATTCCCGCTCTGTATCTACGGTGCGTTTTATAGTTCCATGTGAATTAACGCACATCAGCAACGCTGCAATTTTAACATGCGGTCCAGCCAAGACCACACCAAACCGACTCGATCCAGTTTGCTATGAATATCAAATTTCTGTTGCGGGCTCCAACGAAGCGGATGGAGCCCGAATGAGCTAGATTAGTGCGGTTCGATGCGGCGGTTTGAGGTGTTTTTTGCGGAAGCGGCTTTAATGGGCACATAATAATAATTTATGCATGCACATATTCCCATGAACATAGTTCGACTTATAAACTATAAATGTTCTTCATACAAAGGTATATGCTTAGTGCTATGAACCTCACAGTATGTCCATCTCTTACTTGTAGAAATAATCTCCTTGAGGAATATTCAGGTTATATCTGTTCTCAACCAAGACAACACCCTTCGACAACTTGAGATATCCTGGATGCCTGTGGTAAACATTCGTACATGTATCTGTTGGCATTATCTTTGATATTACATTCCTTACAGGAAGACAATGTGACCTGGTACATCGTTAGAGTTGTTGGCTCTGACAGCTCTGTCGGTGCAGGTTTAACTGTCTGCACTACTTCACCGTGTGTTTATGTCCACCAAGTCACACATGTTGCAAATAAATACAACATTATTGTGACGTCTATAGATCAAGACCTAACTTTAGGCTCACGAAATATCATCGCAAGTTTTGGTAAGTGAAACATTCATCAGTATGGTAAATTATTGGACTATTAGCGGGAAAATGGATCTATCTGTGCGTGTTCAGCAAATATTACATTGGCGACGAGGGTGGAATCCGAACCCATGCCACGTACAATGGATTAGGGCTTCCTCATGCGTATAGTGGAATAGTTTATTGTGTTGTATCGATTGGGGATACAATACATTTGTGCTGCTTATTATATTGGAGCATTCGAACCCCTAGGAGAATATTATGATATTGCGTTATACGCTTGGTTGGAAATTAACACAATACAATAGCAAGACACAATACCCAAGGACGCAACAACACTACAACCGCTCCGGCAGCCAATGGAAGTTGTGATTCTGATCGATAGTTCAGCTATCGGAAGTTTCGCTAGAAACTTCCATACAGGATTTGACTCCGACTATGAACTCATTAAAAATACGCGACCCGTCTCTAACAAGACTCCCGACGATCGGATCATTAAACTTTTTATAGCAATCTAACTAGAAGCCAAAAATGAGCAGTTTCGTCTTTGTTTTATGTCGCAGAACCGAGCGGTTGTAGAGAACAAAATGGTACTGCCCGCCCTCGTACCCAGTCCCGGACTTCTTCTTCTTCTTGGCAACGCATAACTCGGGATAGGAACACTTATAAATTTCACCAATAGCTTCAGAATAGGCTGGAAGAGCCGCTTTCATGTAAAATAGTCGATGTTATATTTTGGTAAACAATCGACTATACGGTATATGTAAGACGCATAATTAGATAACATTTTAGATATCTTAAAGTAAAAATGGCAGTATCAAGGAGACCCAATGAAGAAACGGTCCGCTAAAAGGCAACGTTATTGGGAGAGTCCTGAATCTGCTCGCTTGGCGAAGAGAGTGCGGTACGGGAAGGCTAAGCGTACCCTGCAAAACCAAACGGGGCCGTCGAAAGAGTGATATCGATAAATTTATTCAAAGGTATGTAAATGTCGCTACCTACTTTTACTAAGCGTGGTTTATAATATAGTGACATTGGTGGCTGAACATTACGGATCAATGTGCACGAAAAAAGAAAAAAATGAATGAAACAAGTAAATAAAAAACCTCTATGAGAAAGTTGGTGGGATATAAGATTTGAAGGCAACGGTGGTGTAAAAAGCAAGGAAACAGGGGTCTGTAATAGTAAGGGAAAATGTTAGCACACGAACATAGTATATGCTACAAACGGGCTAAATATAGGACTATATGACATTTTCCCTTACTATTACAGACCTTTGTTTCCTTGCTTTTTATACCACCACTGCCTTCAAATTATATATCCCACCAACTTTCTCATAGAGAAGGCTTTTTATTTACTTGTCCCAAACTTCTGGGGTGCACCAACATATGGCTTATAGAGTATTATAAGTATATCAGTGCATAATGTCATGTATACAAGTGTAATAGTGACGTCAGCTGTGCATCGCAGGCTCTGTACATGTCTGAGACGCGCACCCTACATGTCTGCACCCTGAACTCTCACCTGACTGTTAGATATATAAACCTCTATTTTTGTATGTACAGACACGTGCTATGTAACTGCTCTTGATTATATATCTGTTGATCTAAGAAACGTTACACTGGCATAGTCGGCAGGATGGCAAAACCAGTACTATTTCCCGAGCCGTTCAGTGGCGAGGCGGGAGATTGGGACAAATGGTTGAGCCATTTCGAAAGTGTCGCGGTGATCAACAAATGGGAAACTGGCGGTGAGAAGCTGAAATGGTTACGCGTATGTTTAACAGGAAAGGCACAGACTGCCTTCACGAAACTGCTAGGAACTGAAAGAGACGATTACGGTGAGTGCGTCAAAGCATTAAAAAAACGTTTCGTTCCCGATAGCAGGAAGGACCTGTACGTCGCGGAGCTACAGACGAGGTCGAAACGACGAGACGAGGACTGGGCCTCTTTCGGCGATTCTCTGAGGGTTCTTTCTGATAAAGCGTACCCAGATTTCGAGGACTGTGCTCAAGGGATAATTCCCGTCCCATGTCAAAGTCAGAGAGGAGCGGAGGTGGAAAGCCGCAAAGACCTGTGGTGTGTTGGAACTGCGGTGAGAATGGCCACACTTCCCAGGCGTGTAGAAACCGCTCCACAGAGCATCAGGGAAACTCCAGTCCCTCGGTGGCACGGGCCAGCCACATGAGGGGAGACATGTAAAAGCCCCAGACAACACTGTAACTTTACAACACTATCCGCAACGTGTGGTGCGAGTTTTCGTATTGTAGTATCGATCAATACCATCCCCGTAGAATGCTTATTTGATACAGGAGCTGCAATTTCCCTCCTGCACGGCAACGTATGGACGAAGATAGTGGCTGGTGGTCTCGTGCAAACGCTACAGGAGTGGACTGGACAGACGCTAGTTGGGGTCAACGAGAACAAGCTATCGGTAAGAGGCTACAGTCTCATCCCAATATCAGTGAAAGGTAAGCAGTTAAATGCCAAGTTTATTATTACGGACGATGTAAAAGTTGATGCAATTTTGGGGCTAGATTTTTTGAAGGAAAACCATTGCATGATTGACTGCAGCAAGCGAGTTATAACTTTTCCCCCCAAAGACTTTTCCCTGCCACTAGATGACAGTCCGCGAGGTGGTGACACCAGAACTATTGGGTTAGTTATCAACTCAGTAACGACTGTACCTGCTGGATGTGAGTTAGAGTTAATGGTAACACCGTTGGAAAAGATTGAGAGTGGTGCTTGGATCTTAGAGGGGGAGGTGGCTAGCAGACATGGAGTCATGGTCGCTCATGCGCTTGTATGCCCCAATAACCAGTCTGTACCTATTCGGGTGCTCAACCCACGCGAGCAACCAGTGGTACTTAAGAAAGGAGACCTAATCGCTAGGATGGAGCCGGTAGAGCAAAGACCCATCAACGTAAATTCAGTGGGTATCACCCCTAGTCCAGAGCTATCCCCGGAAGACAATGAAACCCTATATGGAAAATGGTATCAGAGGTTGGCGACCATATATTGTCCACTGAGAAAGAGCAATTGTTTTCTGTTTTGTCAGCATATGGTGATGTTTTCTCCTTGCACGATAACGATGTAAGGCACACCATCGCTACAAAGCACAGAATAGACACTGCAACGCCCCTCCTGTTCACTGTCCCCCTCGAAGGATGCCCCATGCTCAGAAGGAGGAAGTCAGAAAACTACTTCGAGACATGCTGGAATTAAGAGTGATCCAGGCATCGGATAGATAGTCCCTGGAGCTCTCCTATTGTACTTGTCAAAAAGAAGGATGGGTCTGTTCGATTTTGCGTTGATTACAGAAAGGTTAATGCGATAACCAGAATGGATGCGTATCCTTTTCCTCGCGTTGATGACACTTTAGATACCTTGGCTGGATCCAGACTGTTCACAACACTCGACCTAAAAAAATGGGTACTGGCAAGTAGAGGTGGAGGAGGCAGATCGACAAAAGACAGCTTTCAACACATCAGAAGGTCTGTACCAATTTAACATGATGCCGTTTGGATTATGTAACGCCTCCGCGACGTTTCAACGTTTAATGGACAGAGTGCTCCATGGGCTGAAGTGTTTAGTCTATATTGATGACATTGTGGTAGTGGGAGGCAACATGCTGGAGCATTTACAGAACCTGGGATGCCTGTTGGGTAGGCTGAGTGAAGCCGGTCTGCGCGTAAAACCTTCAAAGTGCAGGTTTTTATAAAAGGAGGTGAAATTTCTGGAGCATATAGTATCTGAAAGGGGATTTCAACCGATCCTGGCAAAACCGAAGTAATACAGAAGTGGCCGGCCCCTAGTAGCAAGCGTGAATTGCATCAATTTTTAGGCCTAGCAAACTACTGTAGGCGATTCATAAAAAGCTTCGCGTTGATTGCCAAACCTCTCCAACATCAAACCGAAAAGGGTGCACCTTTTGAGTGGACTGCAGCATGTCAAAAATCTTTTGACGATCTTCGTAAATGCCTAGTGTCTTCTCCCATCCTCGCTTACCCTGACCACTCAAAACCATTCATTTTAGGCGCCGATGCAAGCGATGTTGGGTTAGGGGCGGTCCTTTCACAAATCCAGGGCAACGGGTCGGAAAGTGTAATAGCATACGCTAGTCGCACGCTCAGCAGACAAGAGCAAAAGTACTGCGTAACCCGGAAGGAGTTATTAGCTGTGGTGGAGTTCACACATCATTTCCGACCCTACTTCTTAGGTAAGAAATTCACTTTAAGAACAGACCACAGTTCGTTGGCATGGATGCAAAATTTCAAGGAGCCAGAAGGGCAATTGGCGCGTTGGCTGGAAAAGAAGTGCGTGCTGGGGAGAAGAAGATGTTCAGATGGTTTATATGCTGATGTTAATTAAGAGCGTGGTAGAGATCTGCCAAGGTGCCCGACATGCACAAAGAAAAGGCACATCAGAATATTCTGAATCATTAGTACTGTAACCGATAATAACCCGTATACACAGGTAGCCAGGTTCGGACCTAGCGCATTTTATTTCTCGCCATTTTTCAAGTATTTTCATATCCTATGTCCTCTACAACTTCTTTCTTACGCACTCCATCATGGAGTTATAGTGGCCCACACTTTAAAAAGCGCACATTTTAACTGGACGTGGCAACTTTGATGCTCTTCTTAGAACATTTTTATAATGTGCGCTATAGGAATTATCCCGCAACTGTGAACGCTTCCGCAAACTTTTTTTGGAATAAATAATACTGAAAAACGATATTTATAAGCGTTCGCGGGTACACATTAAAAACCGAGCCATTTTTTAATGAGGCGGATGCTTTCCGGTGTATTTGTACGCGTACGGCAGTCGAACACCTACTGGCTGTTACTCTTTTCTACTAAAAATCTCAATCATCTTTGTTCTGTGAGGGGGAACAGGTGCTATGCGATACAAATTCCAGAAGACGTAAAAAATTTAGGACTGTCCACCAGAGAGCTCGGCAACAGATTTGCACAAAATGAGTCAAGCAATAGATGATCAGCTTGATCTTAGTCAAGATTGGCCTTTCAATCCTCCATGCGCTGGATTTTTTTGCACAACGGTGTCTATGGTACTCATTAGCATCTGAGGAGACTGCATTGGTGTTGATACGTTTGCTAGAACAGCATGGTATGGAATGGGAAGTTATGACATTAATTGGGTGAGTGGAAAAATACGATCCTAGTAAAACTTACTTATTAGGGGTTTCGATAAACCACAGGTCAAGAGCCATGGGCTTACTAAAGTTTCCAGTAATACACTGAGGTGAGCTTAAGTGATGGAAATCACTGAGCCTATTGTGGTGGGGGTAGCCAACCTATGGCATAAGACGATTCTACAAGCCAAGTTGCAACATGGATGGGTCAAGGTGAATAATTATAATGGAATCACAGAAGCCAGCTCTGGATCTATCTATCTGTAGCGTAGGAGATGCTTAGCCTGGATTCATGTGCTGTACATTGAAAACCACAAAAGCTGTGGGTGATGGCCTATGGTTGAGCACGTACCAAGCTGCTGGCGTTATTCAACCTGATAAATTAGTACTTAAAATCATGGGACATGAGCATCTAGTGGATGCCATGGGTACATTAGTGGAAGCCAAACAAGAGCAGTGGAAAAGTAAATAAACAGAAATTGCCTATGAGGTGAATTAAAGGGTAAGGCTATAATGCTGGAGGTACAAGTGTGAGCAGAATGGTGGCAACAAGTGGCTTGTACTTGTGTATGTGTGTGTGTGTTTGTTTGTTTGTGTGAGTGTGTGTGTTTGTTCGTGCATGCGTGTGTGCATAAGTGTGCATTCTTGTCACATCTAAATCTGCACATAGCATCAAGAGACAACAGGGAAATTAAAACACAAATTTACAAGTGTGTGTGTGTGTGTGTGTGTGTGTGTGTGTGTGGTATGATGGATGACTGCCAAAACCATTTTTATGTGTGTATATGCACATATGTTTGTGATTGAAGCATACTCCAGTGTGTGTGCATGTGGGTGTGTGCATGTGCATGCATATGTTTAAAAGTGCAAAAGGCAACAAGAGACCAGTTGGTAATTGGTAATAATATTGCCAGAGCAAAGAAACACATGTGACTACAGTAGCAAGAGTATGCTAATGCTTGAATTTGTGTGTGGTGTGTATGTGTGTGCAAGCTAGCATAAATATGGACATTGAAACACAAGCCAATTTAGAAAAAGCAAAGGCTCCAATAGAAATACAAATTTAGATACAAAGTGATTAATAGGATGACTGCTAAAGGCAGTTTTGTGTTTGTATGTAGGTGGAAAATTAGGAAACAAAATAAATTGCAATAGCAAAGCATTGATGTTGATGTGAATGACTGACTGCCCATTGTGTGTGTGTATGTGTGTGTGTAAGTGCACATGGCAACATCGCAATACACAGCTATTTCACACCTAGATTTTAGCCTGGAGCATCCCTGGGAAAGCAGCACTTACATTCAACCCTAAGCCTAAAAGTCTGGGAAAGCCTCGCCTCCATTGAACTAATTCCCTCACTTTCAGTCATACCCAATCCAACACACTGTCCCTTAAATATTGACACCTGGTATGGTTCCAGGTCACACATGTATATATAAAGGATGGTAGGGGTGGGCTGCAATCACTCAGTTTACAGCTAAATGCCAGCTGCATAGCTTACCACCTGTGCATTGGCTGTACTTATACATTCATTGCTACAGGTGTTATTGTTTATACATCAATGGCAGGCAGCACCCTTTGGGAGTTTACCCTGACCTAACCACCATAACTTGATCAGCATCAAGGTGTGGGCTAACCAAATGGTAATCCAGCCACACATGTATTTACCAACATGCAGAAAACTCTCATTGGCCTACTAAAATCTGTTTCTTGTTTAATTTATCTTCATTGGTGAACCAATTAATTTGGTTCTACAGAATAATATCCATAGGTCACATATACACACATGCACACACTCAAATACATACACAACCCCAGATCAGAGCAACTGGTTTCAATTAATTCTGTCAGAATGCTCCCTCATGCTTAGCTTGCAATCAGTGTGTGCAAGGCATAGTTGATTGTTTGCCCAAAAGGGCTCAGGCGACTGTGGGTGTGCTGTTCCCCTATCCTGAGTACAAGGGAATGCATGTTTGATAGATCTGTGCATGTGCAGAAGTAAAAAAGGAAGGGTTGCGTTTCAGATTAAGCTAGCCCTGGTCCATTTATGAGATCTCGCCTAAATGGACCGGGGGAAGTATATACATGTAAACGACGTGTGGCGGTCCATTGCTATTCACATGCAGTTACTTAATGAACTTTCAAGTGCATGAAGTGGGTTTCACGACAGGACAATACCACTACAATCATGCGGTATCACTTGCACGGTTATTCAAATTCTTCAAATGATGGACATACAGCATGCCAGCCCAGGCCACAAAGATCGAAAGTATGCTGGTTTTATGACACCAACTCTTATTATCTGGGGTCACACACATTGGCACACACACACATGCACACACACAACCCAATCAATATCTAAATGACATCCATTAGCTACATGTAAGGAGGTGGTGACAAACAGCTAGAGGCCATTCTATAGCTGATGCCTCTGTCCATAGAACTCAGCAACAAGTGGAAACACTCTACCAGTGTGTGTATGTGTGGGTGTGCATGTGTGCCTGTGTGTGTGCATGTGTGTGCCTGCGTGTGTGTACCTGTGTATGTGTTGTGCGTGTTGCGCGTGTACCTGGTACGTGTGATTTATATGTGTGGTTCTAGTACTCTGGAAAAGGGCTTACTGCATACATTTTCACTGGGGTTGGAAGCCTTGCATGCCTGCCAGTGAATATCATTTCTAACCTAGTGGCTAGACTGGGCCTCTGTAATGGATTGAGTGGTAATTGTATTCACATACAACTGCAGCCATGGGTTCCCATGTACCCAAGAGTTCTAGCAATACACTGGAGTACACACACACACACACACATACACACAACACGTACAATACATACATACTCACTCTCGACACACACTAGGTCCAAATGTATAAAAGACATGGAGTACATGGAATTTAGAGAGGTGGTGACCAGATGATAGCTGATGCCTTTACCTTAGCAACAAGTGGAAAATTGGTGTCTTTGAACAGATTCATTTTTGGCAAGCCAGCCCTGGTGTAGGGTCATGGCATGAGTGTGTGTTTGTATGTGTGTGTGTGTGTGTGTGTGTGGAGTGCACAAAGGCATTGCTTCGCCATTCATTCACTGTATGATCAATTTGTCGACTTTGGATCTTGCGAGTAATGCAAGGTCCAACCAATTCAGGTCGACAGATTGATCATACAGCGAATGAATGGCGAAGCAATGCCTTTATGTGTTCCTTTCCATGTACCGTCGTCACAATTATATCAATGCACAACAAATACCATATGATTCATTACTTAATTGCAGGACCTACTATCAATTATATCTTTCAAAACATATCAATTTACAATAACTCCATTGACTGTTCATTCCTGAACAATCAGTCCTACTACTGTATGGTGTGCTGCAGTACTGATCCATCTGTTCCTGCTGATTCAAGTGTGTACAACATCTCCACTACCAGAGATACGAAGGTGATTGTCTCCCTTCAAGGTCTACCCGGAGGTCAGATGTACTACTGCAAGGCAGCTGCTACCAACAATTATTCTGCGAGCTACACTATTCCTGTCATTGGTAATGTGACAATGTACTTCAGCTTTGTGACAAGCCTTCTCCCAACTAGCTCACCCACTACATGTAAGTGCATAGTAGTTAACACAAGGATGTATATGCATGTGTTGAAGTAAAGAAAGAATTGGGCTAGAAAAACATTTCTCGTAGTGGTTCTGGTGGTTTTCAGGTACGTCTGTCTGAATGACCGGCAATGGTACATATCTGCAAAATAATTCCTGTAATGGTGCATTTTTGTTTGATTCAACACTCTCTATTGCATGCACTTCTCAAAGCACAAACATGCAGGTTGCACCTTCATACCAGCTAGGTCGTTACTTAAATGACACAATTCAACTTGCTTCTGATACACCCTAGAACATTAACAGTGCAGGTATGTAAACAGTGTGTACTTAGGACTTGGTGACAAACTGTTAGGAGCAGCAGCGAAGCATTAAAGCTTAGTGTTATATAATATATTCTTTTCTCCTAATAAATATTTTCCGCCTTTGGCCAAAGTAATTCATTATTCTATTTGCATAATCAAATTGATTCATGCAATGGATGTAAAATGCAGCTGACGTATATACAGTACAATAATCATAGTAGTCGTGCATGGCTCCGCATACATGCCGATTTTAATTGCATGCTTTAGAACTAACATGAATTTCACATTTACAATGAAGCATTCCACTGAAAGAACTCGCTTTTTACTTTTAATTTCTTTGCAGTGAATGCGGCCTCCATTGACATGTGGTACACTTTTATCGGAATAACAATTGCCTCCTCATTCGTTGCGTTCTTCTCTCTGGGAGTGTTGCTGACCATGTGTGTTGGTCATGTGCTCAAAACGAAGTCCAAACTTACTCCCCATAAGCCTACCCTGGAACCATCTGTGTATGAGATGGTTGATACTGGTCAGAAGAATATCACATCTATATTTGAGGTGGAGGCCAATTCTGCATATGGAATTGTAAAGTAATATAACACAGCTGACATTATACGTGTGCTATAGCTGTATATACTGTTGTCTGATGATCATATGTCATACTTAAAGGATTGTTTTTTTTTTTTTCATGGTAGCACTGTCCCTAGTGTGTGAGTTAGCTCCATCAAGTTCCTTTCATGTTGAGATGTTTACGCCACTACAAGGGCCTAGCTCCTCCTCACCAGAGTACCCCATTTCCTTAGATGCTGCATGCACTTCCACTTTGAGACACTTCCTCTCTTGGACCAGTATAAATGCCCCCTCCGCATAGTATACCCCTGCTGCTCCACCAGTATATGCAACCCCCAATTTCACATCCACAAGTAGACACAGATCCTAATATACCATCTCTTCATATCTGGGAAGGGGTCAGCTGCAACTTTGCAACTTTGTTGCAGTCCAATTGGACACCATGTCGTTATCAGAAAATCTATGAGAAAGTTGGTGGTGTATAGGATTGGAAGGCAATAGTGGTTTAAAAAGGAAGGAAACAATGGTGTAATATGAAGGGGAAGTGTAGTAGTCCTATATTTTGCCTATTTGTTGGACATTGTATTTGTGTGCGAAGTATAGGACTATTACATTTCGCCTTCTTATCAGACCCTTGTTTCCTTGCACCACTATTGCCTTCCAATCTAATATGCCATCAGAGAATGCTTTTATTACTTGTTTTATAAAGAATGCTGAACAGCTCGAAAGAAATGTATGCTCGATCGTTTCACACGCATTAGAAAGCTGACACTGGACGAAGCAAAGAAGTTAATATTCAGTCCGTGTAGTCAAAGTGTGCATATAGGATTGGAAGGCAATAGTGGTGTAAAAAGGAAGGAAACAATGGTGTAATACGAAGGGGAAGTGTAGTAGTCCTATATTTCGCCTATTTGTTGGGCATTATATTTTTGTGAGAAATATAGGACTATTATACATTTCCCCTTCTTATTAGACCCTTGTTTTCTTCCTTTTTGCCTTATATGCCATCAGAGAATGCTTTTATTACTTGTTGCATAAAGAACGCTGAACAGCTCGAAAGAAATCTTTTGATAAGGCATATGATACTCGCAATCACCTCAAAGGATTAAACGATTCCTTTCGACACTTTGTGAAGAAGAGCTGATCGTTTCGCACTCATTGACATGCATTAGAAAGGTGGCACTGGACGAAGCAAAGAAGTTAATATTCAGTCCGTGTAATCAAAGTGTGCATATTTTGTACTATACCACACCCGTCGAGTAGTCTTCATTAGAGTGCAATCGATTTTATTCTGCAAGTGTCAAAACGATAAACGTGATGGCCACCAAGTAATCAAGAGTGTTAATTCAATTTGGTAACAAATTTTACAAGAAAATAAAAAACCTCTATGAGAAAGTTGGTGGGATAGAAATGGTGGTGTTAAAAGAAAGGACCTGCCAGTGCATGCTACGACCACATGCAAGGCCTAGCTCTATAATTATATAATTGTTAGAGTGTAACATGTTCTGCCTATTTATAACTAAAATGTATGCAGTACTGATGCATATGTTCCATCTTTATACTATTTTAGTCAGTCAGTTGTCCATGCACCAGCAGTCCTTGTAATATAGCAGCCGCTGTTCAGTATTTGGAGGTACATTTGTCGCTCTAGCGTTTCCAAGTCTGTAAGGACATATTTTCAATCATTCATACACAAGTGACATCCATTATATAATACATGTATGGTTGTAATTCATGCATCCCACGTCCCGCAAACTCACATGTTCCGTAAAACTGTAGCACGACAGGGTGATCGTTTGCATCCAAGCTGCTAATGAACTTGGCCACTGCACCAGACTGCGTGTGTAACAAAATAATACAAAATGCATATGTGGATTATAATATCAATCAGCAATGTATGGGACACATTCCTGCCTCTATAGTGGACTATAATTTTAGCCGTAAGTATATTGTGCGTAAACTACTATGGATGTCGAGTTCGGAGCTGGGTCTATAAATTATTTCGCTGCATGTCATCCGTGTGTATTTGTCAACCCATTGCATTATAGAATTCCATTGCCATATAGGCGGTGGAGTTCTGTTAAGGGATGGGCAAAACGGCAAATTTGTTAACCGAACTTCTTGTATCAGGATGATGCAGGTTTTGCCTTCTTTTTTTTTTTTTTGCTGTGCGTTGTTCGTAAAAATTAACGAACCGAACAAATCAATAGCAATTCTACGGCTATCACCTAGTAACGTCGGTACCCCGTATGAATAAGACCAGTGTTGCCGCGGTCAGCCGCGATCGATCCGGTCACGATCACTGCGAACTGTACCGGATCATCCCGGTCACGTTCGTGGACGATAGCTGACCGTTTACAATCCATCCGGTCAAAGTTGACTGTTACCGGGAAAATCTAGACGGTTATGGACGAACCAGATGCTTGAGTGTTTGATAAATAATACATACATCTATAATAAACACATGAATAATAATTTTAAATAGCCTGTTTATACAAGTTTAAAAGTTAGTTATACGTTGAAGTTTTTGTTACATCGAAGAAAGATGACTCTTTCCGCCCTTCCTCCATCCATGCGCCATCTTTTTCGTTCCACGATCAGTTATAGCTGTGAGAATACTCTCTCAGAGGGCGCACTGGAAGCTGGAATAGCCAGGTACTTGAGAGTTATGAACATCAATCAGATGTTTTTTCATCCTTGTAGTAGGCCCATCATTGCGAGGAATCCAAACAGTTTCACCTCCCTTTTGCATGGATATTTATATCAGTTGAGTCACAACATTTTGTAGTGAACTGTCCCATATGAGTGATAAGAATAAATTAAAACTACGAGCAAGAATATACATGCACGAATTTGTCCAATACGTACACATGTACATGCAGCTAAGGTTGTTGATAAAGATGGATACATATACATGTACTTACAACGTGAGGTGCCACCATTGATGTTCCTGCAGGTGTGATGAGTCAAAATGGTGTTGCGTCCAAATGAATTATAATAGTGAAATCGTACAATTAGCATATTTTGTGTGGACAGGCATGCACATATAGTTCGTCCAAATCCCATGACCGGAACATCAGATAGGTGACATTAAACTCTAGTTTATTATTTTTAAGAATAGCTTGAATTGTGTCAGTTTAGCAATTTACTACATTCTAGCTGTTGCTCACCAGCATACATATTGTGACCATCTCCGCCCATAATGGAGTCAGTATTAATACCCTGAAATTGTTCCATTTACATGTATATGCATAGATTTAATACACCAAATAATAACAGTTAGTGATAACGCTCACTGGCGCAATGATGTGAGCGCATTGGCCATAGTTGCTGAATTCAGCGGCGAATTCGTCCCTGCTGTTACAAGCCATAACGGTTATGCTATATAGATGAAAGAAGAACGGGACCAATTAATAGAATAACAAAATAAGTTTATCAAACTGACGCTTTAGCAGCAATAGCAGGAGAATATAGACAAGCGTCTTTCGCTTCATTTCCAGCATCTGTAACTACAAAAAAATTACCCTGTCCATGAATAACATACATGTAATAGGAGTTAATTTCTGTTCCTTAATCTCTAACGTGCAGCCTGCCCATAGTTTAACGCTTTTAACTTGGACACCAAGCTTTTTAGCCTAAAAATGTAGGGGTGATGTTAGCTCACGCCATAATGCGCTCAGGAAAATCTTTTAAGGCTTTCTGTACCAGTTAAAGTTGGCGCAGGGTCATTCGCATGGTGTCACAACTGATACTCTATAAAGCTAGTATCTCCACTACATCCTACGCCTAATACTGCTGAAGCGGGTGCATGCAGTCTTTGAGGTAAAAAGCACCAGATATCTTTTAATATTAATCCAGGGGAAAATCCTTATTTAAGGATGTCATTATCCTTTAATAAGGATCACCTTTTACATTGCATATTTTTGCTAACCAAGTAAGATAGAATAAATGGTATTGGTCAATTGTATACTGATTAGCCTCCATAACAAACTTTTAATGATGTCAATATGATCAATGTCCGTGTGGTAAAACAGGGAGGAAGTGGCACATCCTTATTTAAGGATTGACGCCATCCTTAAATATAAGGATCACAACAGTAGAGATTATTGACCATAAAAACCATGATGGTTTTAAAACTCTTGATTTTCTCTGATAGCCAGTTGATCCAGCTATACTCACAACCTGATTCGTCGAAGAAATGACTTGCGGTTAGCTTTTTTACACCATAACACTTCAAAATTAAAATCAAGCATTTATAATGACGTGTACTAATGTAGATGCTCCCTTCTGCTCAAACGCCAGCGTGCAGGACGTACCTTCAGAGATAATATATAGAAACGAATTGGAAACGAATCACGTGCGCCATACATTCGTTGAAAAAAACTGCGGGCAATGCTATAAGTGTTTAATCACACCTTTTAGAGTGTCAAAAGGGGCGGTAAAGAAGAACACGTACAGGGTTTTTTTTGGCTTGCGCTCGTCAGTATTGAACACAATAAGGTAGGTTTACATTTTTAAAAAAAGAATAATGGTAGGATATTGTTTTTACGCAAAGAAAACGCAGTTTTCGTGGTATTTTACATCACAAAGATGCTTTAAAGGGCATTTATTCTAGCCTGTTTTTTTGTGGGACAGCCGTTTCTCAGCTAATGATGTGTATAAATCGAAAAGTAGCTAGTAACGTTGGTAACTGAATAAATTTTTGCATGAATAAGGTTTTGTTGAGAAAGCGCTTCTAGAATCGGCTGTATCGTCACATATAGATACGTGGATGCCTCCTTTTTGCGGGACAGCGTAGCTTTTGTTTCGTATCGAGAACTGTCGCGGAAGGCTCCATTATGTAAAAAACTGTTACCTATTTTGCATAGTTGTATTTTTATATGGTGTCTTCGTATAAAAACATGTCTAAAACTATTTTTGAAGAGATGGGACGAAGAAAATTTCGACTGTCGGTTCATCGAAAAAATGAAGAGCGAAGGAAAGCAGCATTGAGGCGTGTATCAGCATTGAGGCGTGTATCAGTTCCCAGTGATTTATTTACAGCGGTGCCAGTTGGTTCGATGACCATTCAAAGTTCGAAAGCAGACCTCCATCCTGTTGTTGAAAATCAGCGTATGGAGGATACTGGTCCATTTCTTGTATCTTTCCCACTATCAGTTTTTATGCTAAGTGAAGTGCATGCATTGGATGTCCTGTTGTCAAGGCTGAAAATGACAACCCTCCCTTCTATGTATGTGGGTTATTCTTGATGGCTTACCCCTTTTTGTCTACAGAATGCACTGTACGCAGTTACAACCTACTGTATTGATGTCAGTTAAAGTTACAGCTGAGTTATAATGGTCTGCAACTGTCTTGGACAAGATGGTTATGCCTGAGCAGTTCCCTGAACTTGGTGAAGTCCCATCTACCATCTCAGCTGTTACAATAATAGCAGAGATAATATATAAAAAACAAAAAAAAAACTCACATATGCGGTGTCGAAGCCATATATGTTGCATGTAGCATTGTCCGCGTTAATTGGTGTTAATTGGGCTCGTTTCCAATCCCTCTATATATTATCTCTGGTACCTTAGCCTCACTGAAACCACGTGCACTGCATGTGGTTGTTCTGCCGCCGCTTTGGTCTCCTATATACGCCTACATGTATGTCATCCATCCGTACTGAGGAATTACACCCGTTGCTTTCTGTGGCACCCCTCGGTATCTAAGCAGGGTTGTTTAGCTTGACGTCAGCTTTCGAGTGTATGCAATCGCTTCGATCTTTGGAAGTACTGGTCCGTAAGTGAGCGTAGATTGTCGACGCCGCAAGGATATTGTTCCAAAGATCCATCTGACAGTGTACATTATACTCCTAGAAACCTGTCCTTAATTCCTTGCCATACGTCACTTTAAATTGATTTTGCTTACTACTATATCGCCAGCGGCAAATGATGGTTTCGCCGTATTTACATTGCATTACCGGTTTTTGAGCAAGCCAAACCTGTTTTAATCGCGGCAGTATCGCTGATCTGCATGATCTTGAATCTAGTGAATCACTAATATAAAACAAAGCACCAAGATTACATCATTCTTCTAGAAAGCGGTCATCATCCTTATTTAAGGATGGCCATCCTAAAACGTTAAAGCACCATTCATGATAAAACATGTGTATTGTGATTAGATGTACTTTTGTACTTCGAACCTTATCTGTTGCATTTTGCTGCGGTCAAATAACAAGTATTTAACGAGTGTATTCCTCTCCACCTCCCTGTTTCGTCTTTCGTCTTAATCGTGTGGCACACTACCCATCGAAAAAAAAATGAAAAATATGAGTTGCTTTTTTTATGAATAACGCAAGCATGAATAAACATAAGACTTTTCATTTGAGAGTGATACAACTGTTTGCTGCACGTTCCCTCAACTGTCAACACTCAGTGTCAGAAGATGTGCGTGTTACGGACACCCTGCATGCATGGGGACTGAAAGCCAGCCTCCTGGACCACATCTCATCATCAAGTTTACGGAGGGTCAACGCATGTGTGTTTGGTGCTATCATAACACCAAAAAAAAAAACGCAGTCAGAAATCATATTTTTGTTCGTTGTGCATGTTTGCATTAGGCCCCAACCTCTTCTGTTTGATTGTTTTTAAATTTAAAAGTCTTTGGCAGTATTCATGGTTTTAAATGAATAGAATGGGGGTTTTAAAAGGATATTATGATATGTACCTATACAGCTAGGGTCTGGACTGTAAATCCAGACCCTAGCGCCAAGCAAACAACTCGATACACGATTTTAATTTTAGTATAACGGTTACGTCATAGCGCAGAGAGACCCTTCTACATGTACAACACTGTCTCAACAATTCCCGGAAAGGTCCGAGTCCTGATTACAATAATATTAGCAGTACGCATGATAGGTCCTGAACGATAGGCTTAGGTAGTTTAGGGCCTAAAATTTAATATGCATGATTTAGGACCTTTTAATGATCATGACATGGCATATGTTTTAATGTACGGTAACCCTTAGCAATTTATCTCATGTCCAGGCCCTGTATACATCACAACTGAGGAATATGATATGGTCTATGTATATAGGGCCTATAGAATGGAGAGTACAGGTACTAGTAATTGAGGACAGATTTACAATGTAATATAGGTGCATCGAAAGTTACTTAAGTCTACAACAAAGCTTAGTAGATTTAGTACTATGTCTGTTTCTGTGATTGTATCAAAACTACAACAAAGGTTAGTACTTATTAAGATTCCTACCCTTAGCTTTATTCCACAAACCGCATACACTATACAATCCACACGAACACACGCTGTTAAGTACACACACACACGCACACATGCACACACACACACACACATAAACACACACATACACACACACACAGGCTGTTCATTCCACACACACTATTCACAGTACACACTCCACATCACACCATTGATATAATCACACGCACATCCACACACTTTACTGTACACACGCAGCCAACCGCACACTAAACACACTGTTCTGTCCACACACACGCACACATTCACACACACAGACTGTTCATTCCACAAGCACACTGTTCAGTAAACATACCACCCACGCACACATATTCCAGCCCACACCACACGCACTGTTCAATCCACATCACTTCATCGGAAGTTTCGCTTACAAACTTACATATAGAACTTGATCCCGTCTATGAAATCATTAAAAACACGCGAGCCGTGATAACGAGACTCCTGACGATCGGATCGTTTAGCTAGTTGTTGTAATCGAACGAGAAGACGAAAGTGATTAATTTCGTCGTATGTTTTATGTCGCAAAATCGCGCGGTTGTAGAGAACAAAAGAGTACTGGTACGTCCTCGCGTACCCAGTCCCAGAATTATCCTTCTTCTTGACCACGCATAACTTAGGATAGGAACACAATTAAAGAATGGTAAGTCGACCAATAGCTTCAGAATTGGCTGGAAAAGTGCCTACTGTGAAGAAATAGTCTATTGTATATTAATTGTATTGTTATACTAGGGCCGTACTAAATGCTACACGTATCTTTACAAGGCAGAATCTTGACAAGTTTAAAATTGTCAATACCAAATCAGAAAACTACAGGAGAAGTAGCAAATGATTTACAATCAACTACATGTGTACTGTCGGTGTAAGACGTATAATTAGAGATATCACTGCATGAAAGTTTGGATTTACAGTATATTTACTACTGTTCAAATATGGTGCAAATGTGTTCTAAATATTGTATGTGTGACATTTCCACTATAGTAAATGAAAGCTTTATATTTACTACTGTGTTGATGTCATAAATACCATATTTACTAACGCATTTGTACCACACTTGATCAGTAGTAAATATATTGTAAATTCCAAACTATCATGCAGTTATGAATTTATGAAACAAGTAACTAAAAACATTCCCCATGAGAAAGTTGGTGAGATATAGACAGTGGTGGTGTAAAAAGCAAGGAAACAAGGGTCTGTAAAAGTAAGGGAAAATGTCATAGTCCTATGATCATAATCTATGATCACACACTTCACTGCACACATGCCCCCAACCTGCACTTCACACTGTTCAGTCCACACACGCGCAACATCCACACATCTTAATAGTTTTTAGTCCTTACAAACACACACTGCATGAAAGTTTGGATTTATAATACATTTACTACTGTTCAAATGTGGTGCACATGTGTATGTAAATATTGTATATGTGACATTTCCGCTATAGTAAATGAAAGCTTTATATTTACTATGGTGTTGATGTCACATATACCATATTTACTAACACATTTGCACCACATTTGATCAGTAGTAAATATATTGTAAATCCAAACTTTCATGCAGTGACACATACGTGTACACTGTTCAGTCCTCATCAGACACACATATGCAAACACATTTCAGTCCACACACCACACATGCACACTGTGCCGTCGCCACAGAAACACTGTTCAATCCACAACCGGCACACAATGTTTTGTCTACTCACAGGCGTGGTTTATTATGCCCAGACTTCCAAGTTAGGATTGCTTCCTACACATGCAGATACCATACATGTACTTGCATGTATTTGGGGGGGGGGGGGGGGGGGGGGGGGGGGCGCACGCCATTTTCAACCGTAACACTACATGGGGCGCAGATATCATAATCCCATCATGCATGGCGCTGCATGGAGCTCAAGTCAATAATCAAATGGTGTTTCGAGTCGGACATGTCGGGATTACATGCATGCATACACATGTATATACGGAATAATAATACATGCATGATGCAATGTTATCACAGATAGTACGTGATGGTGATAATTAAAACATTGGACATTTTATCGACCGTTTTATACTGATTCCTGCCTTCCACTGAAATATAAAAATCTGTTTTTTTACGTGGTAGCCTATATCCAAACAGTATTCTCACATTTTTTATTTATCAGCAGATGGGTGTCCCATCCGTTCTTAGTAAAGTACAGTCGGCCCGGCTGTCAAGGAGCAAACATCCTTGTTTTCCTCTTCTGAGTTGTATGTTCTCCATGGAATAATGTCGCAGTATTTCATCTGCTAGAACTTTTTCCTGGAGCAACTTGACTAAAAGGAAAATAGATAAACTTGGTAAAGAGTATGTAAAGTCCCCTTATAGCCATATTTATCATAAGAGTGTTTACTGTTAGGTGTGGCTGAATTGAACTAATTTTGTAGATGCAAGCTAGGTAGCGATTTCGCCGCCGGTAATGCGCCCATTATTGTTACGTGAGACCCCCCCACCCCCCCTTGGGGCATTGGGAGGGATTTCACCTTTATTAAAGCAAACTGCCCCTGGTTGGGGGTTAATATAATATGTCTATATAATAATATAATAATATGTTAATATAATATGTCTATACTACGTGGTCTGATAAAAGGTCTATAATGCGTGCCCGACTATGGTCAAATGTGTGACCAGTAATGATATTCACACGTCAAATCCCCACTTATTCCTGACTTCGCCCTACATGTAGTTCGCCCCAGAGGGGGGGGGGGGGGGTCTCACGTAACAATGATAGGTGCATAACTTGAGCATGTTCCAATCCCGCAAATCATATATTAATTTATGTTGTGTGATGCTGACGTAAGGCAGATTACGGAATTGTCACATGACAGATGAAAATGGTCTGTACGTCTTGCGCGCGCGAAGAGGGATATAATTATATTCATAATGTCGATGAGTGTTACCTCCGATTGCATGAACACTTCCAACGCTCGAATGTAGTGGGTTCATGGAACGTGGTGCAGACTGATGCGATCCTGGTGCACGAAACACAGAGAATGAAACAAGCACAAGAGCACGGTAAATTACATGAGGTCTTGCATGTGTATAATAGTTGAACTGCACGTCAATTGGTTTGTACCAAATATGCTCAACTTCTGATGCTATACATCTTATTGAGGTTGCTCAAGATCAGTGTGTAATATAAACCCGTTGACATTTTATTGATGAGTATACGAAAATTACTTGATGATGTTGAGAGGGACATTTAAGCTTCAAGAATGACATAATTATGATTACTATATTTATGTAAGACGCATGAAATTTGGAATAACAAATATGGCTTCCATAGAAAATCAAAGCCCAATGTTTGGGAGTAAGGATGACTGTTATTCTGAGATGGGTGATGTTGAGAGTTTTACTGTGGGCCAATGAATAAAAGTTATTACAAGTCCAACTTGTGTAAGATGTACCACCAGTAATTATTGCATATCCGAACAGGAGGCAGATCGATGGAGGATTACATGTACATGTATAACTTGAGAGAAGAGATGGGGTGCTGGAACTGCCTTGAAGATGTGACTGGAGAGCCATTTCCAGTCTATGGATGTATTGAAAATTTTTTTTCATAACCATCCTTTACTATATGCTGCTAGTATAGGGAAGCAGAATATCATCAATGATTTAAATTCTGACACAGGCATCAGTGAATATGCAAACGGAACTACAATGTTATGATATAGATGATGAAGACATCCCTCGTTGATTTTTGGGGGTGAATGGGAATTGCTGAAGAAACGACTGGCACAGTGCTCAAAGATCAGGTAAATTAGATTGTTCATGCTGACCAAAAGTTTCTGTTGCTTCCTGTTCCCACAGGAGTGTGACAATGACTCTACCTCTACTGAACACCATGTGGATTTTCATTGCTATCTCATTTTGGACGGCTTTAAGATGGAATTTATGTATGCATGTAAATGTATTAGGAATATTTACACAATCACTTGAAACTACATGTATTAAAAATTCTTTACTGCACTTTTCAGCAGTGCCATCAACGAACTCAACTACAATTACAAACTCAGTTACTGAAAAATGCCCATTGCAGGAGAAATTCCCTGCTGCATTCTTTTCCACTCCTCTTCTGCTGCTGCATTGAGGTCGTCATTTGTGATGACTGCCTTTGAATGCGGTCTATTTGATGCCCACTCTGAGGCATAACATATGCTGTTGGCAATTTGCCCACCAGTAAACTCAAACCTGTGCAAATAGAAGGCAAGTCACCACTGCTTCACACACACACATATACACACATACACATACATGTAAATACATGCACACACACACACGCACACTTGCCTCTCTGCTAGCCCCACAAAATCCAGACCAGTGCTCACAGGTGCTCTCCTTGGTATCAACTTGGCCCACAGCTTCATTCTTAGCTGGACGTCAGGAGGATGGAGGTCTAGAACATATCTGTAGTGTGTGCATGTGTACACATACATGTAATGGTGGGATGATGTACAAGTGTGTGCACATGTGATGATGTGATGTACACATATATCTGCCTGCATGAAAATAATTCCTATAGGTACCTGCAGAATAAGGACTGCTTAACCTTCAATGGTCAGCCATTTATGCATAATACTATTATAGTTAATTAGTTCAACGGTACAATTATTATACTGCAGACTCATCAATTACATGTGAAATATTCCCTTACGCTACATTAATGGTACTAGAAGACCCAATGTTGGTATTAAATATTCAAGACATTTAAATCAGAACTAATACTTGTATAAGACATCTACATGTATATGACATGTCATAGGTACACAACATGTGTGCTGTTAGTGTAGATGGGGATATGCGTACATGTATGTTGTGTCATTGGCCTTCCATGTCTGGCCATATTCATTTTACATTATTGTCTGCACAAACTACGCATTTCAATATGTGCAGTACACCAACTACACTGCAATCGTATCCACATGTGCACACAACCATAACTACATGTACCTCAGCCTAGGTAGGCGTGGCACGTCCAACTGGCCCAGCGGCTGTCGACTGGTGAGGACAACTATCCCGTTGTAGTGCTCAATCTGATATGCCAAGGTGAAGGTCTCGCACCCAACAAGGCTGGATACCAAACTGCCCACTGCAAGGAGCAAAAGCTAGCATTTGAAATATATACATACCACTCTGAATAGAGCACACCTCCATAGCTTCCCAGGATAACTTCTGCTCCGTCCAGTACCACCATGGCATTGGCCCTCTGGGCATCTTTGAAGAAGGCAGCCACGCCCCTATTGTTCCTAGGACTGGCAGTCATCGTGTGGGAGAGAAGCTCTGTGCAATTCACCTCCTGTGAAGGGGGAGGGAGGTGGTGGTGAGGGAGGGGTGAGAGGAACACACCTTCATCAACTAAACTTCTACCCTAACTAACCACACCCTTCCTCCTTATCTGCTAAACAAAACCTTAAGTTTGTGCAACTGCACTATTTACGTTGTTTTTTGAAACAGAAAAGATTACCTGCCACCTGTATCAACACACCTTCCACTTCTACCAATCACACCTCCACCCTCACTAACCACACACCTCCACCTTCATCAACCACTCTCCACCCTCACCAGTTGACCACAAGCTCTCGCCAACTGACATGGAATATAAAATTATTGATGTAATTTCGGCTCAAGTAGTTGCTATAAATGCCCATAGTTATTATTATGTGGTAATTAAACGTACGTGTGTAGATGTTTGGTGTGGTTATTGTTATACATGTAAAGTTATATGTCAACTCATATTCATATACATGTACATGGTCCGGGATGAGGGTGTGGAGATTACCTTTATTGGCTGCCCTAGTTCGTAGCCCATGGCGTGGGCGATGGCCGTTTTCCCGCTCCCGGGAGGCCCGCACACCAGCAGAATGATGCCGTGGGTCTGGGCCACGTTCTCCTCAGAGGAGAAGCCCCACTGGGCGGCCACAAACTTCCGTGCCTTGGCGGCCACGAGGAAGTGTTGGAGGGTATCCATGGTAGGTTGGCTGTACACCAGGTCCCTCAGACCAAAGGTGGGGATGACCCGCCTCTCAAAGTCCACCATCTCTAGCAGACCCCTGGGGGGGGGGGGGGGGGGGGGGGGGAGGTAGCAAAGGGGATATTTCCCCAGGGGGTTGCCAGGGGGTTAATTTGGCTAACTTTCATCAATATTGCTAACTGATTTGAACACATAAAGAAGCTTGACACTTGGACTATTTTAAGTACAGTAGATGTAATTTATCGAGAGCAGGTAACACAGTACACACAACAAGAGCAACCTTCATCAGCCACGCCCACATCCATACATACTCATAGTATTACTTAAACACCTTCCACTAACCCCGCACCTGCCAGCTTGAAAAATAATAACTCCAGGTGCCAATCAGATAAAACTTTTTAGCGAGCATCCCCCCCCCCCCCCCCTCAAAGTAAAAAAGAATACAATTAATTAATGGTTCTTAAACTTCATATGACTCATCAGCTAAATGCCACTAACCCATTGGCTAAATGTGCACAGATGTAATACCTGGTCATGCCTTTAGTATAAATAGAAGTACACATATTCATGAGCTTAATGATACATTTTATGGCTAGGCACCATTTAAATATCTAAATCCCTAACAGTCGTCATCTTTGTCATATACATATATACTTGTATACAGTGGTTTATCTACTAATTAAATTGCCACCAACCCCCCCTCCCCCTCCCCTCCCCTCCCCCTCCCCTCCCTTGTACTCCCCTCCCCTTCCCTCACTCTCTCCACACTCACACACACCTTAGCTGCAGTCTGGCTCCCTCCATAAGGTGCTGCTCTGTGATGACAAGTGTGCCGCCATGGCAACCCTTGATGGCCAAGGCCAGTGCAGAGAGGACAGCGTTACGTATCAGTCCTCCTGTTAGCTCATAGCTCATGGCCAGGTGGGACCAGCTCACATCAGGTGCCACTACGGCAGCTGGGAACAGAGGCAAGATGAATGAAATGGGAACAGGACAGGTCCAGTTCATGTACATACACTCAAATGGAAACAGGACTCTGTCAGCTCCAGTACGTACACATTACATCATTTTGCATTACATCATTTGCATGCTAAAATGACATACATACACTGTAGATGTACTGCAGCCAGTCAAAGCACACACACATGCACGCACACACACATACATGTACACTGTACATGTACACACACACATACGCACACACGCACACACACGCATGCACACACACACACACACACTGGTATATTGAACAGTTTCACCCAGCAATGTCCCTCAGCAGTGACCATGTATGCATGCACATAGTCACTGCTGCTGTACTAACAAACATGTTGTGTGTGCATAGCCAGCAAACTGCACTTCCACCAAAGCACACACACACGCACACAGTCACAAACACACACACACACACAAACACACACAAACATATACAATGTAGCCAATACAAACACTGGTGATTTAGCCCAGTGTCAAGGTGAGCATGCTATGCATGCAGACATAATAATAGCCCAACACATGATGAAGGCTACTATATTAGTGCATACACAAGCACAAAATGGTGTCCCAATATGCAATTTTATACACTGCTAATTAATGACATACACTGTATGATATAACCTTTTACACAGTGACGCAAGTACACACACAAACACTCAGAAGGCACAGATAGCCAAATACATGTACATCACTTCTAGCACAATGCAACGCAAATTATCCGAATGTTTTACATGTACGTGTATGTAAACATAAACCATGCACCCTGACGTAGCCGTGGCAACAACTGGAGGGGTGGGGAAAGTGGTTTTGATGAAGACCACACCTCTTTGGATTGGGGTGAAATTTAGACACCTGGAATGACTGCATATACTTTAAGACGATCGCTGCTAACACATCATCACAGTATGACAGCCTTTGAAAGACCAGCCCCCAAATGCTAAAAGACGACACCCACCACACCACCCTTGCGGCACAAGTGAGCTTGCAGAGGTCTTCCAAATAGAGCTCATGAAATTGTGTGTGTGTGTGTGTGGTGTGTGTGTGTGTGTGTGTGTATGTGTGTGTTTAGGTGTGTGCATGCATGCAAGGCTTACATGTAATACATGAGTACATGGGTGTAATGACACCAACACCAAGGGCCCATACACCCATGCAGTTAACATCAAGTGATCATCACCCTTGTAATGATCACACAGATGGCATGACAGAATGTACAACTCCCCCTTGATGCATGTGAGTGATCCTCGTATTTCCCTACCACGCCCACTTACATCATCACACAAACCACACATCCCTGTACATATAAGATATGTGAGTGTAACACTACTACACACCAAGGGTATACACACATGCGTGTTCTTGTTGTTGTGAACACATCTCAACAATGACACAATAAGCCCCGCCCCTTCCCCTTGTTTTAAGGAGTGACCCTTGTATGGCAAAACCCACGTACACCATCACGCATGTACCACAGATGGCTACCATGGCAACCACCATACATGTGCAAACCACAGGTGAGGAAAAGTTGATGTTAGCCACTCACTATTCATTTTATGAGTATATGTGTACATTTGATAGTAGAAAATGAAAAATAAAAATACAAAACTGCTTTTAGAGCATGCAGTTGTTACATTGGGACAAGCACAACCATATATGGCAAAAAACAATACATGCACATGTACATAAATGTGCACACACACACACACACACACACAATACCTGGGACATGGGAGCGCCATATACTAACCCTGAGGGTGTAGTCAGGCACAGCAAAGGACAGGGCCAGCTGTATCCTGCAGAGAGGTGTGGTCAGCATCATTTAGAGGTGTGGTCAGCATCATTAAGAGGTGTGGTCAGCATCATTAAGAGGTGTGGCCAAAACCACTCACAACAGTTACCTCCTATGCATGGCTTCATCAAGGTCATGGTGCCTGTTGGTTGCCAAGATGATCACGCCATCATACTGCTCAATCTGGGACGTAAAAACCCACCAACCAAATGAGAGCAGGGATCATAGTGTTAGAGGTACCTCAGTTAGCAGGACACCTAGGTTTGGGTTGGGTCGTGTCTCCCTGGACTCAAACAGCGACTCACACTCATCAAAGAACAAGATAGCATTATGGATCTTAGCTTCTCTGAAGAGGAACTTCAAGAGCTCCTTGAGTACGGGAAATGACAATGGAACAATACTGAACATACATGATAATAACTTCCATCATACACATGTACATACATGCATAGAGTACAGTCACGTTAGGGGAGAAGAACAGAACTTTCCCTTGAGTAAAGGAAAGACAACATGACACATAACAAACAAACAAACAAACAAACAAACAAAAAAACATACATACATGTACATACATACATACATATTTACATACATACATACATACATACATACATACATACATACATACATACATGCATGCATACGTACGTACCTACATGCATACATACATACATACATACATACATACCTACATACATACATACACACACATACATACATACATACATACATACATACATACATACATACATACATACATACATACATACATACATACATACATACATACATACATACCTTGCTGAGGTTCTTCTCTAACATGGACACAGTCACAAGCAACACCTTCTTCTTAAGGAAGTTAGCCACAGCATTTGCCGTCATTGTTTTTCCTATTATGCAACCAAACAATTAATAACCTACATCATGGATTCAAGCAGTCCTCATGGAAACACAACCCAGAACAGTTCTTGTCCAATGCACCATCCTAACACCTCCATAGATGGGACCACCTCAACACCTCCATAGATGGGACCATCCCAACACCTCCATAGATGGGACCATCCCAACACCTCCATAGATGGGACCATCCCAACACCTCCATAGATGGGACCATCCCAACACCTCCATAGATGGGACCATCCCAACACCTCCATAGATGGGACCATCCCAACACCTCCATAGATGGGACCATCCCAACACCTCCATAGATGGGACCATCCCAACACCTCCATAGATGGGACCATCCCAACACCTCCATAGATGGGACCATCCCAACACCTCCATAGATGGGACCATCCCAACACCTCCATTGATGGGACCATCCCAACACCTCCATAGATGGGACCATCCCAACACCTCCATAGATGGGACCATCCCAACACCTCCATAGATGGGACCATCCCAACACCTCCATAGATGGGACCATCCCAACACCTCCATAGATGGGACCATCCCAACACCTCCATAGATGGTACATGTAACATCCTAAACATCTCCATAATCTGAGGTTATACACACATACATGTATCCTTAAAACCATGCCAGTGAACACAGCACCACAGAAAACATGTACACAATATGTATGTACATGTAGCTCACATCCCCTAGGTAACCCCTGTGCCCTTTACATCCCCTAGGTAACCCCTGTGGCCCTCACATCCCCTAGGTAACCACTGTGGCCCTCACATCCCCTAGGTAACCCCTGTGCCCCTCAAATCCCCTTGGTAACCCCTGTGCCCCTCACATCCCCTAGGTAACCCCTGTGCCCTTCACATCCCTCTGTCCCTCTACATGTGTGTGTACCTGTCCCTGAAGGTCCATAGAATAGCAAACACAGTCCTCTAGCTGTTCCCTTGGTGCTAAGACCAAGGTCCTTACATGTCTGCAGGGAAAGGTGTGTGTGTGTTCATGTGTGTGTTTGTGTGTGTGTGTGTGTGTGTGTGTGTATGTGTGTGTGTGCATGCGTGCGTGTATGCGTGTGTGCACGTGTGTATGTGTGCACGTGTGTGTGTCGACACATGGCTGAACAAAGGGGTGTGGCTCACCTTTTGGAACAGATCAAATGACTCAAAGGTGTTCATCAAGACAGCAACATGCTCAGGTGGGAGGGAGACCTGTGATAGGGTGACCTCTGGTGTGTACAGGTCCTGGGGAGGAGGGAATGAGCCACATGACTGCCATCACATGACTGCCATCACATGACTGCCATCACATGACTGCCATCACATGACTGTCATCACATGACTACCATCACAAGACTGCCATCACATGACCAAATGTTGCATAACAAAATTTTGAAAAATGATGAGCAAAAAATGCTATCGTTGCAGGTCAATATGATACGTAGTCACAGGGAACACACATCCAACACACACACACACACACACACACACACAAACACACACACACACACTCACACTTCCATCCACCAGCTCATTCATCTCGGTATCCAGGCCTACTATGTAGTCCAACAGTCTTCGGTCCAGCTCCACCACACAGTCCAGAAAGTTTCCCCTGTCATGGAGGGGCGGGTCATTGATGTGAACCAGCCCCTCTGACACCTGTGCACCCCACCCCCCCCCCCCCCCCCACACACACACACACACACACACACACACATACACCATGCAGAGAGGAGTTTGGATGTCATAACAAAAGACACCTCCAAACGACTTAGTTACCAGCTTGGAGTTCTTATAGAAGTATGTCCTGGAGCGTATCTCATCGCTGAGGTCCTCACAGAACAGACCAATGGCCGCACCAATAGTCAGGTGACGTCCAAACAAGGAATCACCATTGGAGCCTGTCAACAGAAGGGCATAGCACACATGTACTCACTACTTACCCCCACCACTGCAAAAGATGGGGGGGAGGAACCACTGAACATGCATAGACACACACACACACACAGGCAAATTACCAGGATTTCTTAGGTTACGGGAGACCATGGACCCTGTGAGAACCAATAAAACATTCCTCTCAAATGTCTCCAACTTCCTCAGCTCTGAGAGCCTCTCCAGTCTAGGAAGCCACACTGCAGAGTGAGGGGGAGGTGGGGGGGGGGGATCCCATACAGACTAATCATCCTACCACACACACCCCACCCCACATGCTCTCACCCCTTATCCCACCACCTCACCTCACCAATCCCTCGTCCATCTATGAGTAAGTATGCATCAGATGAAGTCATCACAAGCCCCATACCATATAAGGCCATGTTACGAGCGTCACATGCAAATACAGTACAGACATTTCAACCCAAATGTGCTATCATCTCCACAACCACACCCACACATGCCACACCCACACAACCTCCAATTCTGCGTGTAGCCTCCAAACGTTTCTCAATTTGGACCTAAAGACAAAGACATGATGCAAGAACAAATATTCATTAAAATATTCATACCTAAAGCACACCCACTCCATGACCCCGCCCACCTCAGTCCCCTAGCTTTGGCCTTGAGCTCCCTAATGATGGCCTCAGGTTTGCGCTGATCTGGGCGAGCAAACATGATGTCATCGCTCAGCTCCATCTTCCTGGCCTTGACCAGAGCCTCTATCAGCTGTCGGGAGGAGGGGGGGGGGGTGTGGTGATGGGGTGGGGCCTTCCTTTTGACACCAGTGCAAGCATACTTACCTCAAAGTTGTCTTCCAGGTACTCCAGATCACTCTGGTATGGAGAAGGTATTGTAACGTCTTGGGATGGCTTACTGCCAGCTTAAAGATACATGTAGGTGGATGGGGAGGAAGTGAGCCAATGTAAAACACAGCTAGATTGGTATGTATGCCGAGTTTGGGATGTGCATACATGTATTTCCCTTCTTATGTGATGTTTCCTTGACAACCACCAGAATGTTTGATCTGCTCTCCTGCAGAAGAGATTCCACAGCAGATGTGTCCTCTTCCTCCGCATCCTGCTCCTCCCCTTCCTGCTCCTCCCCTTCCTGCTCCAACACTTTCCTTTCCTTCAAATTGTGCTCATCATTTTCAAGCTCCACCTCTTCCATTTTCACCTCTTCCTGCTCCGCCTCATCCTTCCTGTCACCTGACGGTGCAGGCGGGCTACCCTCCCCTTCCATGTGCTCCTGCACCAAGATGTCCGCCACAACTGTCTTGTCCACCTTGTACAGTTCATCAGCACTGAGCACACACCCACAGCTGTGAGGTGTGAATACATAGTCTACACATGGCAGTACAATCCGACATGAATTTTCCTTACACCTCCCTCCCACCGCTCCCCCCTCCCAACTCTTCTTCAATTTCCTCTCTCTATCCCTTTTCACACTTCCTTCTCTCCTTTCCCTCATCTCCCTCCCTACACTCCTTTCCCTCTCTCCTCCATCCCCTACCAAACTTTCAACACCGTGGAAGGGATCTTTATGAAGGCTGTTGTGGTAACAGAGGAAAACTCATCATCAGCTTCAAACAGCTCTTGCTTCATGTGTTGACGCTGCTGGTCAAAGAACTGCACTGGGGAGGAGGCGGAGGAAGGGGAGGAGGAAGGGGAGGAGGAAGGGAAGGAGGAAGGGAGGAGGAAGGGGAGGAGGAAAGGGAGGGGTAAGGGGAGGAGGAAGGGGAGGAGGAAGGGGAGGAGGAAGTAGGTAGTTCATTATTTGAATAACTGGAGGTGGCTCACTCACACATCTCCTTGGGTGACATTTGGGCAAATGTGGCTGCAGCCAGAGCCATGGAGGTGGTCCTGCTGCCCCCTACCCCAGAGTTGGCCATAGGGGGCTGGAAGCGTGGGTAGAGCTTTGTGTGTGGGGGGTGCGGAGATGGGGGGGGGGGAGTAGGAAGGGTGAAAATACATACACAAATATGTATTCCCTGTACGTACCGTGGGGAACAAGGTACCAGTGTTGTTCACAAAGATGAAGTGAAAAGCTTCCCGCTCCTGTGAGTACATGTATACGAGGTGGTCATATAACCACCATACTAAACACATACATGCATACACACACACACACACACACACACACACACACACACACACACAAACACACACACACACACACACACACACCTTATTTGTGAGGCCCAGCTTCTGTAAAAGGCGAAGGTACTGACAGGGGACCCCTCCCCGTTCCTCCCCCAGGGCCCCTCCCCCTTGTCCCTCGTAGCAACGGAGCAGGGACCAGCAGTGTTGTACGAGGGAGGAGAGGGAGGGGAGGTTTTCGTTGTAATACCGCTCAGCAAACCCCGGGAAGCGTGAGGCGGGCTGGGAACCCGTCACCACGGCCCTCCCCTCATCTGCACGTCCAATAGCCTTGCCTTCAGGAGACAGTACATCTCCAGGAGCTCCACGTACTCCTGGTCACGGTCCCCCGGCCGAGACAAGAGGGGGCGCGGCGGGGGAGGCACCTGGGGGCGGGGTGCCGGGCGGCTCGTGCCTCAGGAGGATGCGGTCCAAGGCGGGCAGGAAGTCGTCGAGCGCGCACACGAGGGGCGTGGCCTCTACCCATTGAAGTACCAGGCCAATGCCTTGCTATTACATATGCAAACTTTATAATTCGTCCATATGAACACCAGGGCTTCTGCTGACTAAAACCAATATCCATCAGTGCACCACAAGGCATATTGTTGGAAGGTATGCCACGTTTAACGCCAAATGGCAAAAATGAATCAGGATAAAATTGAAACGTGTTTGGCAGTGCGAGCATATAGAGTATGTAGTATTTTAGGTAACCAACAACAAAAACCTCTCATCATAAACAGTACAAAACAACGACTTGGATTTATAAGTACAGGGCATGTGCATAGATAAAAACATACATGATACAAGCAGGAGATACGATACAATTTTACAAATTGAAGTTTATGTGCTGAAGATGGTTCAACAGTGTATGCTTTTTACAATCCAGCAAGGGATTTGATTGAACAAACCAAACTATGCACATCAGAGCTAACTCCAGGGCCATTCTTTCTGGGCATTGTGCTTGGCAATGCATGCTGTAAAATGCATGTGCATTGGTTTATAACTAATAATATGTTTTTTTGAATAATGATGATTAAAATGATTTACTGCTCTAAAGAGAACACACCCAGCCCAGTTCATGGCACTTGTGGTTTCTCTGTCATTTGTAGAAATTGTTTGCTGCAGACATGCTGCTTTGTTCAGAAAAGCAGTGGTGAGCAGTGGGGCAGTAGTAGAAAACCAGATGGAACAAATTTATCTTAGGTCAGGTACAGATTTCGATGTTTAGTGCATGACAACCAACCCATGGCACCCACTACAGACCGAGCAGCGCAATGAAAAGAGAGACCCCTAACTAAAGATAGCATGGAATAGACATGCTACCATGTGGTGTCATATAGGTAACTTTCTTTGCTGCTGACCCACATTCACACCAGCTCACTTGTCCACTTAACTGCTGATTTTCTGATTTAGAGGAACAGTGACCGTGCAGTCTAAAGTAGCGAGTTCTTTAATTAGATTATACCTTAAAGGAAGGTTTGAATATACAGGCTTGTTGTTTAGATGTATGCTCTGCCAACCCCGTCACAATTATCCACAATTCATAAATGAAGTGGAACAGACGCTGAAGAGAACTACTTGTCAGTAATATTTTATTTAGCATGCATGTGAAACTTAGGATGGGGACATATCATAGCGGAAAGGTTCTCTTTTTGCAATCTTATAACTATGACGCGCACGCGCATAGTATTCCTTTAATCGCACATCGTTATAAGATTTGAAATTTGTGTCCCTCGTGGCTCTTTATTGTATGAGTTGCCCAAACTGTCAATTGGGGCGCGATGCAACCGAAAGCAAACACAGGTTTCATATACCAAAGGATCTACTGAAAGGATAAGGCGTGCCTGACTATACACTTTGCGTATATTATTTAAAACACAGTAGAAGACATTTTTAAAGCGCATTTATTACCATCGTGCAGCTTCATTTAGAGAATGTCTTCTTCAATATTTCGTTTTCAAAACTGTCGTTTGTATTGAAAGAGCAATAAAACATTAGTTAATGCTTCGTGTGGTGCTGGTGGAACCTTGTCTCGAGAGCCTGTTGGGATTTGCAGGGTCACACGTATGCTTCTGGTCGCCATGGGACAGCTGAGATTGCAACCCATTTGCGCTGCCTTCAGCATAGCCAGCATGTCATTCATTGTCCGTAAACACTTCTGAGTATAATCCCCATGTAGTGTGTTACAAACACCCGTACATCCACTGTGAGCTACTTTGGTGTGACTTTGAAATATTCAGTTCGTAGCTACATGTGGTACTTATTGGACTACGACACTGGTTATTGTTGATGCTTCCTGAGCAGTTGCCCAGTACCTACTGCGTTGACCAGAGCATTGTCCGGCGCCTGTGTCAGAATCGCTTCAACAGTCCTTAATGCTCGTAGGCAAATATTAATGCGTTTGCTTAATAAAGGTTATAACATAGATGAAAGACATTCTCAATGGTTGCATTAAAGGTTGAATTATTAAGAATTCTAATGCACCTTCTGATATCTGTTTGAGTTATGTGCTTGGTCATAGTTTTTGCAATAAATTGACTTTTCCCCATCCTTGAATACTGAGGGTTTGCGAGATTAAAAGACAACAATTACGTGTTCAAATACACGTATAAGTATCTACAATTGCTTCCTCAGCTCTTTGGACTTCTGTGTTGTTTTTTTCTGATCCACTTTATACTTCTCAATCCACGCACTGATGTAAGAGAATCCACGAATACAAACCCCCACATATTTATCACCATGTCAGATAATATGCTCTCAGCTCTCATTCCAGTCCGCATTGATCTTTGTTGTGACGTACGTTGTTATACTCAGGGATGAAACATGAACGCTGATATTCTCGCGTTTAATGGATAGGATGAAAGATCGCTTCATGCGTTCTACATTCTTTCGGTGTGACACCAGTCTAAATTTTCTCATACCCATTACCTTTGAAGAAGCGAAATATTCCAAAAGAGCACCGAATATTACTATTAAAAAATCATTCATTCATGCGCCCATCCCGCTTCTTACATGTATCTAGCCGTTGCGTTTCTTTCAACTTCGAATGCCCCAAATGTCGGCATGCCGATTCGATCGCTCTCTCTCACTCTCTCCACTCGCGCCGGGTAATTGCTAATTAATCGCACGATAATGGGTGATAAACGCATACCTCAAATCTGATTGGTCCCCCGACATTCTGGGTGAATTGAATATAGGACTTTACCAGGCCCATTTTTCACTTAGGCTAGCGGTGATGTAATCCATCCGCAGCTGTGAAACTTTGGGTCTGGGTACGAGACTACGTCCACTTTTTTTGATTTGCATTGTTATTGCATTTATAGGGTACTGTACTGATACTGGGAGGAGCCTGGCATTAAGAGGAATGGGGACCAGTATTAGGGATGGGGGTGAATCACGTCAGGAGGGGCTGGGGACCAGTGCTGTTAGGATGGTACATGTATAAGGGCAGAATGCTGTGTGCCTGTGTGAAAGCCATTACTTTTAACTCCCTCCTCATGCTCCCAGTACAGCACTAACCACTTAACCACACATAGGTACAGCGTCATTGTGCACGCCTGCAAACCACATAGAGCAACATACAGTACAACACAAAAACAAAAAACCATACACGAAGAGCAACAATGGAGTCGATATACTGATCGACACAATTCTAAAAGCTACGGCAAAATGGGTTCAGCTTTATTTGGAGGAAAATTCCCTAACACTGCAGTGATAGCATTGCGGGTAGATTTTGAATATGGTTGTCAGGGGGTAGAACCTAATTGTTGGTCTGATAAGCTCTTCTGACAATGGCAATGTCCCACAATCCACTACAAATGACGCCCATTTGCCACCCTTAGGGCACAACAAGGGCCAAAACGGGGCTGACTCCCACCATGGAACTACTAATGTCCCTTGGGCTTTGCAACACTCTGCATGCCTAATCACCCTTGGGATAAGACTGGGTGGTGGACACCACCAGTTGTTCTCCCCATACCAGTTCGCTGTGAAAGTATCCACTGCCTCTGTCCCAGAACATGCATAACGTGAGTTGAATCGTTCTACCTGCTTGTTGTATGGAGCTGCAAATCGATCGATTCTATGTGGCCCCCACCAATCATCCACCATTTTAAACACAGTATGGTCAATGTACCAATCGTCATAGTCTACCACACGACTAAAATAGTCTGCAAGCTCATTCATCTCCCTGGGTACCCATTCCGGCTCAAGCCGAATATTGTACTTTATACAAAATCTAAACACTCTTAAGGCCTCCACCTGAAGATGGGGCTTTCTGCTACCTACTTGAAGAATGCGTACAACATTCTGATTATCTGTGAACCAACGCACTCGAGCATTACAAAGCCTGCCTGCAACTGAATCTAACACCCTACCCACTGCTACCAGTTCCCTCCAGGTAGAGCTCTGCTTTGCTTCCTCTGGTGACCACATCCCTTGTGCAACATGCATGCCATGCTCAACTGTATAGCCTCCGTAACCAGTGTCACTAGCATCAGAGTACACACATCTGACTGCAGATGGACTGTGCCATATAGGTTGTGCATTATACTCTTTGAGTGACTCAGACCAGAATTTAAGTTCCTCCCTCGCCTCAGATGTTAAAGGCAACCTATCGCACCATGCCTGCCTAGTTAGCAGCAGTGCATATAAAGCACGTGTCATGAATCTGGCCACTGAGCCAAGAGCTAGACTCATTGATATAATCTTACCCACTAAGCTTGCTATAAATCTAGCTCTAAGCATTGGTTGCTCCATGGCTGTAAGCAATTTTTCTTTTAAGGCTTCAATCTTCTTGTCAGGCACCATGATTAACCCCAACTCTAGATCCATAGTAAACTCTAACCATGACAGCCTATGTGTTGGCACCCAGGTGGACTTAGCTTCATTACACACCCACCCCGCCTTATATAGTGTGTACCTTACGAAGCCACTGGCAGTAATTGCACCTGTCTCATCCGGTACTGCTACAATGCCATCGTCAAGATACACAACTGCCTTTAACCCCTTACTACGCCATAATCGTACCAAGGGACGCATCATCATAGTGAATACATAAGGTGCTGAGGACAACCCAAATGGCAATACCACAAATGTGTAAAAGCTTCCCCCCCATTCAAAACCCAAGTACTTACGATGACACTTAGCAACATCCACATGATGATAACCAGCTTTCAAATCAAATGAGAACATCCACTCACCTTGTTTGAACATCATCATCGCCACACGCAAATCTTCATACTTGAACTTTTGTTTCCAAAGAGAGCGATTAACATGCCGTAGATTAACTACAAGCCGTTGTTTACCCACTCCATTGGTAACTACAGATAATGGGCTACATACCACAGGTAGCTCGGATACCTTCTCAATGTACCCACCATTTAGTAACTCTGCTACTGCTTTTGAAACAAATTCTACCTCTACTTGAGCAGAATGCTGATTAGGACGTGCATAGGGTGCCGGTTCTGAATAGAAGGGTAGTTCTAACATACCCATTTCTCAGTGTTTCCAACACCCATGGTGGTGCACACAGCACCTTCTCCCAGTATGAAATACACGCACCCAACCGTCCCCTTACAGAACCAATACCATCATCTCCCTCTTGGGCTTCCCAGCATCTATATGTATTAGAGATACACTTGTCTTCCTCAGGTAACACATTCTCCCCACTTCTCCACATATAAGGTGACACATCCCCTCCATCAACACCCTCCATGTCCACATGCTCAACACCACTGATTAATGGATACTCTGCCCTTGGCGGTGCCATCTTTGGGCACTCTCTCTGAAAATGGCCAGGGTCACCGCATCTGAAGCATGACCCCACAGGGAATCTAGCTCTGGCCATGCCACTGCCTCCAGCCTTGGACTCGGCACTGGGGATCTTCGGTTGCAGCACTGGTAAGGTCTGCCTTACGGTCTCTGCAGCGTCACTCCTGGCAATCCCTGCTTTATGCTTCACATCCTGTGCCTTCCTTCGCTTGGCCAACTTCCTTTCCGCCGCTTTTTCGGCCTTCTCGATCTTCCGCTCGTCCTCAGAGTTGTCGGCTAGGGCATCCGCGTCGTACTCCTCGACGACGGCCCACCCCGACTCAGAACGATCCGCCAACTTTATAAGTTTCTGCCTGCGGGCGAGGAAGGACATACCAGTAACCTTCGACAACTTCTTTCCTCGCCCTCTCTAACTGCTCTTTCCCAGATGTGCCGATAGCCTCCACCCGGTCAAGACAGCTCGCAACCACCGCCAGACGATCTGTCACTTGCTGGTTAGCTTTAAACTGGCACTCGTTGCCTTTTTTCTTGAAGGAGTAGCTATCCTTATGCGACTGTATAGCGAACCGCTGGCTTGTCTCCTCCTGCCCCTGTCGCACCACCTTGAGCTCCTCCTGCATCTGCCTCATGCCTTCTAGTAGTAGGGCTATCGAGTCGCTTGTCGTAGTCTGCTCATTCGTTTCTCCCTCACCAGGCATCGCAGCAAGAAAATGTTAGCAGCACGTGCACGACACTTAGACTGAATAAGAGCCCAGCTCCATTTCTATTTAAACCTCTATCCACGTGGCAATCACGTGCTGTACAACCAATCACAAAACGGAGGGAGCATAGTTTCTGTCTAATTCACGACGTTCAACCGACAGAAACGTATATTTTTCTACGAATAATACTACAACGGTGGAGGCTAATATGTATATCCGTGGAAAACTGACGCAAACTGTTGTATTTTCCACAAACTACAGATATCATCATGAATTTAAAATGCCATGTTATAAAATTGTTGAAAAAGATGGCCAAATGTATTTCAAACCTTTTTTTTCTGTGTACAAAGTATTGATCTCTGGCTTAAATATTCCTATTAATTACGCACTATTTATACTGCACACGCTCGTTTCCAAATTAAGTGTGTTTAATTGTTTGATACCCTTCGAATAGTAAACCCCCTTCTGCACACTGCTCTTGATATTTGCATATTTTGTACGAGCCAACATACTGGTCCGCATATGCGCATGTATGCTTACGTATCTGCATACATTAGCGTGAGTTGACCCTGCATATCTCAGTATACGTAGTAGGCCACGCTGTGAATTGTGATATGGGAGAGCAGGCGGCAGGCACTAAGTCGCTCGGCTCTGCTTGCTTTTCACTCGTTTTTCCCGCCGTATGCAATAGAAATGAAATGTAGATTAACCAAGGTTAAATGGACTACCTGCGATACACATCTCGCGGTTAATAATAACGGTTAGTCCAAATTTTTTTTACCGCGGCAACACTGGAACGTATCACACTGTTTTGATTTTATTTGCATGTACGTGCCGCGCGAGGAGAATTGAAATACATATATTAGAGAATTGTTTTCATTGAGCGCCGAAAAACACAGCCAATTAAAAAAAAAACGCAACTTGCAAGTCCTATATGTCCTACATAGCTCAAACTGCATTTTGTGAATGGTCTGGGAAATTTATGAGTCAACCATGAGTACAATAAACCAATGAGTTAACGTACTCGGGTAGGGTAGATGCCGCTTCAAATATTCATGGAGTGCTATAATTCGGATAGACCTGTTAAATTGATTTATTGATACGATGAGAGACGTACCAATTTGGTTGAAGTAATTGAGGCAACAGAGACGATAAAATTACATAGCATAAAAGCAGATTCATATAATTCAAAAAATACGTACATGCTTCAAATTCAAGAGCAATTCCCAAAGTTTTTGCACTTTAGGTGGTATACATATGGAGGTCACTTCAAACTGTTGCATTTATACTTACACACTAGAATAAAAGGCAACCGAAAGTGTTTAACATGACAGAGAACCGGCATGATTTACTTACTTTCTGGAAAAAAAGGAGATCGTTTTTGAAGTTATATTACAATGCATTCACTTATTGAAACAACTGTACAATTAATTGGATAACTCACTCGCTAGAAATCAAATGCAAAAGAAGAAAAGCTTATAACTTGAGACATAAATTCTACCAGTCATCGCTTACTATCTGTAAAGTCCATCGAGGAGGCCGTCGTTGAATTTGAACGGACAAATGAATGGTTCGTCATTGTAACAAATACTTACGAATGGATGCTGATGTGAAAATGCATTCAAGTATATTAGGTGGCATAATGTACTAATCAAAATTCACTTACGCACTAAGAGATTAATTGTGGAACGAGGATTGGGATGTAGCAATCGTTTACCATCCCGTGGGGCATGCATGTTGAAAATTGTACTCACGTAATCGCATTCAAGGCCGGCCTGTTTTGGAAATTTAGAGGATAAGTAAATATTATGCCATAAATTTCATTGACGCACTTACGCACTAAGAGATAAGTGATTTGAGAGACGCCATTTTACGTTCATGGAGCAAAATGTGGTTTTCTTACCACCACCAATCTTGAGTACTTACATGGCCTGGAGACTATGCGGCAAATACAAGTAACGCAATCGTTGATGTGAGTGACTAACTTACTGTCTTGAATATCATTATGCATTGGAAGCAAAATAATCCAAGAATTGAAGATCATCTATCAGTGGATGAACTTACGCACTTCGTTGTCATGAGGTGAATATCATATGAAGAAGTAAAATATGTTTAGTGTGGCTACAAGTTTACGTTGCACACTTACAGATGTCCAACAGCCTGGTGGAGCAATATATCATTGTTTGTTAACGGCCGGTCACATACAATGTGGGATTTGGGTGATACATGTTTACGGAAGGGCTCGGGGGGGGGGAGAAGGAATGAGGCATACAAACATACCATTAGATTTCATCTCCTCTTCCATACCTTTCATTCAAATTGTAAATGTATAACAATTACATGTCAATGTTATGCATAATATCTGCAGTACCTCGCTCATCATTGCGAGGTCGGCCGTGTACGGCGATGACAAAAACGGCTGCAATTACAGCTACTTTCACGATTATTGAGGCCATCGTTGAACGTTGTAGTCCGAGAAATCTGAGTTTGATCCAAAATTGTTAGGCTGCTTATATACGGTCCAGGCTGTGACACAACCGTCTAAACAAGAAGCCCACAAACCGCAACTGTTCCCTCAAGGACTTCAGACAGTCACAGCGGCTTGCAAGCGCAATGACAGGCACATATTAGCACGTGATCGCAACCGTCTTACGTGATCGGCATATGCATGTTATCCCGCGTGTACGGACCGAGAGTAAGCAAGCGGACCTGGATACGGGCATTGGTGTGCTGTACGTCAAAATTACGTTTGCAATTCATATTCAACATCGTTCTCCGTTATGCTGCAGGTGTATAAATACATGTACAACACTGTCTCAACAATTCCCGGAAAAGTCCGAGTCCGGATTACGATAATATTAGCAGTACGCATGATAGGTCCTGAACGATAGGCTTAGTTGGGTAGTTTAGGGCCTAAATTTTAATATGCATGATTTAGGACCTTTTAATGATCATGCATGACATGGCATATGTTTTAATGTACGGTAACCCTTAGCAATTTATCTCATGTCCAGGCCCTGTATACATCACAACTGAGGAATATGATATGGTCTATGTATATAGGGCCTAGAATGGAGAGTACAGGTACTAGTAATTGAGGACAGATTTCCAATGTAATATAGGTGCATCGAAAGTTACTTCTACAACAAAGCTTAGTAGATTTTTTTAAAGATTCAGTACTATGTCTGCTTTCCGTGATTGTATCGAAAGTACAACAAAGGTTAGTACTTATGAAGATTCCTACCCTTAGCTTTATTCCACAAACCGCACACACTATGCAATCCACACGAACACACGCTGTTAAGTACACACACACACACACACACACACACACACACACACACACACACACACACACACACACACACACACACACACACACACACACACACACACACACACATACACACACAGGCAGTTCATTCCACACACACTATTCAGTACACACTCCACATCACACCATAGATATAATCACACGCACATCCACACACTTTACTGCACACATGCAGCCAACCGCACACTACACACACTGTTCTGTCCACACACACGCACACATTCACACACACAGATTGTTCATTCCACAAGCACACTGTTCAGTAAACATACCACCCATGCACACATATTCCAGCCCACACCACACGCACTGTTCAATCCACATCACATCATCGGAAGTTTCGCTTACAACCTTATATATAGGACTTGATCCCGTCTATGAAATCATTAAAAACACACGAGCCGTGATAACGAGACTCCTGACGATCGGATCGTTTAGCTAGTTGTTGTAATCGAACGAGAAGACGAAAGTGATTAATTTCGTCCTATGTTTTATGTCGCAAAATCGCGCGGTTGTAGAGAACAAAAGAGTACTGGTACGTCCTCGCGTACCCAGTCCCAGAATTATCCTTCTTCTTGACCACGCATAACTTAGGATAGGAACACAATTAAAGAATGGTAAGTCGACCAATAGCTTCAGAATTGGCTGGAAAAGTGCCTACTTGAGGAAATAGTCAATTGTATATTAATTGTAATGTTATATTTGGGCCGTACTGAATGCTACTCGTATCATTACAAGGCAGGATCTTGACAAGTTTAAAATTGTCAATACCAAACCAGAAAACTACAGGAGAAGTAGCAAATGATTTACAATCAACTACATGTGTACGGTCAGTGTAAGGCGTATAATTAGAGATATCACTGCATGAAAGTTTGGATTTACAGTATATTTACTACTAGCTGTTCAAATATGGTGCAAATGTGTTGTAAATATTGTATTGTGACATTTCCGCTATAGTAAATGAAAGCTTTATATTTACTATTGTGTTGATGTCACATATACCATATTTACTAACGCATTTGTACCGCACTTGATCAGTAGTAAATATATTGTAAATTCCAAACTATCATGCAGTTATGCATGAGAATAAAATTTATGAAACAAGTAACTAAAAACATTCCCCATGAGAAAGTTGGTGAGATATAGACAGTGGTGGTGTAAAAAGCAAGGAAACAAGGGTCTGTAATAGTAAGGGAAAATGTCATAGTCCTATGATCATAATCTATGATCACATACAACTTCACTGCACACATGCACCCAACCTGCAGCTGCACTTCACACTGTTCAGTTCACACACGCGCAACGTCCACACATCTTAATACTTTTAGTCCTACAAATACACATACGTGTACACCATTCAGTCCTCATCGGACACACATATGCAAACACATTTCAGTCCACACACCACGCATGCACACTGTGCCGTACACCACAGAAACACTGTTCAATCCACAACCGGCACACAATGTTTTGTCTACTCACAGGCGTATAGTTTATTATGCCCATGCAGACTTCCAAGTTAGGATTGCTTCCTACACATGCAGATACCATACATGTACTTGCATGTATTTGTGGGGGGGGGGGGGGGGGGGGGGGGGGCGCACGCCATTTTAAACCCTAGCACTACATGGGGCACAGATATCATAATCCCATCATGTATGGCGCTGCATGGAGCTTAAGTCAATATCGAATGGCATTTCGAGACAGACATGTCGGGATTACATGCCATGCATATACCGAATAATAATACATGCATGATGCAATGTTATCGCAGATAGTACGTGATGGTGATAATTTAAACATTGCATGGCCATTTTATCGACCGTTTTATATTCCTGCCTTCCACTGAAATAAAAAAATATGTTTTTTTACGTGGTAGCCTATATCCAAACAGTATTCTCACATTGTTTATATATCAGCAGATGGGTGTCCCATCCGTTCTTAGTAAAGTACAGTCGGCTGTCAAGGAGCAAGACAAACATCCTTGTTTTCCTCTTCTGAGTTGTATGTTCTCCATGGAATAATGTCGCAGTATTTCATCTGCTAGAACTTTTTCCTGGAGCAACTTGCATTCTCAAAGGAAAATAGATAAACTTGGTAAAGAGTATGTAAAGTCCCCTTAGCCATATTTATTATATGAGTGCTTACTGTTAGGTGTGGCTGAATTGAACTAATTTTGTAGATGCAAGCGAGGTAGTGATTTCGCTGCAGGTAATGGGTCATTCTATATCGATTCAACACACAAAAGTTTCATTTTTGGAAGCATTTTTGTGGATGAGTGCAGGCTATTACCCTGCGTATTTTTATGTATTATACTAACTTTTAAATATCATAAGTTATTAGGTGTGAAAAAGTTGACCACATATGTAAACTATGCTAATTATCTTTGCGAGCGTTACAGCAGTAGCGATGGTTATTTTTCCGTGCGTACAGAACAATGGGAATTGCTGAAGAAACGACTGGCACTGTGTAGTCTCGTACCCAGACCCACATCGCAGCTGCGGATGGAATACATCACCGCCTACGCGAGTCGCGTAGGCGGTGATGTATTCCATCCGCAGCTGCGATGTGGGTCTGGGTACGAGACTAGGCACTGTGCTCAAAGATCAGGTTAATTAGATTGTTCATGCTGACCAAAAGTGTCTGTTGCTTCCTGTTCCCACAGGAGTGTGACAATGACTCTACCTCTACTGAACAACATGTGGATTTTCATTGCTATCTCATTTTGGACGGCTTTAAGATGGAATTTATGTATGCATGTAAATGTATTAGGAATATTTACACAATCACTTGAAACTACATGTATTAAAAATTCTTTACTGCACTTTTCAGCAGTGCCATCAACGAACTCAACTACAATTACAAACTCAGTTACTGAAAAATGCCCATTGCAGGAGAAATTCCCTGCTGCATTCTTTTCCACTCCTCTTCTGCTGCTGCATTGAGGTCGTCATTTGTGATGACTGCATTTGAATGCGGTCTATTTGATGCCCACTCTGAGGCATAACATATGCTGTTGGCAATTTGCCCACCAGTAAACTCAAACCTGTGCAAATAGAAGGCAAGTCACCACTGCTTCACACACACACATATACACACATACACATACATGTAAATACATGCACACACACACACATACACACACACACACACACACACACACACACACACACACACACTTGCCTCTCTGCTAGCCCCACAAAATCCAGACCAGTGCTCACAGGTGCTCTCCTTGGTATCAGCTTGGCCCACAGCTTCATTCTTAGCTGGACGTCAGGAGGGTGGAGGTCTAGAACATATCTGTAGTGTGTGCATGTGTACACGTACATGTAATGGTGCGATGATGTACAACGTGACATACAAGTGCACGTATACACGTATGTAATGATGTGATGTACAAGTGTGTGTACATGTGATGATGTGATGTACACATATATCTGCCTGCATGAAAATAATTCCTATAGGTACCTGCAGAATAAGGACTGCTTAACCTTCAATGGTCAGCCATTTATGCATAATACTATTATAGTTAATTAGTTCAACGGTACAATTATTATACTGCAGACTCATCAATTACATGTGAAATATTCCCTTACGCTACATTAATGGTACTAGAAGACCCAATGTTGGTATTAAATATTCAAGACATTTAAATCAGAACTAATACTTGTATCAGACATTTACAAGTATGCGACATGTCATAGGTACACAACATGTGTGCTGTTAGTGTAGATGGGGATATGGGTACATGCATGTAGTGTCATTGGCCTTCCATGTCTGGCCATATTCATTTTACATTATTGTCTGCACAAACTATGCATTTCAATATGTGCAGTACACCAACTACACTGCAATCGTATCCACATGTGCACACAACCATAACTACATGTACCTCAGCCTAGGTAGGCGTGGCACGTCCAACTGGCCCAGCGGCTGTCGACTGGTGAGGACAACTATCCCGTTGTAGTGCTCAATCTGATATGCCAAGGTGACGGTCTCACACCCAACAAGGCTGGATACCAAACTGCCCACTGTAGAGAACAAAAGCTAGCATTTGAAATATATACATACCACTCTGAATAGAGCACACCTCCATAGCTTCCCAGGATAACTTCTGCTCCGTCCAGTACCACCATGGCATTGGCCCTCTGGGCATCTTTGAAGAAGGCAGCCACGCCCCTATTGTTCCTGGGACTGGCAGTCATCGTGTGGGAGAGAAGCTCTGTGCAGTTCACCTCCTGTGAGGGGGGAGGGAGGGGGTATGAGGGAGGGGTGAGAGGAACACACCTTCATCAACTAAACTTCTACCCTAACTAACCACACCCTTCCTCCTTATCTGCTAAACAAAACCTTAAGTTTGTGCAACTGCACTATTTACGTTGTTTTTTGAAACAGAAAAGATTATCTGCCACCTGTATCAACACACCTTCCACTTCTACTAACCACACCTCCACCCTCCCTAACCACTCTCCACCCTCGCCAGTTGACCACAAGCTTTCACCAACCAACATGGAATATACAATTACCTGTAATAATAGATGTAATTTTGGTTCATGTAGTTGCTATAAATGCCCATAGTTATTATTACGTGGTAATTATATGTACATGTGTAGATGTTTGGTGTGGTTATTGTTATACATGTAAAGTTATATGTCAACTCATATTCATGTACATGGCCCAGGATGAGGGTGTGGAGAGTACCTTTATTGGCTGCCCTAGTTCGTAGCCCATGGCGTGGGCGATGGCCGTTTTCCCGCTCCCGGGAGGCCCGCACACCAGCAGAATGATGCCGTGGGTCTGGGCCACGTTCTCCTCAGAGGAGAAGCCCCACTGGGCGGCCACAAACTTGCGTGCCTTGGCGGCCACGAGGAAGTGTTGGAGGGTATCCATGGTAGGCTGGCTGTACACCAGGTCCCTCAGACCAAAGGTGGGGATGACCCGCCTCTCAAAGTCCACCATCTCTAGCAGACCCCTGGGGGGGGGGGGGGGGGGGGAGGTAGCAAAGGAGATATTTCCCCAGGGGGTTGCCAGGGGGTTAATTTGGCTAACTTTCATCAATATTGCTAACTGATTTGAACACGTAAAGAAGCTTGACATTTGGACTATTTTAAGTACAGTAGATGTAATTTATCGAGAGCAGGTAGAGATATTCAGTACACACAACAAGAGCAACCTTGACCAGCCACGCCCACATCCATACATACTCATAGTATTACTAAAACACCTTCCACCAACCCTGCACCTGCCAGCTTGAAAAATAATAAGTCCAGGTGCCAATGAGATAAAACTTTTTAGCGAGCATCCCCCCCCTCAAAGTAAAAAAGAATACAATTAATTAATGGTTCATAAACGTCATATGACTCATCAGCTAAATGCCACTAACCCATTGGCTAAATGTGCACAGATGTAATACCTGGTCATGCCTTTAGTATAAATAAAAGTACACAATATTCACAAGCTTAATGATATACTTTATGGCTAGGCACCATTTAAATATCTAAATCCCTAACAGTCGTCATCTTTGTCATATACATGTATACTTGTATACAGTGGTTTATCTACTAATTAAATTGCCACCAACCCTCCCCCTCCCTCACTCTCTCCACACACACACACCTTAGCTGCAGTCTGGCTCCCTCCATAAGGTGCTGCTCTGTGATGACAAGTGTGCCGCCATGGCAACCCTTGATGGCCAAGGCCAGTGCAGAGAGGACAGCGTTACGTATCAGTCCTCCTGTTAGCTCATAGCTCATGGCCAGGTGGGACCAGCTCACATCAGGTGCCACTACGGCAGCTGGAAACAGAGGCAAGATGAACGGAATGGAAACAGGACAGGACCAGTTCATGTACATACAGCTCAAATGGAAACAGGACTCTGTCAGCTCCAGTACGTACACATTACATCATTTTGCATTACATCATTTGCATGCTAAAATGACATACATACACTGTAGATGTACTGCAGTCAGTCAAAGCACACACACATGCACGCACGCACACATACATGTACACTGTACATGTACACACACACATACGCACACACGCATGCACACACACACACACACACTGGTATATTGAACAGTTTCACCCAGCAATGTCCCTTAGCAGTGACCATGTATGCATGCACATAGTCACTGCTGTACTAACACACATGTTGTGTGTGCATAGCCAGCAAACTGCACTTCTACCAAAGCACACACACACACACATACAAACACATACAAACACACACACACACACACACACATACAAACACACAAACACACACACAAACACACATACAAACACACAAACACACACACACAAACATATACAATGTAGCCAATACAAACACTGGTGATTTAGCCCAGTGTCAAGGTGAGCATGCTATGCATACAGACATAATAATAGCCCAATACATGCACAATGATGAAGGCTACAATACTAGTGCATACACAACAAAATGATGTCCCAATATGCAATTTTATACACTGCTAACGAATGACATACATGTACACTATTTGATATAACCTTTTACACAGTGATGCAAGTACACACACAAACACTCAGAAGGCACAGATAGCCAAATACATATACATCACTTCTAGCACAATGCAACGCAAATTATCCGAATGTTTTACATGTACGTGTATGTAAACATAAACCATGCACCCTGACGTAGCCGTGGCAACAACTGGAGGGGTGGGGAAAGTGGTTTTGATGAAGACCACACCTCTTTGGATTGGGGTGAAATTTAAACACCTGGAATGACTGCATATACTTATAGACTAACACATCATCACAGTATGACAGCCTTTGAAAGACCAGCCCCCAAATGCTACTTCGATCAAGTCATTCACACTGCTTTATCTGGTTATGAAGGTGATGTACAGCTTAATTATAAGATTGATGGAAAGCTTTTCCGCAGAAGCGGGTACAAGCTTCCTTTGAAGATGACCATATCAGAACTAAGGTTTGCCGATGATCTTATGGCCACCTGTCATAGCCAATCATTGTTACAAGACTTTATCAACCGGTTCACTAAGGCGGCGGAGACATGGGGTTTAGAAGTTAGTACTACTAAATCCAAAGTAATGATACAACAATGTGGATTACCATCGACGCCAGCCTCCTTTTTCATCAATGACAACCAAATTGAGGTTGTCCCCCATTTCCAATACCTTGGGAGTATATTGTCCAATGATGCCACATTGGACAAGGAAATCACATCACGTATTTCAAAGGCTGCTAGCGTTTTCAGTACTCTAAAATCCCAAGTATGGAACAACCCTAGCCTTTCACAAAGCACCAGAATTGCAGTATACCAGGCTGCCGTACTACCGGCATTATTATATGGTGCAGAGACTTGGACCACGACAGAACGCCACTTAGATCGGTTAGAATGCTTCAATATGGACTCCATCCGTCAGGCCATGGGGGTTTCAAAACTGGCTCACATCCCAAACATCACCCTTCGTGCTAAAGCAAAAATACCACGCATTGCTACACTTATCAAAATATGCCGATTACGATGGCTCGGACATGTTTGGCGCATGCCTGATGTCAGGCTACCAAAACAAGTTTTGTTTGGTGAACTGAACAATGGCAAAAGACCTCAACACAAGCCAAAAGTTCGTTGGAGAGATTGCGTTACTAAAGACATCAAAGATGTGAAGTTATCTTCTACATGGCCAAACCTTACCATGAATAGGGAGAAATGGAGAACGGAGGTCAAACAAAGGTGTGCAGAACATAACAGTAAGCTTGATGAGGATGATAAGAAACGTAGGGCCATCCACAAAGATGATGGATATGAAGATGAAGGATGTAAATGTCACATTTGCGGGCAAAGAGTAACCAGTGATAAATACTTAAAAAGTCATATTACACAAAAGCACAGTGAAGCAGCCAAACAACGCAGAATGTGCCAAAGACAGCAGCAGCACACAGAGCAAATCAACTCTTTAATGTGTCCAGTTCCAGACTGCAGGTTCATACCTGCAAACCAAAAGGGATGCAAAATACACCTCAGGAGAAAACATAGCTGGTCTGCTGAAATGGTAAAAAACTTCACATTTCAAAGTACACCCACAATCCCAATCCCAACTACCAGTGAAAACCCTGAAATCTTTCACTGCCCATCATTGAACTGCACATTCAATTCAGGCTCCTCTAAAGGGCTAAAGATTCATTTACGGAAGGGACACCGGTGGTCTGCTCAGCAAGTGGAGACAGCCTTAATCATTGATTAAGAGTTTTCCAAAGGAACAAACGTTTAGTAAATTTTTGTATGCATTTCCCCTAACGTGTGTAGCAATGCCGCTCACGCACGATGGCATCACGATGTATGTATGTATGTATGTATGTATGTATGCATGTAGGTACGTACGTACGTATGCATGCATGTATGTATGAATGTATGTATGTATGTATGTATGTATGTATGTACATGTATGTTTGTTTGTTTGTTTGTTTGTTTGTTTGTTTATTATGTGCCATGTTGTCTTTCCCTTACTCAAGGGAAAGTTCTGTTCTTCTCCCCTAATGTGACTGTACTCTGTGCATGTATGTACATGTGTATGATGGAAGTTATTATCAAGTATGTTCAGTATTGTATGTCATCTTCCATTGTCATTTCCCATACTCAAGGAGCTCTTGAAGTTCCTCTTCAGAGAAGCTAAGATCCATAATGCTATCTTGTTCTTTGATGAGTGTGAGTCGCTGTTTGAGTCCAGGGAGACACGACCCAACTCAAACCTAGGTGTCCTGCTAACTGAGGTACCTCTAACACTATGATCCCTGCTCTCATTTGGTTGGTGGGTTTTTACGTCCCAGATTGAGCAGTATGATGGTGTGATCATCTTGGCAACCAACAGGCACCATGACCTTGATGAAGCCATGCATAGGAGGTAACTGTTGTGAGTGGTTTTGGCCACACCTCTTAATAATGCTGACCACACCTCTCTGCAGGATACAGCTGGCCCTGTCCTTTGCTGTGCCTGACTACACCCTCAGGGTTAGTATATGGCTTGATCGAAGAATAAGTTGAACAAGAAGGGCGCCAGCACACACCCCTGTTTGAGTCCATTCAGTACATCAAAGGGCTCTGTGAAGGTGTATACATACATACATACATACATACATACATTCATACATACATTCATACATACATACACACACACACACACACATACATACATACATACATACATACATACATACATACATACATACATACATACCTTGCTGAGGTCTTTCTCTAACATGGACACAGTCACAAGCAACACCTTCTTCTTAAGGAAGTTAGCCACAGCATTTGCGGTCATTGTTTTTCCTATTATGCAACCAAATAATTAATAAACCATAATAACCCTCATCATGGATTCAAGCAGTCCTCATGGAAACACAACCCACAACAGTTCTTAACCACTTAAGTCCAATGCACCATCCTAACACCTCCATAGATGGGACCACCTCAACACCTCCATAGATGGCACCATCCCAAAACCTCCATAGATGGGACCATCTCAACACCTCCATAGATGGTACATGTACCATCCTAAACATCTCCATAATCTGAGGTTATACACACATACATGTACATGTACATGTATCCTTAAAACCATGCCAGTGAACACAGCACCACAGAAAACATGTACACAATATGTACGTACATGTAGCTCACATCCCCTAGGTAACCAGGGCTGTGCCCCTCACATCCCCAGGTAACCCCTGTGCCCCTCACATCCCCTAGGTAACCCCTGTGCCCCTCACATCCCCCAGGTAACCCCTGTGCCCCTCACATCCCCTAGGTAACCCCTGTGCCCCTCACATCCCCCAGGTAACCCCTGTGCCCCTCACATCCCCTAGGTAACCCCTGTGCCCTTCACATCCCTCTGTCCCTCTACATGTGTGTGTACCTGTCCCTGAAGGTCCATAGAATAGCAAACACAGTCCTCTAGCTGTTCCCTTGGTGCTAAGACCAAGGTCCTTACACGTCTGCAGGGAAAGGTGTGTGTGTGTTCATGCGTGTGTGTGTGTGTGTGTGTGTGTGTGTGTGTGTGTGTGTTCATGCGTGTGTGTGTGTGTGTGTGCATGCGTGCGTGTATGCGTGTGTGCACGTGTGTATGTGTGCACGTGTGTGTCAACACATGGCTGAACAAAGGGGTGTGGCTCACCTTTTGGAACAGATCAAATGACTCAAAAGTGTTCATCAAGACAGCGACATGCTCAGGTGGGAGGGATACCTGCGATAGGGTGACCTCTGGTGTGTACAGGTCCTGGGGAGGAGGGAATGAGCCACATGACTGCCATCACATGACTGCCATCACATGACTGCCATCACATGACTGCCAACACATGACTGTCATCACATGACTGCCAACATCCCATGACTGCCATCACATGACTGCCATCACATGACTGTCATCACATGACTGCCATCACATCACTGTCATCACATGACCATTGCATGACAAAATTTTGAAAAATGATGAGCAAAAAAAATGCTATGGTTGCAGGTCAATATGATAGGTAGGCACAGGGAGCACACATCCAACACACACACACACACACACACACGCTCACACTTCCATCCACCAGTTCGTTCATCTCGGTATCCAGGCCCACTATGTAGTCCAACAGTCTTCGGTCCAGCTCCACCACACAGTCCAGAAAGTTTCCCCTGTCATGGAGGGGCAGGTCATTGATGTGAACCAGCCCCTCTGACACCTGTGTACCCCACCCCCCCCCCCCCCCCCCCACACACACACACACACACACACACACACACACACACACACACACACACAAACACACACACCATGCAGAGAGGGGTTTGGATGTCATAACAAAAGACACCTCCAAACAACTTAGTTACCAGCTTGGAGTTCTTATAGAAGTATGTCCTGGAGCGTATCTCATCACTGAGGTCCTCACAGAACAGACCAATGGCCGCACCAATAGTCAGGTGACGCCCAAACAAGGAATCACCATTGGAGCCTGTCAACAGAAGGGCATAGCACATATGTACTCACTACTTACCTCCCCCCCCCACGACAAAAGATGGGGGGAGGAACCACTGAACACGCACAAACACAGGGGCAAATTACCAGGATTTCTTAGGTTACGGGAGACCATGGACCCAGTGAGAACCAATAAAACATTCCTCTCAAATGTCTCCAACTTCCTCAGCTCAGAGAGCCTCTCCAGTCTAGGAAGCCACACTGCAGAGCGAGGGGGAGGGGGGGGATCCCATACACACTAATCATCCTACCACACACACCCCACCCCCCATGCTCCCACCCCACACCTCACCAATCCCTCGTCCCTCTATGAGCAAGCATACATCAGATGAAGTCGTCACAAGCCCCATACCATATAAGGCCATGTTACGACGGTCACATGCAAATACAGTACAGACATTTCAACCCAAATGTGCTATGATTTCCACAACCACACCCACACATGCCACACCCACACAACCTCCAATTCTGCGTGTAGCCTCCAAACGTTTCTCAATTTTGGACCTAAAGACAAAGACATGATGCAAGAACAAATATTCATTAAAATATTCATACCTAAACCACGCCCACTCCATGACCCCGCCCACCTCAGTCCCCTAGCTTTGGCCTTGAGCTCCCTAATGATGGCCTCAGGTTTGCGCTGATCTGGGCGAGCAAACATGATGTCATCGCTCAGCTCCATCTTCCTGGCCTTGACCAGAGCCTCTATCAGCTGTCGGGAGGAGGGGGGGGGGGAGGTGATGATGGGGGAGGGGTGGGGCCTTCCTTTTGACACCAGTGCAAACATACTTACCTCAAAGTTGTCTTCCAGGTACTCCAGATCACTCTGGTATGGAGAAGGTATTGTAACATCTTGGGATGGCTTACAGCCAGCTTAAAGATACATGTAGGTGGATGGGGAGAAAGTGAGCCAATGTAAAACACAGTTAGGTTGGTACATATGCCGAGTTTGGGATGTGCATACATGTATTTCCCTTCTTACGTGATGTTTCCTTGACAACCACCAGAATGTTTGATCTGCTCTCCTGCAGAAGAGATTCCACAGCGGATGTGTCCTTTTCCTCCGCATCCTGCTCCTCCCCTTCCTGCTCCTCCCCTTCCTGCTCCAGCACTTTCCTTTCCTTCAAATCGTGCTCATCATTTTCAAGCTCCTCCTCTTCCTGTTTCACCTCTTCCTGCTCCGCCTCTTCCTTCCTGTCACCTGACGGTGCAGGCGGGCTACCCTCCCCTTCCATGTGCTCCTGCACCAAGATGTCCGCCACAACTGTCTTGTCCACCTTGTACAGTTCATCAGCACTGAGCACACACCCACAGCTGTGAGGTGTGAATACATAGTCTACACATGGCAGTACAATCCAACATGACTTTTCCTTACACCTCCCTCCTGCCGCTCCCCCCTCTCCACTCTTCTTCCCTTTCCTCCCTCTATCCCTTCTCACACTTCCTTCTCTTCTTTCCCTCATCTCCCTCCCTACCCTCCCTTCCCTCTCTCCTCCATCCCCTACCAAAATTTCAACACTGTGGAAGGGATCTTTATGAAGGCTGTTGTGGTAACGGAGGAAAACTCATCATCAGCTTCAAACAGCTCTTGCTTCATGTGTTGACGCTGCTGGTCAAAGAACTGCACTGGGGAGGAGGCGGAGGAAGGGGAGGAGGAAGGGGAGGAAGATGGGGAGGAGGAAGGGAAGGAGGAAGGGGAGGAGGAAGGGGAGGAGGAAGGGGAGGAGAAGGGGAAGGAGGAAGGGGAGGAGGAAGGGGAGGAGGAAGGGGAGGAGGAAGGGGAGGAGGAAGGGGAGGAGGAAGGGGAGGAGGAAGTAGGTAGTTCATTATTTGAATAACTAGAGGTGGCTCACTCACACATCTCCTTGGGTGACATTTGGGCAAATGTGGCTGCAGCCAGAGCCAGGGAGGTGGTCCTGCTGCCCCCTACCCCTGAGTTGGCCATAGGGGGCTGGAAGCGTGGGTAGAGCTTTTGTGTGTGGGGGGTGCGGAGATGGGGGGGGGGAGTAGGAAGGGTGAAAATACATACACAAACATGTATTCCCTGTACGTACTGTGGGGAACAAGGTACCAGTGTTGTTCACAAAGACGAAGTGAAAAGCTTCCCGCTCCTGTGAGTACATGCATTTGAGGTGGTCATATAAACGCCATGCTAAACACATACATGCATACACACACACACACACACATACACACAAACACACACACATACACACACACACACACACACACACATACCTTATCTGTGAGGCCCAGCTTCTGTAAAAGGCGAAGGTACTGACAGGGGACCCCTCCCCGTTCCTCCCCCAGGGCCCCTCCCTCTCGTCCCTCGTAGCCCCGGAGCAGGGACCAGCAGTGTTGCACGAGGGAGGAGAGGGAGGTGAGGTTTTCATTGTAATACCGCTCAGCAAACCCCGGGAAGCGTGAGGCGGGCTGAGAACCCGTCACCACGGCCCTCCACCTCATCTGCACGTCCAATAGCCTTGCCTTCAGGAGACAGTACATCTCCAGGAGCTCCACGTACTCCTGGTCACGGTCCCCCGAGACAAGAGGGGGCGTGGCGGGGGAGGCACCTGGGGGCGAGGTGCCAGGTGGCTCGTGCCTCAGGAGGATGCGGTCCAAGGCGGGCAGGAAGTCATCGAGCGCGCACACAAGGGGCGTGGCCTCTACACATTGAAACGCCTGAAGCAACAGTGATGATACAAACATGCACCATGTGATCGTGGTTTGATTATTTGGTCCAGTGGCCACATTTATATGGAAACAGAAGAGGAGGGAGGAGTAGGGAGGAGGGAAGAGGTAGGAGGGAAGAGGTAGGAGGGAGGTATACATGTACATTGTTGAGCAAGGTACATTAAGTGCTGTACTTATATATCTGGGCAGTGTCCCAATGCAATATGATGGGGGGAGGAGGGAAGGGGGAGGAGGGAAGGGGGAGGAGGGAGGGGGGGGGGGGAGGGAACCTTGCCTTGGGTTGAAAAAGGGAATGTGTTACAGTTCTTACCTCTTTTAGGAACTGCGACTTCAGGGCCCTGGTCCTCCCTAGCCTTACGTCCTCCCACGTGAGCACCTCAACAAGGTTCCACGCCTCCACACGCGAGATGGGTTTTGTATTCGAGAATCTTACCACACGGTCCACAATGTCTTCGGCAGTTATTCCTTCCGACGGAATGAGCTCACCAATGAGAATCCCATACTGTATATAGGACAGGACAAAACATACACACACAACACACACACACACACACACGCACACACACACGTACACACACATGACATACATGTAAACATATATATAAACATGACACAAACATCGGTCTATAGATCGGCTATGCCTCGATTAGGCTGATAGCTTATTAGGTAAAGCATGTTGCTCATAACAACAAAGTGGTTGGTTCAACCCCAACTCAGTCTATCTACCCTGAGGCTCTCAGTGCTTCGCGCCATATCACACGGACGCCTCCGTGATACCAGCGCACAGCACACAACGCGCACGCACACACGTGTGCACACAGCGCGCACACGCACACACACACACACACACACACACACACACACACGCACACACACACGTACACACACATGACATACATGTAAACATATATATAAACGTGACACAAACACAGCACACAACGCGCACGCACACACGTGTGCACACAGCGCGCACACGCACACACACACACACACACACACACACACACACACACACACACGTACACACAACGCAGAAAGAGACGCACACACACACACGCTAATCAAGCCATAGATTTTACTAGAATTCGACACTTATTATAGAACAAGATTCACCTCCGAAGGACTAAGTTAACAGCCCATCTCTTCATTGCTTACCGCTGACCATAGGTGTTGCAAAGAAGTATTCTTGGTTTTTAAAACCGGTACTGCCATGGTCTCCAATTGTCTCGTACCCAGACTCAGGTTCCCAACAGTTAGTTTCTTCTTGAAAGTTATGTCCATGGCGGAATGTATTGTTTGCAGAGTAAGCTCAATGTCCGTGTGGGTCTCCAAAAAGATGAGCGTTATAGGAATGTATGCAGTGTTCCAGTGCATGCATCACGCACCTATATATTAGTCTGGGGACCCGACTGACGGTTGTACTACCACCAGTCGGGTCCCCAGACTACCTATATATAGTAAGACTGCTGTGCGAATTAGGAAGCACCCGACACGAGACGACTGTATATGCCACGGGGTAACCTGTAAAATATGGTACAAGGTGCTATTGTACAAGCCAATCGGCAAATGAAGACCCTGTATTTGTGAGGGGAACTCAGGGGATGTATTGAACTAAATTGAAGCCTTCACTGCAGTTCACTGCAGATATGAAAAAGTCATTTGTGATAAAGTTGAAACGGAAATGGAATAGTCACATTGCTCAGACGTTTCTTTAGTACAGGAAAAAGTTTGAAACGTCCAAACATTGTTTTTCAAGGTGATTTTTTGCTAAAAGTTAACCTGCATGGATTAAATATCTAACGTGGAAATAGCGTAAATAAAACAATAATCCTGGGATTAAACGTCCAGCGAGCATGGAAATGGCCTAAAACCATATGTATGGTCTTGTCCTATCCAGAATGCGCTTGCCTCAGTTACTGAAGTGGTATAGACCACTAAGAAAATAAATGTTCTTTGTAATTTCAAATGTTGAAACTTACAGCCACGCATTACAAAAAAAAAGCATCAAAAAGAAGTCATAACTTGTGTCACTGTAGCAAATCCATTCATTTCTGCTTCTCAAAAAACAACAAACTGAGGAGTATAAGTACACGATGTGATATAAATAACATTGACTGGAGGTACCATGTGGAGTCAAGAGCAAGGAACCATCCATAACCACACTCATGCAGCCTGTCTGGTGGTAGATTAAATCTGTAGATGTCCAGCATTGATGGCTATTAATGTGGATATGAATTCCATGATTGAGCTCAGCCCAGGAGGTTCCAAGTGGAGTCCAGGACAAAGAGACACATGCCTACCCACACTGCCTGCATGTCTTGAGGTAGGTTTGATCTGGACATGTTGCCACACCCACCCAGTATTATGTCCATCTAGGTGGTATGCATTCCATGATTGTGATCGTGCGCAGCCCAGGGATGAAGTGGACATATAGGATTGAGTCTAGGACAAGGAGGCATACATACCCACACATGTCTGTTGGTAGGTTTGATCACAATGCATACCACTTAGGAAATGCCTGCATGACATTGGATTGCACATTCATTTCAGCAGCAGTACCAGGCCAATGCCTTGCAATTACATATGCAAACTTTATAATTCGTCCATATGAACACCAGGGCTTCTGCTGACTAAAACCAATATCCATCAGTGCACCACAAGACACGTTGGAAGGTATGCCACGTTTAACGCCAAATGGCAAAAATGAATCAGGATAAAATTGAAACGTGTTTGGCAATTCAAGCACATAGAGTATGTAGTATTTTAGGTAACCAACAACAAAAACCTCTCATCATAAACAGTACAAAACAACGACTTGGTTTTATAAGTACAGGGCATTTGCATAGATAAAAACATACATGATACAAGCAGGAGATACGATACAATTTTACAAAGTTTATGTGCTGAAGGTGGTTCAATAGTGTATGCCTTTCACAATCCAGCAAGGGATTTGATTGAACAAACCATATCAGAGCTAACTCCAGGGCCATTCTTTCAGGGCAATGTGTTTGGCATTGCATGCTGTAAAATGCATGTGCATTGGTTTATAACTAATAATATGTTTTTTTTGAATAATTTATTATGATGATTAAAACGATTTATTGCTCTATAGAGAACACACCCAGCCCAGTTCCTGGCACTTGTGATTTCTCTGTCATTTGTAGAAATCATTTGCTGCAGTCATCCTGCATTGTTCAGAAAAGCAGTGGTGAGCAGTCAGGCAGTAGTAGCAAACCAGATGGAACAAATTTATCTTACTGAGGTCAGGTACAGATTTTGATGTTTAGTGCATGACAACCAACCCATGGCACCCACTAAAGACTGAGCAGCGCAATGAAAAGCGAGACCACTAAATAAAGACAGCATGGAATAGACATGCTACCATGTGGTGTCATATAGGTAAATTTCCTTGCTTCTGACCCATCATTCACACCAGCTCACTTGTTCACTTAACTGCTGATATTCTGATTTAGAGGAGCAGAGACCGTGAAGTCTAAAGTAGCGAGCTCTTTATTTAGATTACCTTAAAAGAAGGTTTGCGTATACAGGCTTGTGTTTTAGATGTATGCTCTGCCAACTATGTCAGTATTGTCATGATCCACAATTCATAAATGAAGTGGAACAGACGCCGGAGAGAACTACTCGTCGGTAATATTTTCTTTAGCATGCATGTGAAAATTAGGATGGGGACATATCATAGCGGAAAGCTTTTTACAATCTTATAACTATGACGCGCACGCGCATAGTATTCCTTTTATCGCACATCGTTATAAGATTTGAAATTTGTGTCCCTCGTGGCTCTTTATTGTATGAATTGCCCGAACTGGCAATTGGGGAGCGATGCAACCGAAAGCAAACCACAGGTTTCATATACCAAAGGATCTACCGAAAGGATAAGGCGTGTTGTATTATGCCATACACTTTGCGTATAGTATTTAGAACACAGTAGAAGAGATTTTTAAAGCGCATTTATTAGGATCGTGCAGCTTCATTTAGAGAATGTCTTCTTCAATATGTAGTTTTCAAAACTGTCATTTGTATTGAAAGAGCAATAAAACATTAGTTACTGCTTCGTGTGGTGCTGGTGGGACATTGTCTCGAGAACCTGTTGGGATTTGCAGGGTCACACATATGCCTCTGGTCTCCATGGGACCGCTGAGATTGCAACCTGTTAAGCATAGCTAGCATATCATTCATTGTCCGTAAACACTTCTGGGTATAATCCCATGTAGTGTGTTACAACATTCACTGCGAGCTACTTTTTGGTGTGACTTTGAAATATTCAGTTCGTAGCTACATGTGTGTATTGGTACTTATTGGACTACGACACTGGTTATCTCGCTGTTGCTTCCTGCGCAGTTGCCCAGCACCTACTGCGTTGACCAGAGCATTGTCCGGCGCCTGTACAGTCAGAATCGCTTCAACAGTCCTTAATGCTCGTAGGCATATATATTAATGCGTTTACTTAATAAAGGTTATAACACAGATGAAAGACATTCTCAATGGTTGCATTACAGGTTGAATTATTAAGAATACTAATGCACATAGTATGCACCTCCTGATATCTGTTTGAGTTATGTGCTTGGTCATAGTTTTTTCTAATGAATTGATTCTTACCCATCCATGAATACTGAGGGTTTGCGAGATACAATTACGCGCTCTTTAAAACCATTCCTATCCCGAGTTATACTCTCCCGAGAAGAAGACGATGACAACGCGACGACGACGACGGAGAAGAATTGGCCTGGGAACGAGAACAAACACGAGCTTTTTTGTTCTCTTAAAGCAAACAGTTTGAAGACTGGAACAAAACAATTAAAATGACCGTCTTTGCCTTCTGGTTCAATAGCAACAAAGAGCTTTTTTTTCCAGTTTATTATTTTATAATATGATATATTCACATAAATAATATAAAAAGGAAACAAAATACGAGAATCTATTGTGCATGTAGAAGGGCTTCCCTTGACACAAAGAGCTAAACTATCCGTTTCTTGGTACGCGAGTTATACGCGGGTCGTGTTTTTGTAATGATTTCACGACCCGGGTAAATTCCTATACAGGAACTTCTAACGTAGTTCCTGATACGATGTAGATTACTTTAATGGGAACCATTTTTGGAGCACATTTTTTTAAAAAGGCTGCTCCAGTGAGGCAAACAAACAAAAATGGTCACTTGAAGAAAAATTGCGTGATATGGTATAGCTTGACTGAAATGAACGTGGATAGGGCGTGTGACATGCAGAAATGAAAAACGCTGAAGTACTTATGGTGGGTGTGTGCATGCAGAAAATATCCAGACAAAAGCGAAGGGTTGCTTTTCAGCTTAGATGTGGTCTTAACTGGACTACGGCTCCCTATAGTCAAAGTTATACTAGTACACCGTGCACTTTATCTCATGGCGCTCTGATGTGCATTAATGTGCGCGAAGATTGGTACATTTTCCTGAACTCGGAGCGACGAGAATTAAGGGTTAATAATAGCTAGCGCGAAACTTTAATTTGCACAGTTGTACTCCGCAACGGATATGTAAATTGAAACGATTCCACTACGTAGGTTTCGAATTTGGAGAGATTTGGACACTTCTGCAGAAATAAATAATATTATAGCTTTCAAACCCCTAGGGGTAACGCTATTGCATGCTCCTAATGGAAGAGATTCAAGGAATAAAACTTGATTTGTAGGTATACATGTATGGAATGGGTATTAAATGGGGATTCTTGATACATAATGGTGAATCTGGATATATGGAAAATAGGAAGAAGATAGCCCAAAGCATGCTTTCGGAAGATACAGTGATAATACTTCATATGATTATACAATGAAGTGTAATTTTAGCGTGAACTGTCCTTTTATCTATAAACTTCCGATTAGACACGCACTGCCCCTCACAAAATTCAGGATTCAAAATATTTGTCAGTTATCTTTAGCGAAAAAGTAATTAAGGTCACATGCCTAGGTCAACTATAGTATTAAAAGTTAGTATACGTGCCTCTTCATATGCGCCTGGTAGACGCAAATTTACATATTCCGTAGCCGAACTGAAGCGCGATCAGGGTGATCGTTTGCATCCAAGCTGCTAATTAACTTGGCCACTGCACCAGACTGCGTGTGTAGCTACATAGATGCAACATGTATGAATTGATATAATTCTCAATCATATCAGTTCCAGAGTGGTGTATGTACGAGACATTTTCGGGGGACTATAATCGTATTGCGTTCTCTTTATGCAGAGAAATTTCTCTATAAGGACAGGATTTCTACAAGTAACTAAAACATTCTCAACGAGAAAGTTGGTGAGATATAGAATTTGAAGGCAATGGTGGGGCAATGGTTGTGCAAAAAGCAAGGAAACAAGAGCCTGTAATTGAAAGGGAAAGGTTCATAGTCCATGAACATAGTAAAATGCTACAAACGGGCTAATATAAATATAGGACTATCCCTTACTTTTACAGATCCTTGTTTCATTGCTTTTTGCACCACCATTGCCTTCAAATCCTATATCTCACCAACTTTCTCATAGAGAATAGGTTTAATTAATTGTATATTTAAACTGAAGTCCACCTAGACTCCAAATTACGTCAATCTCTAAAGAGGGGTCACAAGCATTGTGATAACACTGTATTTGAAAGCAGAATGCATATATACATGTTCTTCTTTATTGCAACTATGTTTTGTCATGTTTGTAAAAAAAAAAAGGATCGCCTCCTGGCAATCTATCCCTACCCATTTAATTTCAGATCATGACATGGTTTATACATTAAAACAAAACAGCGAGAAGAATGTTGTGCCTCAGATATCATGGATCACTGGACACTTACCATCCTGTCTGCCCATTGTTACAGTGGAAAACAGTTCTCATTGGACCATGCCATTACCAACCATCTGCATGCGGCTTTCCTAATTGTTAAGGCACAATGGCTCCGCTGCATGCCTCGTAGCGAACGGAATGTTGCAATATATGGAACCAACGTTGCTACCGCGGCTCTCAGTTTGTGTGAGGCATTTTCTCACCTCACAGCCAACAACTGAGGTCTAGGCCAACAGGATTTTGGCCTAGACCAACAGGATTTTGGTCAAAAAGCCTGGCCGCCGAGACGCTTACGTTAATATCAGGCCAGGTCCTACCATCATACAACCACTTCCTGTTCTAGTTCATATCTGCAACCACAAGCAGGCGAAGAATTAAGAGAGAATGCATTTGTGAATTTGAACATCCCTTCCTCTGGAATCTATAAAACATTAGCTGACTAACTCTCGCTATGTGCTGGCTGATATGCTCACCCAGACTATTACGACCTCACCCCGATAAAACACGTTTATAATTATGTATGTGGCTTTCAAAGAGCATGATCAGGAAGGATTAAAAGATCGCAGTATTAAAAATGCTGTTATACAAAGTTCAAAATACATGTACAGTTCTGGCCTAGCTTCAATAGAACTGCAGTCCAAATAAAATTGATCACAAATGAAAAATCTCTGCGTCAGCATCAAAATCATGCATTTCTACATTGTTCAGTACAATTACACTACATAAATATGTGGAGTATTCTCATGTCTGTGTTTCCAAAATATATTTCTTATCAGCGATGAACATATGGCCATAGCATAATGCATAATTACATTCATACATAGAATCACATCAATGCAAATTGTAGCTACTCCATGCATGACTATAAAAGATGTTAATGGCCAGATTCCTTTATAACATCAGTAGATTCTTCAAGTTTTAGTCCTTCTTTGTCACCAAGGTGAAGATCTGTGAAATGAATAAATTCAACATTTCAGCATAAGAAGTAGGTAGAACAGGACAAACGATTTGGAAGGATTGAGATTACAGAAACAAGAATCACAGACAAAGAGTAGCAGTGGCAATGAGGATTATAGGCTATGATGTTTTCAGAGGCAAGAGGACTAGATGTATAGACCGTAAGAGGAGCTATGAAGAAGAGAATCAGGGGTGAAACTATCATGGGAAAAGGAAATCAGGTACTAATGGGATCATAAAGATATAAATGAGATCAAAGGATAAGGACTGGATAATATGGACGTTCAGACATAATCATTCAATAGCAAAACGCATTAGAGTAGACAGAATCCGGTATTTGGTGCTAACGTTTAAAAAAAAAAATTAGTTCAGTAACGTATCTAAAACAGAAATCAACTTTATGCTCCATTATCACACAGGTATTGGCAATTCTTTCGGTGGTACTTCAATCATACATAATAGTTTATACCCTGTGCAGAAATAATACATAAACCTATTTATTACTTTCCAAATTCAAGTTGTGAACATTTCAAAACTGCTTAGAATTGCATGGGTGGAGTATTATGCTTAACAAGGTCTCCATATTACCTCTCTTTGATAACACTGCAACTGACTTCCTCCTGATGGTGACCAGTAACAGTACCAAAACCACTAGTACTGTCAGCAGGATCAAACAAATGATGCCAACAGATATTCCAATTGTCTTAGCCATTCCCTGAATGAAAGCTTGCTCAGTAGCTCCTGGAGAGCAAAATAGTTAATAGCAATAACCATTCATTAAAACTTCTAATTATTTACTACAGTTGGCAGTGTTTCAAACACAATTCACAACATCCCAACACAAATCTTAGAGCAATGCAATTCACTTGCAAGGACCATATTTTAGGTTACAGGGTGCAGGTAATTTAATGACTAAGTCATATGAGTGTGACTCCGAATTGAATAACAGTGATTCACCTTTCAGCCACTACTCATATGGTTCAAATACATCTTACTTGTATGCATAAAAGACATGATACACAAAATCACATAATATGTTGAGCTATTGGCCAGAACCAATTCTGAGTACTATAACACCAACAAAAAAAGCCTCTGACCTGACATAATGCCAGCCTACCACCTATACTTCGTGACTTCTTCCATGATGCAAGTTATATTTATATAATTTATATGCTATATACATGTATATGTTAAGCCACTAGGGTAAAATGTTCCATATAGTTTTTATTTTCTCCCCTCCCCCCACTGGAGCTCCATCTGCAGTATATATCAGTACCCAGTAAGTTAGTCTCTGTGAACTAGGTAAATAATGATCATGTGACATTGAGGCTATAAATTCACCACTTACATGCAATGCAATGGCTAGCTCGCCCCCACAAGGTTAAGTAAAACTCTATGCTTGTGCATGTGATGTTGTGCTTGTGTACCTACGTGTGTACAGTGTAATATAATAGCGTATGTATTTTTTGGTTTCAAATTATTCTATATGAACATGTTCATTGACATGCAGTTCAACTTGAACACCTTATGCCTGCTACATGGTGATACGTTAGTGAGCAGAACACCTTATACTGTACCTGCCATTATGCCTGCCACATGGTGATACGTTATAGTTAGCATACCTTGCGGCTGCTGCGTCGGCTGCAGAACAGATGACGTTGTGACCAATGAAGTTTTGAGTGCTGCACCTAGCACAGTGGAAAGCACTGCCGCTGAACTCTGAACGGATGACACAGCAAGCATGGTTCTAGAAGTGATTGAGTAACTGACAGTGCCTAAACTTGGCATTGTGGAACTGAGCACAGTTGAACTGTATGCCGTGGAACTGATCACCTGAGCTGTAGAAATGTACAGGATGTATTCAGCCATAATGTAGTAATCAAACAAAACTAATCGGAACTGAATATTCCTCCAGTCACTTCAGTGACACACGGAGATGAAAGAATTTTGCCTTTCATTACGCATACACAGCTGTGTTCATGTTTACTACTCTGTCTAGTTTGGCTCTAAAGTATTAGTAAGCACTTCGAATCCATATGTATTTCATTATTTTGCATTGCAGATTAGACAGCTACAAAGAGTAAAATATTTTAAAAATCCTACCTTGACTTGTGGAAGATGATCTGGAGAGAGATGTAGAAGATGCTGCAACAGGTGAAGATGCCACCCGGGATTGGCTAACTGAAGAATTGCGGTAAGTGTATTCATTTTGTATTGCATGTGTGCTCTAATATTGTAATTATGATATGGGCATCAAGATGTAATGTCAAATGTCTACTATACATCTAGAAAGTAGAACTCTTGCATTATAAGCAGCCATGGATGTAGGGCTGTTGTTTTATTCTCATTTAAACCCATGTTTATATAACTATATGGCAACAGCTAAATCACCATTCTGGGATTATTATAATATTGCATTGATCTGTATGTCTTTACAACCATGCAACTCTTTCAACCCTTCAAATTACCTATACACAGTGGTTTAGGATGATGACATGAGAATTAAAATAATGCATTCGTTTTATTTCAGAAACTGTTTTGTAACTCATTATACCACTCGAATTTCAAGTCAGAAGAGAAATTGACAGAAGTTTGAATAAAGTGTACTAACTTAAAGTGAATATTATAAGTACTTTTATCCTTAATGTTTTAAATTGTTTTGGCTTTCTGGCATTAAAAAATGAATAGGTGAGTATGTGAATTATAGCTTTTTGTTTCCTCTTTCTAGTGATCCTATATTTATAAGTACCATTATGACACTTGCAATAATGTAAACCTTTTTATATGGTTAAAAAACGTAAAAATTTCCATGTACCAACTTCTACACGATTCTAGGACCAAATGAAAGAAATCATAACTATAAATCGATTTGACTATCTTTTTCCAATCTACAGGCTTAGCCGACTCTAAACGACTTTTCGTTTAGCACTGCTACTAACGTTCAAACACGAGACATGCGGTGACTAATCTATAAATAATTATTTTAATAATTGCATGTGGCGATTGGGTTCTATTATGCGTTCTGTGAGGTTGGAACCGCTGTTGTATCCGCTATCGCAGGCAGGCTGGGCAGCACCGTCTTTGTTCTGTTGTTCAGCGCTCTGTGTAGTGTGCGCGTATGTGAATACCTGTATATAAGAACTTGTGTTTGCGATTGTAGTTGTCTCTTGTTTGATGCGAAGCTGTTTGATTGCTATTGTTTGTATAAGTGAGTCATTATGTGAAAGCGCGCAAATTTTTTAACACGGTTAACATTACTACTTCAAGCATTCCATGGCCGAAAAGAGAAGGATCTGCAATTCAGAAGCGTATGATAAATACATTAAGAAGTTTAAAAGTGATTGGGAGGCTGCTGGCTTGTTTCTTACTGAAGAAGGCCTTCTTACCAAAAAGGAGGAAGTTAAAAAGCTGAAAAAGCATTGGGCTAACCGAATGGGCATACTGAGGAGAAAGCTTAATCGATCCATATCTTGATAGATTTGCCTTGATTTGTATTAAGTAATATTAATAGTTAATTACATAAATCAGTTGATCATGTATATAAATAACTGTGATGTGGTCTGTTGTGGTAATCTTGATTGTTGTGGTTTGATTTTCAAACTGTTTTAATTATTAATGGAATCAGTTTAATGACAGTAGGTTATATTATTAAAATATTGTGAAACAATTGTGTATTTATTTTTGCATGGTTCAGAAATGCCATCATCAACTATGGTTTTAAGGTGATAGGGTACCCTCCTGGAATTTGAAAAAAAATCATACTAGCTTGTAGCCTGAGAGCATCTTAGAGGACCGTATCATTTTGACAGTTATTAGATGAGCAGTAAAAATGGTACAAATATTCTAAGAACAAAACTTTATAATTGGTTTGTTGAAAACTGTAGTGCTTAAAAATTACCAAATTTGGAGGATAAATATGAAATAATATCTTGTTTCGTTTGGTGCATTCGTTTCGAAACGGAGCAGTAGGTTTGTGCCAAAGCTTATACTAACCATCGTTTCAGGGTGAACTAATTAGGCTACTCATGGATTACTCATGCTGGGCATTCCAGAACAGCTACTTTATCGTGATTACACGTTCTTCATTACTTAATTGTCCTTTTGGTGCATCGATAACGTTACTACCCTTCTCCACAAATGTACAGCAATTTTTTACAAAGTTACGCATCCCTAGACGCCATATTTGTACCTTGAAATTGAAATGTTATTAATAGATAGATTTTCGGTTTTCGGCTATTTAGAAAAAAGTAACTTATTTTGAAAACAAGGACAAGATATTTTCCTACACGTACGCTCTTCTTGGTGCTTAGCTCCTATCGTAATAATATGCTCAGCACTTGATCATAAGGTCTGTTGTCCTGAATGTGCAGGAAAAAGAATTATTACCGTTCGTATTTCAAGGTGCTCGTAAAACAAGCGGTGCTAGTGTTTCTGCGCGTTATTGAAATGCTATCAAGGTGGCATATCTTAAGCAATAAGGTGGATTCTCTCCGAATTATATACGGTACTTGAACAGAACTACCAATTGTTGATGACGTATTTTAATAATTCAGACCCCAAAATACATGGCGGACTCAAACTGCGCATGCGTGCGCGAATTACAAGATGGCGGATGCCAAAGTTTAAGGCATTGCGCTCGGTTAAATACGTTACTTATCCAAATGATATCAAGGTGGCATATCTTAAACAATAAGGTGGATCTTACCAACTTTTTTTCCAAAAAACCACGTTATGGGTACTACTACCTTAAACTACTGTGCTATAATTGTTCTGATGCCATTTTTCTCTTTGCAAGCTGATTTTGGTGTTGTAGATAATATTGCTGCCATGAGCACAACATTCACCTACAGAATTTCACGTATCTCTAGAAAACTCATGGTATCTGCATAGAGGAGTCCTGTAGCCATTTATTCAGATTGTTGACTTGAATGTTGAATGTTATCCGTTACATAAAAATTGTTGTGTCAATTTTAGTGCATGCTTTCCAGCTTAATTCATATATTGTGGCATGAACAAATATGTGTAACCTTGTGTATATTATGTATTGCGCATGCGCATGAGGGAGGGGGGGGCTCTTATTAGATTTTGGTCAAACTCTACATGGTGTCAGAAGTGGCTGCTTATGGCAGAAATTCGCATACAACCACCGGAAGCCTTTGATTTCAAGAACCCCGACGATTGGAGTCGATGGAAGAGCCGCTTTCAACAGTTCCGTGTTGCTTCGGGCCTGGACGAACAGTCGGAGGCAAAACAGGTCAGTACGCTACTATATTCCCTTGGCGAGGAGGCAGAAGACGTCCTCCGCTCAACTAACTCAAACCCTCGGGAGAAAGAAGGTACACTAAAGTGCTTGAGAAGCTTGACGAGTATTTCCAAGTCCGACGTAATGTAATCTTCGAACGGGCGAGGTTCAACCACAGGAATCAACTAGAAGGAGAGTCTTGTGACCAATACCTCACAGAGCTGTACAGCTTGGCTAAAAGATGCTCTTACGGACATCTAATGGCAGAAATGATTCGTGACCGTCTTGTCGTAGGAATTCTGGACAAAGGGCTTTCAGAAAAGCTTCAAATGTACCCAGAACTAACTTTGGAGCAAGCAAAGACAATGGTTCGGCAGAAGGAAGCGGTACATGAGCATCAGCAGGTACTTAAAGGGGTAAATGATGGTGCCGTAGAGGGATTGAGGAGCAAAGGTGCAAGTGACGGTGTTGAGGAGCAAAGGTGCAAGATCGAAGTCAGCTGAAGAAAAGCATAGATTCCAGAATCCAGTAGTAAAATCTCAACCTGCTGAAGAGAAACACCGTGCAAGTAAACCAGGAAGTTCTAAACAGTCAAAAAACTGTATGAGATGTGGGAAGGGGCAGCACTCTTGGCATTCCTGTCCTGCTAGAGATGCCACTTGTCACAGATGCCAGCGCAAGGGACATTACAGTTCGCAGTGTCGATCCAGGACAGTAGCTGAAGTAGAGTCGAGTACGGAAGAAGAGTCATGAATGGATACAGCTTATATTGATGCCCTCTCACAAGCTGCAGAATCTTGGAAAGTGAAGTTAAGAGTATCTGGTCGAGTCATTGAGTTCAAAGTAGACACCGGAGCGGAGGTGACAGCTATATCTGACACAGCATTTGGAACTATGAGGAAGCAAACATTAAAGGCACCCACAAAGGTTCTATATGGCCCTGCACGTACTGCCTTGAATGTCTTGGGTCAGTTTGAAGGAGAGCTGTCCTATCAGGGAAAATCAACGAACAGACCATTTATGTGGTAAAGGGGCTGAGAAGTAACCTATTGGGATTTCCAGCTATTATGTCCCTTAGGCTGCTGGCAGGGATTGAAGAAACAGTGGTGGGAGATACGAAAACAGACATCGTTGGGAGGTATTCAAAACTATTCCAAGGTCTGGGAAACATGGGATAACCGTATGATATCCAACACAAGCAACATCCACAACCTCATGCACTGTATACGACACACAATATTCCACTACCGTTGCGTGGAAAAGTTCAGCAAAAGTTGGAAAGAATGGAATCGTTGGGGGTCATCTCAAAGATTGACATCCCTACCCAATGGTGTTCAGGCATGGTAGTGGCTGCAAAGAAAAATGGTGATGTTTGCATATGTGTGGACTTTCAACCATTAAATAAATGGGTTCTAAGGGAAGTACATCCTCTACCCAAGGTTGATGAAACCGTTGCTCAGCTGTCTGGGGCAAAACTGTTTAGTAAACTTGATGCGAATATGGGGTTTTGGCAAATACCGCTAACAGAAAGTTCCAAACCCTTAACTACATTCATCACCCCATTTGGGAGGTATTATTTTCATAAACTTCCCTTTGGAATATGCAGTGCTCCCGAACATTTTCAAAAGCGAATGAACCGGATTCTACTGGGAGTAAATGGTGTACTCTGCCAGATGGATGATGTGCTAGTTTTTGGCGAAAACAAGCAGGAACACGATGCTCGACTTACGGCAGCACTAAATAGAATCCAAGAGTCAGGTGTCACTCTGAACAAAGAGAAGTGTGAGTTTGCTAAAACATAGCTTACCTTCTTGGGACATTTAATAGACCAGCATGGCATTCGACCCGACCCGGATAAAACATCGGCTATACGAAGTCTGAGTCCACCAAGTAATATCACCGAATTGAGGAGATTCTTAGGCATGGCCAATCAACTCGGAAAGTTCTCATCTCAGTTAGCACAGGCAACTCAGCCTCTTCGAGAGCTGCTCAGCAAGACACATGCATGGCATTGGGGCCAAGCTCAAGAAACAGCGTTCTCCCAGGTCAAAGACGAACTTTGCAAACCCACTATTTTGGCGTTTTACTCTCCTACTGCACCAACTAAAGTATCTGCAGATGACTCTTCTCATGGTTTAGGGGCTGTTTTGCTGCAAGAAAATGGAAGAGAATGGAAGCCTGTCGCATACGCGTCAAGGTGTATGTCAGAGACAGAGAAACGTTATGCACAGATTGAGAAGGAGGCACTAGCTACAGTTGCCAACTACATTATTGGGCTAAAGATTATAATAGAAACTGATCACAAGCCCCTAGTGCCACTCTTTGGAACCAAAAACCTTGACAGCTTGCCACCAAGGATACTAAGATTCCGGCTGAGACTGGCTCGATTTGATTACAGTGTCCACATTGTCCGGGTAAGCTGTTGTCCACTACTGATGCGCTCTCACGTGCACCTGGCCCAACAACAGAAGCAGAGATACGACTGGAAAGAGAGGCTGAGTACCTTATGGAGCTATGTATCAACCACCTCCCAGCCAGCCAGAAACGGTTACATCTGTACTCTGAAGCTCAGCTAGCAGATCCAGTGTGCTCAGTTGTTATGAAGTATTGCCGAAACGGGTGGCCGGATATTGGCAAGATTGACCCGCAGTTGAAACCATATTGGAAAGTCCAAGGGGAGCTAACCATTCATAATAACCTGTTACTCTTTCAGAAACGTATTGTCGTACCTGCATCACTCCAACACCCTCATGAAACTTCACCAGGGGCATCAGGGCATCCAAAGATGCCGAGTGAGAGCTAAGTACGCGGTCTGGTGGCCTTGCATATCTCAACAGATAAAAGAGCTAATTGAACGGTGCCCAGTATGTGCATAGAACTACACACCTCATCGGGAACCTTTAATGCCCACTCCTCTACCAGACTTTCCCTGGCAAAAGGTCGCAATGGACCTGTTTACATCTAAGGAGTCATGCTACTTGGTTATTGTCGACTACTTCTCAAGTTATTAAGCTTCGGACAACCACTAGTGCCGGCATTATTGAAGCAGTAAAGGCCGTGTTCTCCAGGCATGGCATCCCAGAGACTGTCATGAGCGACAATGGTCCACAGTTTTCCTCTAAGGAATTTGCCAAATTTGCCTCACAATACAATTTCCAGCGCATAACCAGCAGTCCACACTTTCCGCAAAGCAACGGTCTTGCGGAACGTACAGTCCAAACTGTAAAGAACATTCTAAAGCAATCGTCCGACCCGTACTTGGCAATTCTCGTATATCGGTCGACGCCGTTTCCATGGTGCAATTTATCACCAGCACAACTCCTAATGGGAAGACAGCTACGAACGACCCTGCCACAAGCCCCAGATCACATGAAGCCAGAATGGCCTTATTTAGAGAAATTTCGTGCGGAGGATGTGGATTTTAAGCTTCGTCAAAAAGCAAATTTCGACAAACGTCACCAGGTGCGTCCACTTCCTGTCATCGCAGATGGAACAGACGTGTGGATTACTACTGACAGAGCAGATCCAGTGCCAGGGGTAATAGTCAAGAAATCAGCGGCACCCCGTTCATACCTAATTGACACAGAGAGTGGTGCTGTGAGGCGAAATAGATGTCACCTCAATGTGGTGCCAAAGAAGGAAGATCAGCATCCACAGGGACAAGATGAGAGCTCAGATAGGGAGGAACACGATCTGAGTCCACCACATTTGGCAAGTCAACCACCTCCGAGTCCACCACGTCGAATAATGACCAGGACGCAAACAGGGACGGTGATTCGACCTCCAGATAGACTTTAACCCGTTTCCCCAGAAAGGGAGATGTGGCATGAACCAATATGTGTAACCTTGTGTATATTATGTATTGTGCATGCGGATTTTGGTCAAACTCTACATATATCAGCAATATAAGCAAACCATTTTCCATTCAATGTACATGAAGGTATGTGCCTAAATCGGTGGATGGAGTGTGATGAATAGCCGGAAAATGTTCACATACTTTACTCAGTTACATTCCCGTAATGGATAATACTCAAGCAATCAAACAATTATATAGCTACAGGACTCCTCTATAAACGATGCGCTTAAGATACTTTTATCTGGAGATACATGGAATTCTAACCAGATGTGTTGGTGAACATTGTACTCACGGCAGTGAAAATATCTATGGCACAAAAATTGGCTTCCACAGAATAAAATGGTGTGGAAAGTATTATGAAGGAAAGCATTGTATGGTTGTACTAGCGGATGTAGGGGGAGGGGGGGGGATGTTTAAACCCCCCTTCCAGCCCTATGATAATATTATTCATAGCAGGAAATTAGGCAATCTGCATTGATAGTTGTGAATAAATCATTAAACCCCCCTCCCCTCTTTATTAGCCACGCCCTCTCTGTACGTCTGCGCCCCTGGGTTGCAAAGCTAAACAGATTCTGTAACATGTAAGTTTTCTAATGACCCCAACAAGGGCGACTATGATACACTGTCAGGTATAATATACATATGAGTTTACATGAGAATAAAACATCACTCCCAAGTAAGATGCTATTGGGAAAGGGATTAAATTTAGCGTTGTCACGTTACATCATAATACTGCATTATGATATAACGTTTCCAAAGCAATGTATGCACTAAGGGTGAATTAATTTACCTGTGCACTGTGCCCCAGCCTGGCTACCCAAGCAGTATGATGTAACATAGTGCAGGCAGCTAGAAAGTGAACGCTCTAGTCCAAAGCAGCTTATGGAGACATAGGTTGTCCAATTAGATGGAATGAAGAAGTTGGAAGAAAGACGACCATCACCTGAAAGCAATATAAATGCAACGTTACATGTATAAAGATAACTGCTGATCATGTACTGTGTAATGCTGCTCCAAAATACATGTATATGTAGAGCTTACATGTACATGCATTGCTTTGCAGCTCTTATAATAATATCCTTCACTTTAAAGATGCATGTAGGAGAGTGGCAGCAAATGTGGTGTGCATGCATACCCTTTGGACTCATTCCTAGCTCTCTGCAGGCAACGGTTGCAGCAGTCGAGGTCCACCTATAGTCCCCACACACAGGTACCCAGCATCCCGAGTTGCACATTTCCACTCTTCCTTCGGTGAGGTTTCTACCCGCAAGGCGAACGTTCCCATCAATGCATGGATCTGTACAAGGTGCTGCAATATTGGGATGGCAGGCAGTATGCAGTCATCAAAATTCCAAAAAAGACAAAAAAAATTTAAGTGCATGATGCATATACCTTGACACTTCAACGTGACATCGTGGTCATGATCACAATGGTGGTAGCCAATTGGATTGTGCGTACAGCTCTGGAGAGAGGTTTCATTGCCACTGCAGTAAATGTCTGACAGCAGAATGCCTCGTGTGTCTTGCGTTGGATTGGTGCCCGTGGTCCAGGAGGCTCCAATTCGGGCATACCCAAGCTGCTTGCAGGCGACATTGGCGTTGACATCGGACCATGTGTTGACGAAGGTGTACCAGTTGTCCCTCACAGTGTAGCGCCCAGAGCAGATGGTGCCCCATAGCCCATTGTAGCAAAACTCCAGCCTACCATTCAGTGGTGAGGTACCGTACATCAGACGAAGTGCACCATCGCTACAGTTTGTGGGCAGTTCCTCACCTGAGGTTTAAGATATGCATTTAGATTGGAATTATGCAAACTACCCATGATGAATTGTGTTTGACTGCGCGATGAAATATACATGTAGGTACATGCATGTAAATAGCATTGAGTATCAAATATTAAACATATCGCACATTGTTAATCATTTTACATTTTTCAGCAAACGTTAAAAGTACAGAATACATCATTAATGTTAATCTTTATTATGTGTAATGTGTGTGGATAGCTAGTTATAGGACTTCATTATTTTGAATACACTTCTAACATTATAGGTGACGATGTAGAACCTGTGAATGGATACACAGTAAATGCATAGAAAGATAACTCTTAATGTTCACTCATTATTTTCTGCATAAACATTATACAATGCAATGCAAATCAGCATTAATTTTATTTATTATAGTCTTGCATGGTTTTTTTTTCCATTGATACAAAACACTCTAAACAAAAATGCAAACAATAAAAAGAAACCAATAATGTTAACATTTAATCCCACATAGTATCTATCTCTATATATCTATATATTCCGATTGCATTTCACTCACTGGGACACTCAACCCCAGCATCATTGAAATGAGAGCACTGCAGGGTTTCTAGCGGGTCATAGGAGCAGTTAAACAAGCTTCTCTCATCTCCAGTGCAAGCCAACTGTGGAAGCCAAATAGGACCTTTGCCCGGGCCATATATCGCATTGAAGCGCGGAATAGCACCTGCAATTAAATTATTGCATCTAAAATTAAAATTCATCAGATGCAGTGATACCACATGTTGGATAGGTATACCTAAACCATTGCGGAGACCACTCTGTACACAGGCTACAGCAGCTGCAGTAGAGTTCCAGTTGCTATCGCAGACAGACCCCCAGATACCATAATTGCAGACCTCAATGCGACCAGTGTTATTCCTATTGCCATTGACTATCCTGGCTGCTCCATCTGTGCAACTATTACCACGGACTACCAATAGGTTTGGGATATACATAAACGATTCACATTGCACATCAAAATGCAAATAATTACCCTGGCAGCTAACACCGACTTCATTGGTGTGGTCACAGGATGGGGGAACAGATCCAAGGGGTGTACTTGTACAGGACATGAGGTTTGGTTCATCCCCCAGGCACCACTGTACTTGCATCATGAGAGGTCCTGAGCCAACACCAAAGTAGGAATTAGAGAACATCCTTGCTCCTGCAAATTGAATAAAACACACATGTTGTGAATTTTTTCCCCCCCTTCACACGACCTATATACCCTACCATAAGGAACAAATCCAAGCTGTCTGCACGTAACTACTGCCTTCTGGTTGTTCCATCCATTGTCACATACTGGACCCCACTGGTTGCTATAGCACACCTCAACACGACCCACATTTGCGGCTGCACCATTACTTAGTCGGATGTCACCATCAGCACATGTGATGTTTACCGGCTCTGGATCTGTAATGGAAAATGAAGCTATTTATTTAGTCTGAACAATGATCGTAAGTATATTACTTAAAAATAAAAAGTAAATAAAAATCCTGTGTGGTACCCTAGGCTTTACACATCCCAGAGAAGTAAAATATGTGAAGTATTCCCACATACATGTAGACATGTACCATTGCAAATGACTGCTGCAGTTGTCCCTGATCCGCAGGAGGCACCACTCTCAGGACACTGAGTGGTGGAGTTCTCCACACCTTTGCAATCCATTGACACCACTCCAATAACTCGTCCGCTAATTGTGACGTTTGACTGCACAGCTCGGCCACCTGGGGATCCAATTCAAGAGCTTCACCTTACAGGACCAATTTTAAAAATTTGCTGCCCAATGGTACTGTATTGGCTATGCAGCAATGGCACTGTAATGGCATACAAATGGTACTGATGGTACTGAAAATCCATGCTTGCACACTTGCAATTTTTGGTAATACTACAAGGATTATTCATGACAAGGTAGTTTTTATATAAACCAACATCTGTATACTATTATATTTCCAATTCGATGCAAGCACCTTCAGTTTCACATGTAAGCTTTCTGTCCTCTTTCTCTTCACCCCTACTCCCAATATGCTCAGCTGTTCAATGTAGCATACCACAATACTTCTGTGCCTGAATATCCCCTGCATTACTGATTTATTAAAAACACACATGCACCAGTCCAGCAGTATTACTCCATGAGGCAAAGAGACAAAATGAATCAGTGACATCTGCTCTCAATGGAGAATACCACGGTTACATCCATATGTCTGTGCATTTATGTATGAAGCAATTTATAACTCCTTATCCTTCCATGCAATTATGCCTTAATTCTCCCGGTTATAAGCCCACTTATTCCTTTCCATAGCAAGCAAACATCAGTAAACACCATTTCCTTGCTACGTGTGAGAGCACACCCGGCACACAGTATTCATGTTGGGGAATATACGGGTGTACTTGTACACAAGGATTATACTCATGCACACTAACCAGAACTGTATCCTAGCTGTTTGCACACAACACCAGCGTCCCTGTTGTCCCAACCACTGTAGCACACTGAGCTCCAGACATCTCCATAGCACACCTGGACCTCCCCAAATGATGAATTACCACCCACCAATCTGACATCGCCAAGGGTGCAATTATCAGCTTGCTCAATGGCTGATGTGGTTGCATGAGAAAAATGGTAGATGGAGATATTAAGAATGACAATTGCTCATCACACTCCATCCACCCACTCACTCACCACGCTCCTTTCACCCAGTTATCACAGTCCATCCACCCACACATACATCACACTCCATCCACCCACTAACTTATCACACTCCACCCACCCACACATCACACTATTCGTCACACTCCATCCACCGACTAATCACACTCCATTCACCCACTAATCACACACCATCACTCACTCATAACACTCCATACACCCACTCATTCATCCACCCACTCATTCATCACACTCCATACACCCACTCACTCATCCACCCACTCACCCATCCACCCACTCACTCATCCACCCACTCACTCACTCATCCACCCACTCACTCATCCACCCACTCACTCACTCATCCACCCACTCACCCATCCACCCACTCACTCATCCACCCACTCACTCACTCATCCACCCACTCACTCATCCACCCACTCACTCACTCATCCACCCACTCACTCATCCACCCACTCACTCATCCACCCACTCACTCACTCACTCATCCACCCACTCACTCATCCACCCACTCACTCATCCACCCACTCATGATGTTCCCTACTACCAGTAATGGTAGCCTTGTAACCACTCCGATGCTCTTATACTCCCTATCCCCCCAACTCAGTGGTGTCTAGCATACATTGACCAATATGGCTTACTTTGGCAGCCGACCCCAGCATCATTGCAGTGGGAGCAGTCGTCAGTAACCCCAAAGCCAGGCCCACTGCACTGTAGGAGTGATGTCTCAAACCCCGTGCATGCCAAATTGCTCAGAAAGATGGCACCAGAGCCAGGTCCATAGTAGCCTAACCTTGCCACACCTGCATAACAATAGGGGAGCCTTTACGTGCACCAACAATTTTACAATGCACATTCGTGAATGCTATATATATATATATGGGACGGTGTCCAGCAGAATCACCCTTCTGGCTAGTTTTTCAAGTTTTCAAAGTTTTGGATTTTCCTTGAACACCCATGAGCGTCTGTGAAATGGTCCTTACGCATCCTAAATCGGACTATCCATCACAAAGTTATTAGGCACTGAATTTATAATTAGCCATACATTTCAATGCGAGCGTTACTTTTCTTTTGCTTGTTCTGGAAATTTTGAAAAAGTACCATAAGGGTGATTTAGCTGGACACTGTCCCGTATATATGTTTTAAAGCATGCCATTTCCATGCCAATAGAATCAGTTCAAACCATCACCAGGCTCACCTATGGAATGGTACCCAAGCTGTCTGCAAACCACTACAGCCTCAGCCTGGCCCCACCCAAAGCCACACACTGTGCCCCAGGCATTGTTGATACATATCTCAACTCGACCCTCGTTGTCAAGGTAACCATTCCTTAGTCGTACCTGTCCATCTTGACAGGATACCCGAGGCAAATAGGCATCTGCAGATCAAGAGAGAGGGGAACATGGTTACTTAACTATATGTCTGCAATGTTTTCTAAATGTCTAATTCAAGGTCAGAGATATATAATATGATAGCATTTATGCAGTAAGCACTTCTAGCTTGTAATATATGACTGCATTATATGGACTATGCGCATGCGCAATGATGTATATATTTTTATATTTAAATGTATACTTTGCTGTAATTGTCATTCTGATGATTAAGTGATTCAGCTATTACACTGGCGACGAGGGTGTACTTACGGCAGTGGCTTTTGGTCCCATTCATGAGTTTGAATTGGGTACGAAGTCAATATCGGCGTATTTGGAAAGGGTACAACTGTATTTTGTTGCAAATGATATTGCTAATGAACAAAAGGTGGCAGTTTTGCTTAGCGTTATAGGGAGCAAGACTTACGTATTGCTACGCAGTCTGCTACACCCAGAGGCACCGAAGGAAAAGACATTTGACCGATTAGCTAAGACGCTAAAAGAACACCTGGAGCCAAAGCCGCAAACTATTGTCCACTTTCACCGTAGGAACCAAGAACAGAGTGAGTCAGTATTAGACTATATAGCAGAACTAAGGCGTCTATCTGCAACATGTGATTTTGGGGGGTATTTGAAAGAAGTGCTGCATGACCATTTTGTATGTGGCTTGTCAAACGAAGCAACGCAGAAGCGCCTGCTGACTGAACAGAACCTGGACCTTGCCAAGGCATTGGAAGTAGCTCAGGCTATGGAGGCGGCGCAGAAGAATGCGCTACAGTTCAAAGACCTGTCGGTAGGGCGTGTGAAGCTGGACCCAGAGGTCAGTCAGGTTGCGGAAAAACAGGTAACACCTTGTAGGAACGCATGTTATCGTTGTGGCAAGAACAATCATTTTGCCAACAAGTGTAAATTTATAGACGCCACGTGTCATTGCTGTGGAAAGACGGGTCATATTGCTTCCGTATGTAGGAGAAAACAGAAGAATGAAAGGAGAGGGGGTAGTAAATGGCGTTGGGTAGAGAATCAGTCACATACTGAAACTGAGGAAGGTGATGAAGATAGAACTGGAGAGGAGGATGACAGAACTGAAGGTATTTGCACCCTATCTAAACCCTCTGGTAGGAAACCCATGTTGGCTGAGTTTAAAATCCAGGGTGTATGTCTTACAATGGAAATTGATACTGGTGCAGCGGTAACCTTGATATCTCTAGTCACATTTAATAGACATTTCCCAAAAATGACTTTATCTCCTAGTTCAGCACGACTCTCAACATATACTGGTCAAAAGATTTCTGTTTGTGGTGAAATCAAGGTTAAAGTCCTTAAGGTATGGGCAGGGTGTGTACGCTGATAGTGGTGGAGGGTGATGGACCAAATTTGGTGGGAAGAGATTGGCTTCGGAGTTTCAAACTGGACTGGCATCGTATACAAAAGGTGCAAGTGAGTGATAGTCTCAACAGTGGACTCGATACACTGTTAACTAGATTTGTAGAGGTGTTTGAGAAAAGTAAGGGCCAAATTGTTCCATATTTAGCGAAGTTGCATTTAAAGGGTCAAAGTAAGCCAGTATTTTGCCGTCCAAGGTCTGTACCATTTGTATTGAAGGAAGGAATAGAGGAAGAGTTAGATCGATTAGAAAAGGATGGAATTGTCCACAAAGTAATGCATAGTGAGTGGGCCACCCCAATTGTACCAATTTTGAAACCCGATAAAAAGGTACGGATTTGTGGTGATTTCAAGGTCACAATTAACCCTGCCCTAGATGTGGATAGATATCCCTTGCCGAAACTTGAAGAACTGTTAGCAACAGTGTCTGGGGGAAAATGGTTTAGTAAATTGGACCTTACAAATGCATATTTAGAATTGGCTTTAGATGAAGAGTCTCAAAAACTTTGTACCCTTAATACTCATCGAGGGTTGTACCAATACATGCGTATGCCGTTTGGAATAGCATCTGCTCCAGCCCTGTTTCAGAAAACAATGGATTCTGTACTGCAGGGGATCAAACATGTGGTGTGCTACATTGATGACATCCTAGTGACAGGCAGAAATGAGAGTGAACACTTAAGAAACCTGGAGCAAGTTTTCAACGGATTGAAGGAACATGGAATACGGTTGCGTAAGGATAAGTGTGTTTTTCTCTCCCACTCAGTGGATTTCTTAGGCCATCAAATTGATGCAGAAGGGATCCATCCATCGCCAAGTAAGGTAGAAGCCATGGTAAAGGCCCCTGCTCCTAGAAACATTACCGAATTGAAATCATTTCTAGGAATGGTAAACTATTATGCCAAGTTCTTGCCAAATGTGTCCACCCACCTGTTTCCTCTGTATGCACTATTAAAGAAAGGACATGGTTGGAAATGGGACAAGGAGTGTCAGCATGCCTTTGTCCTAACAAAGAAAATGCTTAGTTCCACACAGGTTCTTACTCCTTATGACCCTAAACTACCACTACGTCTGGCAGCAGATGCCTCAACATATGGACTTGGAGCTGTCTTATCACATGAGTGGCCTGATGGCAGTGAACGCCCCATAGCCTTTGCATCACGTACCGTGGCATCAGCAGAGCGTCACTATGCTCAACTTGAAAAAAGAAGCATTGGCCTTAATATTTGGTATAAAGAAATTTCATCAATACCTATATGGGCATAAGTTTACTCTTGTGACAGACCATAAACCTTTGACCACCATACTAGGACCCAAGAAGGGGATTCCAGTGGTAGCAGCATCCAGATTGCAACGTTGGGCTATGTTATTGGCAGCATATACTTACGATATACAGTATCGGTCTACACATGACAATAGAAATGCAGATGGACTTTCACGTCTACCATTACAGGAGGACCGACCTGATGTGGAAGGTTTAGAGGCAAGTGTTTTCAGTGTAGAACAAATTGAAGCACTCCCAGTTACTGCAGCTCACTTAAGGCAGGCAACACGTAGTGACCCAATATTAAGTAAGGTATTGCAGAATCTAAGGCAAGGTAACTGGCCTGATCAAAGATCTGAAGCTTTAAGCCCCTATGCCAATAAGCAGCATGCGTTGTCAATAGAGAATGACACCTTATTATGGGGAATAAGAGTGGTGATACCTGCTAAACTTAGACAGGAGATATTGCAAGAGTTGCATCATAACCATCCCGGCATATCTAGAATGAAGTCATTAGCAAGGGGACATGTATGGTGGCCATCTATAGATAAGGACATTGATGATTGTGTGCATGGTTGTACTGCATGTCAAGAGGTAAAAACTACTGAACCTCTAGCTCCCCTACATCCTTGGGTTTGGCCAGGGAGACCATGGCAAAGAGGACATGTTGACTTTGCAGGACCAATAAATGGAAAGATGTTTATATTGTTAGTTGATGCCCATTCAAAGTGGCCTGAAGTGTTTGAGATGTCAAACACAACATCTCAGAAAACAATTGAAATTTTGCGACAGGCATATAAATTGCCTGAACATATTGTCTCAGACAATGGACCACAATTCATATCAAGAGAGTTTGCAGAGTTCATGGCTAAAAATGGAATAAAACATATCCGTAGTGCTCCATACCATCCTGCCACAAATGGCCAAGTGGAAAGGTTTGTTCAAACATTTAAGCGAGCTATGAAGACAAGTATCACCAAAGGAACACTCAATCAAAGACTGTGCTCTTTTTTTGTTGTCATACAGAACCACACCCCACAGTGTGACCAATGTTCCCCCATGTGTTCTATTTCTGCAGAGAGAGGTGAGGACAAGGCTCCATTTGCTGAGGGAAACTACTGAGCAACAGGTCTGCAAGAAACAAGCAGAGCAGAAGTGGCACCATGATAAGAAGGCCAGAGATAAGGAGTGTGCAGAAAGAGAGACTGTCTTGTCAAGAAATTATGGCAGTGATCCCAAATGGGTTCGGGGCAGAATTGGAAAGCAATGTGGTCCTGTGTCCTACCAGGTGGAATTGCCTGATGGTAGGGTTTGGAGAAGACATATTGAGCAGTTGAGTGCAGTACCAGAAGCCGTATGTGTGCCAGTGCCTACCACCAAGGTGTTATGGAAGGACACCCGACATGACAGAGCCAGCTGCAGTTGAAGTTGCCGAGGAGACAAGGCCAAGGGAGGAACTGATGAGGCAACCTGAAATAACAAGTACTGATCAGGACATACGAGCTAGTAACCCAACTGCGAGTAATGAACAAAGAGGAGTAAGAAGAAAAGAAGTTCAGTCCATTGAAGGAGAGGCTCCTCATGATCACCGGCCAACAACAACAACAACAACTCCATCAACCACTCGACGTTACCCTGAGAGAACCCGCCGCCCCCCCTGAGAGATTTTAAGGGGGAAGAAGTGTAATATATGACTGTCATGCGCAATGATGTATATATTTTTATATTTAATTGTATGCTTTGCTGTAATTGTCATTCTGATGATTAAGTGATTCAGTTGTTACATAGCTTTGCTATCTCCATCTTCACTACCACTATAGCGTGCGACAGTACAGAGTGGAATAGTGGGTCTCTTGGATCAGATAGAAAAGCACAGTACATCTTGAATGTGCGTTTCAACACTTACTACAGCCATGTATGTACTCTACATGTATTCAAAAATTTAGTGCATTTTGGGGCCTAAGGCATTTAACAGCTCAACAGACATGTCATCGTGCACCTCAACTCACTGGGGATGCAGTTGACCCAGGCCACACCCAAGCTGCAGTCAGGTGACTGTGTAAACCCGGCACCGTTGGTACAGTCAGTCAGGTTGTTATGCTTATCTGTGCAGTTGAGCACAGCTGTGTAATTTACAACAGCTGTGACGACGCTTGAGAGGGGAGCCCTGCTGGGGATAGCCCCTGTTGAGAGAACACACAAAGTTTGCACTGCAACCTGTGAAGCTGGTGGCTACATCAGAGTGGTGGAGTGGAGGGGATTGGGGGTGAATGAAGGGAGGAGGAGTGAGGTGGGTGAGTGGGTGAAGGAGTGGGGTGAGCGAGTGGGTGGAGGAGTGGGGGTGGAGATGCAGAGGAGTGGGGTGAGTGAGGGGTGGAGGAGTGAGATGTGAGTGGGTGGAGGAGTGGGGATGCAGAGGTGGAGTGGGGGTAGTGAGGGAGGAGTGGGGTGAGTGAGGGTGTGGAGGAGTGGGGTGACTGAGGGGTGGAGGAGTGGGGTGAGTGAGGGGTGGAGGAGTGGGTGAGTGAGTGGGTAGACGAGGAGTGGGGGTTGATGGGGTTAGGGCAGGAGAGGTGGCATCAGAGGATAAGATGAGAAAGTGAGGATGTGATTGTGGAGTGAGGGAGAGAGTGAGGGTGGGAGTGATGTTTTAATACTGACCGTAGGGTGAGTACGAGTTCTGCTTGCACACTATGGACGCCTCCTTGTAGCCCCAGGTTGGAGAACAGACATCACCCCACACATTGCTCTTGCAGATCTGGACAGCCCCAGTAGAACTGAGCTCATCATTTTTGACGATCCTTGTGTCACCGTCACTGCATGGGCCTGAGCAAAAAGAGAGTTAGTAAATCCTGGTGCATCTTAGCAATACTTACATATCTCTAAGCAAGCTCCGGTGTGGAAAATGGTCACAGTGAAAATAGTGATTAATTGCTATATAGTGGCGATGAATGTATACTTACTTCAGCACTATATAAAATTCTTAATATGGTAATTGCCATTACAGTGGCAAATTGCAATTGATAAACTATTTACTGTAATTAATTCCAGGCGGGAGGGTTGGTAAGTACATTAAACTGTTGCTAGAAGAGTAGCTCCCGTACATTCGTATGGGAACTGAGGGAAACTAATTTATTGTGATGTTAGAACTGCAAGAGGTCTAGGTTAAAGGTGCCTTTCACTGAGACCTCCCAAGAGCTGGCACATGTTAGACCTCAACCCTAACCCTATACCGGTATGAATAAGCGCACACATACACACATACATGTACACATATATGCACAAAACATTTGCACACACACACACACACACACACACACACATCCATATAAGGAGGGAAGGGGGTGAGGAGGTTCGACCTACGTGAGCACTTCACTCCAATGTCCATGAAGTGGCTGCACCCATAGTAGCAGTAGTAGTATGAGGGGCAGCTGTGGCTGCAGTCCAGCATGTTGTACTCTGATCCACGGCAGCTGGTGTACTTGTAGGCAATAGGGAGGGAGGAGCTTTGGGGAAGGCTGTAGTAATACAGCGGGGTAGCACCTAGGGTGTGTGGCAAAGGGAGCAGGTGGGCGCAATGCTCATGTTGTTTACTCATTCAATGTGGATATTGTTAACTTTGATTCTCATTACATTACATTGTGTATTCATGTTACCTAGTCAAGAATCCTTTTATTATCAATGAAGGTGTAAAATATTTTGGCCTATCTTGCCAAACATATCATAATGAAAATGTCAACCACAGAAAAACTACACTGGAAACAGAAATTCCATTCCATGACTTTAAAAACCAAACAGATAATCTCCAATGCAAAATGAAAAAAAAAAGTTCACAGATTTAAGCCAAAATACTTGCAATGCTATATAGCAGAATACATACCTGTGGAACCAAATCCCATCTGACGACAGGCAACTTCTGCAGCGTCAATGGAGAACCCGGTACTACATATTGTCATCCAGGTCCCGTTCATGCATGTCTGGAGCTGCCCTTCATATGGGGTGGGACCACCAACAATTTTTAGGGCGCCATACTGAGTGCAGGTGGCAGGGTACCCACAGACTGTTGGAAAATGACCACTGGTAATTCGTTATTTGTATTGTATCGCTTTTTACATTTAGCTATAATTTTTTTCTACTTACCAGGAAGTGTTATGAAGTCAGTGCCTGCATTGATGGATGGATTCGTATTGTTGGGAACTACCACACGACCTGTTAAAATTAAGTGTATCATTAACGTGGTGTGTGCATGTGATTTAGGCAGTGTGGTGTGTGTGTATGCATGCACACCATCTTAATTTACATATGTGCATGATTGAGTGCTTATGCAGGTTAACATTTCATACTACACATGCATACACACACACACACACAACACACACACACACAACACACACACACACATGGTGTTCACATTTGCACTCATGTGTTAGAGCATACTTGACACTGGCAGGGTCGTCACAGGGATGGCAACGCTCCTCAGAAGGACCGCAGTCTGAGAAGGGCACAGAACGTACCCACTGCCCAAGATGACCACCTGTGAGTCCCTGCACACCACTTGTGACCCTGTAGCACAGTGGAGCAGGGAGGAAGTATAGTGGCTTTGAGGGATAAATTATGAATGTAAATTATTCAAAACACATGATACGTCAAGTCGAAGCATAATGCCTTAATATAGGGATGAAATACTGCATACCATTTACTGTAATGTTATAAGCAATTTTTCCAGTTTCAATCATCTGAAAGACTTTCCTCTCATAACATCCTGGTGTTCCACGGGTGGGCATGCAGCCAAGGGCATTACTGTTCACTTCAATGCAGATAGAGTTTTGGCCAAGCTGATTGGAGACACCTTGGTGTCAGAAGGTTTTGTGTTCAGTGAGAAGAATACATCAAAAAAGAAATGATTTACTTGTAGTGGATGGTAGCGACAAACATGTTGAGTTTGGACCAGCAAGGACAACTGGGCAGCCATCAAAAAATGTGTAATCATTCCGGCACTCTCCCTGCATAATCAAGACCAAAGTAATAACACAGCCTACAGGTACAGACTGTATTGGGATCATGGAGTAACAGATGTTGTGCTCAAGTAAGGTCAACCGAGAATTGTATTCGAACTAGACCACAAAATTAATACTTCACACCTAACACCTCACACTTCCCTCTAACATCTCTGCTTAACACCTCTCACCATGCACCTAACACCTCACACCTCACCCTAACACCTCTCACCACACACTTAACACCTCCCACCATGCACCTAACACCTCACTCATACCCCACTACCTTACACGTTTACACCACATAAGACCCAGCACCAAAACTTGTTCAGTGATCATGGAGATGTGAGCTATGTATTACTCATGTAGGGGTGTGGTTATCAGTAGTCCGAATCTTGTATTTATAAACATGTTGCATTCATTTTTCTCCTTGCCATTCACGAGTATGGTTATTGGGAGCTTCCCAACTATATGCAAAAACATTAGATAAAATGGCTGGATCTGGCCACTGATTATACATTGACAGTATTTTAGTTTGTGAGCACACATATTCCCGTGATACATGTACAGCAGCCATGGGGGGTGGCGGAGTGGGGGGAGGGAGGTTACACACAGGGCAGGACATACCTTGGCTCCTCTGTCAAATGTACACCCTTGTGATGCAATAACATTGCAGAGGTACGGATAGGTAACAAAGCTGTTGCATGAGTCTGTAACGAAGGCACAGCCCTGACCTGGCAGAAGAGCGAGGCAGCATGAGCAATGATGATTACTAATCATACCAGGAGCTACAGGTAATTATACCAGGTACAAAATATGGATAAAAAACTGCTCTGCGCTGCACCCCATGTCACCTGTGACGTTTTACTTTGAAAATGCCAAAAAAAAAACAAAAAAAAAACATGGCTCCACCCAACTGCGCAGTTAAAGAAATAAGCTGCATTGTGTGTGGATAAATAGAACGCAGTGTGTTTAGCATGAACAGCAATCCTTTATTTCCTGCTAGGATGTACACACCTTCTCCCCACTTGAGATCAAACTGGGGTATGGTGCTGACAAAGGAGTAGTTCACACGGTACCACCCAGAGTCCTCGAGAAAGGCTAATGTGAAGTTGCTTAACGTTGTGTAGTCCCTGCAATGTGAAAGGCGTACAGAGGGTTAATGGAGTACGCACTCGGGCATGGAGGGCTAGGGTATACTCATACTCTGGCAAGAATGCTGTCATGGTTTCATGATTCAGAACTCTTGACTCCCAGTGAGACCTGAGTGGTAAGGAAAATAAACCCTATATAGTCAGACATATGTTTAGTCAGGCAGGTGGTCAGACATAGGTGGTCATCAGACATAGGTGGTCAGACATAATGGCTATGATTTCATTATTAGTTTCATGCAGCAAAATCATCAACTGATCCATCTCATAGCTGTACATATTTATACAGGGATACGACCTTAGCAAGGTTTTGATGCATGTGACTGCACATGTTTGACTACCTGCGGTTATATCTGGTCACCCACTACAGACTGCTGGGGGATATAAAAATAAAGCATGGGAGAATGAAACTGACAGTTAGCAGCACAACTACTACTGTCAGAGGACACTGCTTTCTGACAATACTATCAGACAGAGGACACTAATGGTCAGAATGCACTACTACTACTGTCAGTGGACAATACTGTACAGAAAAGGACTTCAAACAATTCCATTCATCGGTTTATTGATAAACGTGTTTTATATCCACTTGTCATCATCAGGGTGTGGTTTAGTGGCCGGCATACAGTCGCGTCGGCTATGATCCAGTGCCGGCAGTGTGGCTGTACATCAAACCACAACCAGATTACCATATGCACGTCTGTGCCCAAGGGAACTGCCCAGGAAGGGTCCTTCTAAGTATTCACTTGGTATTTGGAACCACATGATTATATATTAGAGAGAAACTTTTAATCCCATTTATGGAAGACATATTCCCTCCAAATATACACGGAATTGTTATTCCCCACCTTGATGCTCCATTATTTTCCAAAGGGATTGACGAAAGGCTCGTGCAATTGAAATAAGATCTTCCAACAGCTAGCACCTGAAATTAAAGGGTGGGCAGAACTCTCAATAAAGTGTGTTCCATTAGTTTTCGTGCTTCCACCTACTAACATACCACCACCCCATCACCCTCACCCTACACAATGCCCCTATCACCCTCACCATACCCCTCATCCATCACTCTCACCAAATCCCATCACCCTCACCCCATCACCCTCACCTGATACCCTTATATACATTGTCCACTTTGCCATGTACCTTTGGTGAGTTCAATCCTGTCACCCTTTGGTTTGAATATAAGAATGTGGTGTTGGGTTGATAGAAGGTCAAATTTCCATCATGAAAACTGCATAGGTGATGTACCAGCAAGTAAACCCACGTCACCAGTGACCCCATACCCATGTCACCAGTGACCCCATACCCATGTCACCAGTGACCCCATACCCATGTCACCAGTGACCCCATACCCATGTCACCAGTGACCCCATACCCATGTCACCAGTGACCCCATACCCATGTCACCAGTGACCCCATACCCATGTTACCAGTTACCCCATACCCATGTCACCAGTTACCCCATACCCATGTCACCAGTGACCCCATACCCATGTTACCAGTGACCCCATACCCATGTCACCAATGACCCCATACCCATCTCACCAGTGACCCCATACCCACGTCACCAGTGACCCCATACCCATGTCACCAGTGACCCCATATCCACATTCCAGTGACCCCATACCCATGTCACCAATAACCCCATACCCATGTCACCCTACCAAATGCTGCCTTACTCTTTTAAGCGATGTGCAGAAAACCCTAGAGCATGCACAAGCTCGTGCAGCATGAGGTCATAGAGGAGGGCAGTAGGTCGCTGTAGGAGGTTCTGTGGGGGAGCGCAGGAGACACACGTGTACGTGACATGTTGATGTCCCTCCTAAACCACGCATGAAGACATACATTAGTGCACAAGTTAATGTAGCCAACAGCAGGTCTGAACCACGGGTCTCTGGCACAAGGGGCAGCAAAAGACAGCACAAGAGGATCAGTACTGCAGGAAGTACCTGGTAGAGATGGGGAGAGTGGGTTTTAGGGAATGCGAAAAAGGAGAAGTATACATGCGGACCAAAGGGATAAGCAAAGGATTAGAAAAATGTTTTCGTTTTTTTTTTCTACGTGTACTGCAAGCTGACTATGGTTATTAACAAAGAACCCACATTTTGAAATGCACATATGTGCGTTTATACCATAAATTATACGTGGTTTTGTATTTGTATGTATAACCACAGTCTGCTTGCAGTGGGTGCTGAGAATAAGTTACGCACTATTTGCACTTCCAACAAGCAGCAGGAAGTCTGCATTAGCCCCAGAGCCCTGTTGCTGTGTCCTGTTGCAGACGCTGGCGTTGGCCGACTGGCATGTGTCCCTGGCCCCAACAAACTGTGCCGGTACAGCTAGCGGGCCGCACTGTACTCCAGCAGCACTACCACTAGGTGGCCTGCACTTCCCCTTGTTGATTCCGCTGGTCCATTCCACGCACGGGTAAGGGATGGTGAAGTTGCCACGGAGCGGCCGCACGAGCAGGGAGCCGCTGATCGTTTGGATGGCTCTCTGTAGGGCTCCAGACGGAGACGTGACCACACCTACCAGCCTGTTGTCCAGTCCCGGGAGGACATGCGTGGTAATGCGAATGTTGTTGAACAAGGGTTGCCCCGTGCCGTTCTCGGTTGACGCCGTGAGTAGTATCGGCGGTATGTTGACCACTGCCACCTGAAGTGGAGGGCAGGGGGTACAAGAGAACGTATGGTAACACTCCCTATGCATTGGGAGGATGGAAAAACTTTCACACACATCATAATGCAACAGTATTCAAACTGGCCACAGCCTCTGGGAGTATAGTACGTGCACTGTGCTGCATCAATGATAATACGAATTGATACCACAGAACATAAACTCCCAATTATCTGTTAGTGAAATATCAAAATGTTTTTTTCATTTTTTTTGTCCTTGCAAGTCAATTGCTTGGCACAATATACATATCTGTGTTCACAATACACTTGACCCTCTTCGATAAGATGTAATTAGATGAAGAGTTTTTATCCAAACAAATCATTTCTTATTCAAAGACAAATAATTTGTTCCCAATAACAAATTAAGAGTGTTTCTATCATGTACGTTTTGTGCTTTATGTGGAGGTGCACTAGGTGTGCAGGTGTGCTTGATGTGGAAGTGAGAGCAACTAACATTATGAAATACCAATTAGTTGATGGGTGAATTTATGTAGTCAGTAAGAACCAAGTGAAAAATCGATGAAGCTTAAGAATCATATACCATTCTGGGGTATCTTTGGTGCATATCTTTCTCAAGCTGAAATATGGGACATTGTCTAGCAAAATTACCCTTGTGGGTAATTTTAAATCAATACTTGATATTCTGTGAACTGCAAAGAGTCTGGCCATCATGATTATTATGCCTAAATTGGACTATCCATCAGAAAGTTATAAGGCACTGAATTAATAATTAACCTACATTTCAATGCGAACATTACTTTTCTATTGATTGTCCTGAATGTTCGGAAAAAGTATCTATCACAAGGGTACTGGACACTGCCGCCTACATGTCATTATAGTAAACATTGCAGGATGTCACATTGGCATAGCTTTCTTAAGCCATGCATATACTGGAGTGAACATCAGGGCAACTTCCTGCTGACAATTTGAATGAATATTGGTTTACTGAACTTTTTACCATATTCATCTCAGTTGTAGACAACAAGTCGCCAAAGATGTACGCCCTGCTTTAGACACAGCAGGAACTATGGCAGACTGCTCAATTATGGCTTCAGGACCATAGCTGCCATATTGTCCTAAAAGTTTTATGAGCATGCTTTCACGAAAGCTGTTCATTTCATTTGCAATTACACTCTACATTTACACTGTATTTACTACTCATCAAATGTGGGATCTGTGACATTTTGATAAAAGCTTTATATCTACTACGGTGCTGATGTCAAATATACAATATTTACTAACACATTTGCACCACATTTGATTAATAATTATTATGCAGTGTAGCTACTCAAGGAGAACAGATGAATGGTTTTCTTCATGGAATTATTGCTGTTTACTTTTGTCGATTGGTAAAAGCAATTTAAGAAAAACAATTGCACTGTGTTCTTGGTGCTTAAGTACAGCATGCTTCACGCGTGACAGGAAGTGACATGTACTGGCTAGTACACAACTCAAAAAATAATAATGCTCTTTAGGTTTATGAAAGAAAGGGCATACACATACTCAACTATCATTTGAAAGGTTGCCATTGTGGCATGACATTTAGACAAATCACAAACTGGGAGCTGGGCAGCTGTTGTCACAAATTCATGTATGCATAGTTGGTGCTGGATGCAAACATATATATTATATATAATAGATATGGGACAGTGTCCAGCAGAATCACCCTTCTGGCTAGTTTTTCAAGTTTTCAAATTTTTTGATTTTCCTTGAACACCCATGAGCTTCTGTCAAATGGTCCTTACGCATCCTAAATCGGACTATCCATCACAAAGTTATTAGGCACTGAATTTATAATTAGCCATACATTTCAATGCGAGCGTTACTTTTCTTTTGCTTGTTCTGGGAATTTTGAAAAAGTACCATAAGGGTGATTTAGCTGGACACTGTCCCATATATATATTATATATAATATACCCATGTTTCATTTAGGTGGAACCCGAGTTTATAGTTGCAAACTCTGCAAGTTTATGCTTTTGTTAGAGTCAGCTATTTCGCTATATAATGAATTCATGCAATTCAGCCGAATAATAGTGCTCTCAACATAGATGCATTTTTGAATTGGCTTTCAAGTATGATGTTCTGTTTCCCCTGCAAACAGCCTTATAAAACCAAATTGTTACATCACATTCTTTTTATTCATTTTACAGCTGCAACTCTATAATAACATTCACTCCTTTGGTCGGATAACTAATGTGGTAGTGAAAGTATACATATACACCAGCATGTTAACATGATTTCTTTACAACTTGGAAAAAAAGCTTATGAATTCCAAACTTTTGGATGGAAAGAAATGAGCAAATAACTAAAACATACACATAGCAGACAGACTCATTGTCTTGCTATTTAATTGTATTGTCAAAATCTATTTGGGGGCAGAGTGGGTAACAGAAGTGAACTGTTCCTTAACAGCGCTATAAGAATTTACATATAAGAAGACACTGGTGTTTCACATTGCTATCAAGTAGTACTTAGTTCAAACCTCAGAAGAATTTTAAGTGCCTTGATTGATAATAAGCAGCCAATGGTTGATTTTGCAGCTTGCAGCAACAGCAAACAAAAGTTCTAATACAGCTATAAGTGGGTTGAGTGCAAGTTGCTAATAAGGTAACTGATGTATCAGAGCTGACCTAAAAGATCGCAATGCATTCACTCCTTTAATGGTGTACTATTTGTTTTTCTACAAGACCTCTATTCATTAGTACCACGTTCGATTATTCATGCATCCCGGATGACAGTAGTGTGGTGAATGGGAGGTTTTTGCTACTTATGTGGGCATCACTATGAACAACAATTGTTCATAACATTGCAGATGATCTCAACACATTAACTGGACATGTGATTACGAATACTACCACATACACTCCTGATACACAGTAGCAATGCTCTCCGTTTGACAATCAGTTACAACCAATGGATGAGTGGATGAGACCAGAGTTGGGGGGGTGGGGTGGGGGGGGGGGGGGGGGGGCTCAAGATCACTGACACAACTACATCATGCACACATACTACTTTCACTACTTTGACACATGCACACACACACACACACACACACACACAAACTCACACACCACAAACCACGCCTCCCACACAAAGATCTCCATCCATTCCCTAGACCTCCTGCCATCGCCTTCCGCTGTCTGAACCTGCTTCCATTCCACATTTTTAAAACCTCACATTTCCCAATACGACTAACGTAATGTAAATTGCACTGGAGGTTGTTTTTTTTTTCTATTTTGGCATGCAGTAGTTGTGGGTCCTAGTGCTGATCGCGCGCGACATCTATCGTGCATAAAAAGTGGGTGGTGATGTGCAGTTGACATTCATTGCTATTACATCCTGACCATATTGGATGCACTCATTGAGCACCGGCAGCCATTCATGCACGCACGTGGTTCTATCATACACAACTATCGCCACAAATATGTACTACACTTTTGTACCTCCGGCCGTGCAAAAAAACAATTTGGCACATACACGCATGCACACAAGCACACGCGCACACAGACGCACACACACACACACACACACACACACACACACACACACACACACACACACACACACACACACATGCACGCACACACATAACGCACTCACACAAACACTAACACACACATAAAGCACTCCCAACAACATAAAGCACTCTCACACACACCAACACACACACTCACATAGACATCACACACACACACACACACACACACACACACACACACACACACACACACACACACACACACACACACACACACACACACACACACACACACACACACACACACACACACACACACACACAGGTGAATCCAAAAAATAAAAATACAGCAGACACACGTACGTGTACATGTACCGGTGAATATAATGACCAATGTTTGGTGAGTAAACAGACTATAGGAAGAGAGATTGAGTTTACCTTGTCGTGAATACAGGTGTGGAAAGCAGCCTTCACTTGACCGATGGCCAATATTGACATCAGTAGCACCGCTGAGACCTGATACTGAACCATGTGGAGTCAGGATGCACGCTTGTACATGTAGCAGTAATATTATAATATGTGTTGCGGGTGCTGCACAATTTATACTGTCCACAGTATCGGCGGGGCGTCGCCGGCCGGCCACAGATAATAATTATCGTGTAAATAAACTAGCCCGGACACTTCAACGGAGCACGTGAAGAACCATCACGAGTAGAAATTAGAGCCGACAGTTCGCAACGCCAGAGCACGTGATTTATGCCCACAATAAAGGTCAGAGGTGTTCAATATGAACATCGGTTGCTAGGTTCGTTGCTATGGGGCTATTTTGGGGCGTAGCAGGGCCGGCGCAACGTACTTTAAACTGGTCGGGCTATATGAATAATTAGTTTGATGATGCAGTTGTAATTCGCATGCGCCAGTGCATGATTCACGCACAATTTTCCATTTCGATGTTCCGAATAATGCTAGTCTGTGCTCCCGTATTGCAACAAATTCGTTCATGCACAATTCAATGGACAGCGTATCTGTACGCTCTTTATGTACGTGGAGAATCATTAAGCTGTTGAGACGAGCTAGCTGCATTGTCGCTAGCAAGAACGATTTTATCCTTCTAAGCGCTGATACACTTCTTTCGCTTACTGCATTTGTGCACTACATGAAAGTTTGGATTTACAATGTATTTACTACTATTCAAATGTGGTGCAAATGTGTATGTAAATATTGTATATGTGACATTTCCGCTATAGTAAATGAATCTTTATATTCACTACGGTGTTGATGTCACATACCATATTTACTAACACATTTGTACCCCATTTGATCAGTAGTAAATCCAAACGTGCTGTGGCGGGCATGACCAAAACGAGTTTTAACACAGTACATACTTCTGACATCATGGTTCTAGCAGCAGGTGACAGACTAACCAGGTAATCCTTGATATCATGAAAAGTGGGAGAAGATTTACCCTATATGTTTGAATTGCGTAGCTAGAAAATCCAGCTGAATTTTCAAGTTCAACTTGTCTAAATCATTACTATAGAATTGAACAATAAAATCATATTCAGTGATATAAGTTTCGTATCTTGCTGCTTTCAGCAACAGATGAACCAAATGTTTATACATTGCATAACCAGGTTGGTTAAATCATTGTCTAACACAATTCACCGCAAAATCAAGAACTAATTTTGTGAAACAACATTTTAGGGGAATCGTGAAAGTGCCCATCTTCTGATCCAACCTCATACCTAGAAGGAACCTTCCTCTTTCTTGGTAGAGTTGGCTCATTTATGTCATGTTTTCTTGCCAATTGAAGAACCTTCTCCCAAAATTCATCAAAGCACTCATTTGTTCTGTTTCTTTCAAGTTAACGGCATGTCAATTCAGCAATCCGTTGGCCTTTTGACGCATTCAGCTTTGGTGACTAAAGTGTTTTGCTCAGATTATCCGTGTATCTAAGGACACACTCTCTAAGCACTAAACCAAACATATACTCAACTTACTCATATAAGCTTCAACACCAGCAATACGAGCACGAGTTTCAGAATCGGAAATGATATCTTTTGCCTTTTCCCAAATACTTGAAAGACAGAATAGTTATTGATAACGCTGCACAGTGAACCAGCTTTTACAGTCCACCGGGTTGGGCATAGCGTTCAGAATCCAGAAGATATTTCTGACTTAATTGTGTTTCCACTGGCGTTCTTTCAGTTACTGTAACCGCTTTATATAAAAGCGTCATCAACATTATCACCATCCTTCATTTTGCCAGTCTCTACTATTGCCGTAACACAGATGTGACAAAAAGCAGCATCTTTGCTCTCATCGTTGCCACTGCTGAAACCGCCCGCTCTGAAAGGCGCGATGCTGCTTTCCTAATTATCGCTTTGGAAATTTCAACGCTAAATGTTGATGAGGTTTTTCCAAAACAACTGGTAAACGATGCGAACCTGTAGTCATAGTTAGTCCATAGATATTAGTTTATCTGAACCTGCGGCAGCAGGTTCAATATAGGATTGATTGAGGGTTGATGAAGTCATTAATAAACCTTCACTAGCGTCTGGAGGGACAACGGAGAAACAGATCGCTTATCTTTTTATCGCGATGGAATGAGAGTACAACCATCTACAGTTCTAATTGGTTCCGTGTCATAAAACGGTGTGGTTATATAGAAACAAACAATTTCCTGTTTCTCGTGCCCAGTCCTAAAATAATTCTTGGTCGTCGTCGTCGTCTTCTAATTCTTCTTAGGAAGGTATAACTCGAGCTTCGAACGGTTTTGAAGAACGGAAATAGTACCAATCGCTTTGAAATTTACCGGCACGTTATCCTTACATGTCATATAGAGACACATATATCAAGTTCTAATTAATAATGATATGCAATAGATTCTTATTAATACTTTTAGGCAGTATAAATACTCTAACCTGTACTAACCTATCACAGTTTAATTTTTACTTTGGCTAGTGAAGTTGTTTTTCTAAAACTGCCTTCGCGTAATCAAAAGAAGAGATCTAAGCAAAGAGCGGAATACCTCCAAAAGCAAGATGAGAACAAAGCTAAAGCCCGAGCGCTCTACAAGGTCAATCCAGAAAAAAAGAAGGCCTCTGTACGCGACAGTTACAAGGCCGATCCCGAAAAGAAGAAGGCCTTTGCACGCGACAGCTACAAGGCCGATCCCGAAAAGAAGAAGGCCTCTGTACGCGACAGCTACAAGTTAAGGCCGATCTCAAAAAGAAGAAGGCCTCTGTACGGGACAGCTACAAGGCCGATATTGAATATAAGCGATCTGCTAAAAGGTGGCGATATGAAGAGGACCTCGAGGAAAACCGTGCTGCTAAAAGGCGGCGATATGAAGAGGACCTCGAGGGAAACCGCGCTGCTAAAAGGCAGAAATACGAGGACAATTCAGCTGCCATTAAAGCATCTGAAAGGAGTCGGTTTTGGAATGACCCTGCTGTCCGATTGGCTAAAAGTGCTGCCGAGAGGACGCGGTACCGCAGGGGTCACAGAACTACTACCACCCAAAGGTGTGTTATGGCATGTTGTATTAACATTAAAAAGCTGTGCATGTAACATTTGTACAGCATAGTCGGGCGGCCCTACTACCGCGTATGGTCGGGTTTGTCACCCTACTACCTGACCAAACGCGGTAGTAGGGCACGCCCGACTATGTACAGCAGGGATCTGCACAGAACCATTCACTTCACATGTAAAGCATGCATAGTGACTCAACTGTGTGTACAGTAGTGTCTATTGTTTTAATCTGATGTACAAAATGACTTCCTTATCCTTATCTTAAACAACAATTCATGATACATACAAAAGTGTGGTATTCACCTAACGCTATAGCTATGTACTCAGCCAATCTCATATACATATCAATATTAATTGGTGCTGTGTCCATTGTACACACCACCAGCACTAGTAGCAGACATTGCTCTCACCAGTGTTAGATTGAGACGTTATTATTTTTACTTTTATTTTTGGGGTAAAAAGTGCGGCCCGACCATTTGCGCCGGGCCTGCGTAGGGCCTAGTTTCCACGCGTTCAATGAGACTTAGAGCAGCCTCGTGCCCAAGGATGGGACACAAGCACGGAGCACGTGAACCATCACGAATAGTATGGTAGAAATTAGATCGTGTGCGTCGAGTCTCGAAAAGTACATCTTTCCATGAGTCAGACCATGGTAACTCTGCCCCTATCCTGATTGAGATGACGTTATTTAGAGAGGGTGCACCTCCGTTAAACGGTAGTGTAACTTCCAGATCAGTGCACTGCATTACATTTATTACTTCACAGTATATACATGTACGTAGCGGTAATTAATTACATCATTCAGCAAAATATATAGGGTCTATCATTTTACCAAAGTCATTTCTGGAACACCTTAGATTATACGTTATTGTGGTACCGTATTTATGACTGAATCCTGTAACTGATGAAACCGTATCCGAGTTATGTATTTATTTACTTAATCTGTCTTTGAAGAATACCTTCATTCTAATATCCATGCCAGATGGGCTGGATGAATTTACCCGCCCATATATCCTTGGGCATATTGGTACTATATGGAGCACACCCTGTCCTGTGGCACCCATGGGTTTCCTAAGTTCTGAATCTGGAGGTCACAAAGGTGACCAATTCGGTCCTCTCCTTTTTGCTCTTGTCATTCCCAACATTGCGAGAAATTTCGGACGCTCATTGACAATTCCTGGCCCGTCTTGCTAACGTCCGTCACATTTTCCGCGCACGCGTCCATAGAAATGTATGGGGTATAATGTTCGTTTTTGAATACCGGTACCATAAAACAGAGAAAGCCGCTAGTAAATAAAGGTCTCATAATATATAACATCATAACCTATCACTCTGCCGAGCTGATGTAATTTTTAGCCCCTACTACTAGCTTACACTAACTAGGAATAGTTTTTGAGTTTAACTGACAATCCTGGACAAGTTCCTTTAACGAAGTCTACTACTAAAAGCTCTTTACCTAGGGCATGTGTAAGACCAACGGACACATACATGTAGAGTCAGAGAGGGGTCTCTACAGTTTCCCCTCCTTCCCATGACTGACTCCTCTTCTCCATTACATCACAATGTCGGAGTGATGGGGAGGAGGGACAGTGATGGAGAAGAGGGGGCAGTGATGGAAAAGAGAGTACTGATGGGAAGGAGGGGGCAGTGAGGGGAAGAAAATCCTGTCAGATTTTCTATATGTGTGTAGGTCCAACACTACATAATAATTTGGATTTATATTGTATTTACTATAATCAAATGTGGTGCAGATGTGTATCTAAATGTTGCATAGTACATGAAAGCTTTATGTTTACTATGGTGCTGATGTCACATATCTAAATTTGCACCACATTTGATGTATAGTTAATACATTGTAATCCAAATTATTATGCAGTGCAATGGTCATATACATGTAGGACCAATGAAAAAAAACGTGCAGGACCAATGGATACAGGCAATAGTCACATCACATACGTGCAGGACCAATGCAACGGACACATACCTCGAAATGATGCTTCTTAATATACTCCCCATAGCAGTGGACAGCTACTGCGCCCCCACACACCCCACAACCTGCTGAACTGTTAGAGGCTTCGGTAGAGACAAAGTATGTGAAAATGTTGTGTTCACACCTCTCTCACCCTCCGCTTCTTACTCATACTCCTCACCAGTGCACCGGGGCATATGATAGCCCATGCAGACTGTGAGATGATAATAAAGAGCAGAGGAGGGGTTGTGTGGGGGATGGGTACATGTACGAGGAGGAGGAGGGAGGAGGATAAATTTCCGATAAATTTGTAGTTTAATTTCATAATCATAGTTAAAGGTACTAAGATGTGGCCTACTATAGAACAGTATATGTCCAGGCTTGTGAAATAGGTATAAAGGGAGTTTGCGCACACTCAGTGATATGGGGAGAGGTTCTAAATGGAAGTGCAAGAGCACTTGGACTCGTGTAGAGTGGATGAGTGGATCACGGGAGATCTATTAATTTGGGGAGGAGGTGCTGCAGTAGATAAAAAGCGTAGGCTAAGGGGATCTGGACGGTTGCTGTCAGCTCCTGTATGAAATTTCTCAGTAATCCGGACGAGGAGACCGCGCTACCTTATGGCCCTTACTTATACACTTAGCCTTAAGTTTTTCTGAAAAAGGCAACCCTGAAAAACACGCGTACACAGCGAAAAAAAACGCGTCACTGAAATCAATTATTGATTCACAATTGATTTGACAGTAAAACCAAGCGCAAATCAGATGAACTTGATTTTACTGTCAAATCATGCGTTGATCCAACAATTGATTTAAAATCCGTTGTGACGTTTATTTTGCTGTGATGTAGTTATGTAAAATTTCAAGTTTATAACGCGGAGTAGTCCTAGGTTTACCCGACGGACATAAATTTAGCTCTATATTATAGTAACCTAACCAAGACGTATACCAATCCAAAAACATGCGTAGCTATCGCAATAAGGAACATACCAAATTTGCGTGCAGTCGAGTTCGTTACTTCCAATGTGACCAGAACTGAATACCATAATTTGTCAACTGGGCGGTTTTTAAAAGTAACACTTCATAATAACAGTTCAACTGATCTAGGTACCCATGACCAAAGGTGTCCTAGGAAGATGCCTTGATCATGCTAGGAGAAAAATACCTTCCTATCTTCAATTCAGAGTAACAAGAAGAATAGTTCATTAGCAATTCACCATACATCTCTATATGGAGGAGTACTAATTCTAATGAATGTCTCAAATCTATGTTTACACTGTACATGTATTATTATGATAAGGGCCAATGGACACTTACGTGTAGGTCAACATTTTGTCCATATGTATTAATATTCAGCCAACTTGCTTGATAAAAGTCAAAGGTGACCATTTCATGTAAGTGAATACAAAGGTCCATCACCCAACTTATCATGACACTTGTACCAGTTGCAAGGGAAGTATTCAGTGATGAAATCTTTATTTTCATACCAACGCCATAGTCCATTTTCTTCTCTTTTCTGGCCAAAAAAACGTCTGTTCTAAATGATACTGTAAACATGAAGGAACCATTAACTCCACATTTTAGTGATGTAGACACATCAGCCAAAAAAGTTTAAACATTAACCTGAAGTACATGAAGAGGTGGTTCAGGGTGGGTGTAGCATCAGGAATGAGATGTTGAGATGTCGTAAAAAGTGCATGATAATAATTTGACCCCAATGAACTGAGGAAATGTAGGGAAGGTCGGTGGCCATGTTTTTTTTTTTATGTCCCCGAATGGGACACATAACTGCAATACTACTTAACAAATTAGGGACCGCTAGAGAACAGAACATGACAACGTTCTTCCCAAGATGGCATTACATCCTCTCTTAGACTATTTAAGTTTGTGCTGTAGTTCATCGCCCCAAACTCGTACTTTGTTGCTAAGGGCTAGGCTATGCCATTAGCCAATTAACAAATCACATAAGCCAATCAATTCTACTTTACGGTGACGATTCTAATATTTATAACCTTTCCCTAAACCTAAACCTAAGCCCAGCTAGCCTTTGTTCAAAGAGAAAGCTGCGCATGCAATCTGAAGGTTAGGTTAGGGTCCCCGGCAGAGAAATGCTAAGCCACAGGCCTACTGGATGGCATGCGCAGCTTCCTCATTGAACACAGGCTAGCTGAGCCTTAGGTTAACCGGTTAAGAGTATGTTTAGGGAAAGGTTATCAACGTACTAGTAATGTAGAAGAGAACTGCTTGCGTGACTTGTTAACCTGGTAGACAATTCCCCCTCCCCTGCCACATATTGCCATGGTTCCATATGAATTGGTGGAAATGTTTAGGTAGCATGGCAATATGCATTAGGGGAGGAGGGGGGTGGGGGGTACATGCCTTGTGTAACTTAAAATTGCTAATGAATAATCTGACATGGATAAGAACTGGTGATAATATAGCATGCATACATGTATTGGGGGGGGGACTCCTGGGTGTGGGTGTGGGTGTGGGTGGGGGTGGGGGTGTGGATGTATTTGCTAAAGGGGCAGTGTGTCAGGGATCAGGGGTTAAGCATCATACGCATAAGCTCAATCACTATCTATAGCCCTAATTAATAAATCTAAATAACTGGGGGAGTGTAATTTACTGCCACACCTCTCACTATAACACGCCACTATTTTGCGAGGGGGCAAAGAGGAGGGGCTTAAAACACTCATGCTTTGGGCGTGGCTACCTCGTAAAATCGGAGGAGCTATACAGGGGCGGATACAGGATTTTCCAAATTGGGGGGTTGAAACCCACGATACGAAAAGCGGGGGGGGAGGCCCGATACGAAAAGGGGGAGGGGGGGGGGGGGGTGCTGTACACTTCAGAATGTGGGGGGAGGCTGCTTAGCGAAGATGAGGGAGGTACCTTCTATGAAAGGGGGGGTTGCAACCCCCAACCCCCCCCCCCCCCCCCCCCCCCCCCCCCCCCCTTGCCTGGAGCCGACAGGGCGTAGTGTAATCGGGACATAAATTATGCACTAATGGCGCCCCCCAACTCTTGCGCTGCGCTATTCGTACCAGAGGCGGATACAGGATTTTCAGTTCGCGAATAGTAGGTGGGGAGGGGGGGGGGGGAGGAAGGTGCTGTCTGCTTCTGGCCCGATACAAAATGCGTTCATGGGTTCGATCACGCTGGGCCGACAATTAATAACCTCTCTTCTATTTTGGCCACCCCTTGAACCCCCCTCGCTACGCCACTGCCCCAAGCAGCCGCTCATTACAGTTATCAATTCACGTGTTCGTTGCGTTCGCGATCGCTTATTGTTCATAACATCATCGATCGTGACTTACAGTTACCGGGGACGAAACTCAGTTGCCCACCCCCTGTATCCGCACCTGCCACTGTCTCTGTTACGGTACCTTAAGGGCCTGCAGGGCCCTGCCAACCGAGGTCGGCTTAACAGTAACGCTCACCCCCGCAGTAAAGTTTGCCTCTTGCAGATACATATATATGATCTCTGTCTCTTGCATCTATTTATCTTTCGATCTCACACTTGTATAGAGTTCTTCAGCCAAACGTAGCTTTAGAAAGTAGCTGACATGCATTCACAACGTCCGGACTTGTCGATCGGCTTTATACAGTAGGGTACTAACAGTCATTATACACATGACACAGCAAAGTGCGCTCGTGTTCGCTAACATACTGCCATACTGCACGGTCACTAACCACATAGCTTTGGTGTTTAGATCCAGCGCCAGTCGAGAATGTACGTCGTTATAAGTATGTTAGTTTATGGTGTACGCACAAGCTCCACTTAAATTAAAAAAACCCCGCCGGTAGAAGTTATAACTACATGCATCCACGTAGGCCTACCAGAGACAGAATGCGTTCGCTTGCAAAACTGGTACAATAACATATCCCTTAGTTCATACCGAACACCCATCTTGCGAGTACGGAACTATGCCAGATAAGGCTATGGTGTTTATGAAGACTATTAGGCTAGGCACGGTCGGCCCTACCAAGCACCGATAATTAGCTCATGTGACGTCGGATGACAATTAATAATTTCATATATTTGTCCCAGATTTTGAAGTGCGGTTCATAAAAGTGCCTAGGGAATGTTGTGTGTAAGGGTCTAAAATACACCACTTGCTCCTACTAATGACTCAGTAGTTCAGCCTTCATATTCCAGGATGTAGACTTGAGATTTATGGCGGAGTGATAGGAAAAAAAGTTGAAGAAACATGACAATATCATGTTTCACGTACAAATGTACGTAGTAGCACAAAAATGCGTATGGAATTAGTAGTGAACACTTTTCTACAGAGACCAGAATATAGAAAAGATGATTCATCAGTATCCCTATCATAAACCGTTACGTAATGTTGTATTGTAGCTAATGTACAAGAACCGTGAGTGTTTTTACACATCTCTCCATACACTTCCCGTTCAATTAATTTTTATCGCGTGACGCGGGTATTCAATTATTCATGTCCGCTATTGCTGGACATGCTTTAAAGTTCTAGCGACATATGTGTACCCTTAGTAGGTTAAGAGAGGAAGTTATTTTAGAAAATCTAGTTCTCGATAGTTTGAAGACGATAAAACTTCAAATTTGCCTGGATCATGAAGCTTTGAGCGCGCTTTCACGCAGTATTGTACGTAAAATCGTACACAATATCTAAGTTAAGGATGTACTGCTTTCTAATTAGAGTAAAAAGTCAACGTTGTTTATTGTACTTCCAATGACGGGTCCTCCTCAAAAACATTAATAAACGTTGCAGGCAAGCAATTTCTATCTGCCATGAAACTTTTAGGACGATTTGGCTTTGCGCAATTGCTCATTTTTAGCTCGCCGTTGAATGTGTCACAGCTATTTCATTGCTTATCGTATTAAACAAAATTTGGTTTTCATAGAAAGGAATCAATACTTTGTTAGGAGATATAGTAATTGGATTTATAATACACTTCTTTGTAAAATTGTGCAACCTTCGAGCCACATAAATACGCCCTTTATGAGGGTGTCCTATGTATAAACACATTACATCGTTGTATTGATCTATGTGCGTTATTAAAATATACAACTTTCAGAATTTTTGGACTGTGCGCAATGATTTATTTTCGCCACAGACCAAGTTACAAGCATCGCAAGGGTGATTTTGCTGGACACAGTTCCATATATTTAATAACGTGATAAATCTCTAGTGTCTGATAAACGTAATGATCGAATCAGAATTGTTATATCACAATTATAAGCCGAGTTAAGCACTAGCCGTACTGATGTTCACAAACGTTATCAGTGCTATATAAGCCCACGTACCACTCAACCATTCCACCCTCTTCCACCCCCAATTTAAAAAATAGACTCGTGATTAATTATCAGTATCTGTTAGCTTTTGTAAACATTTGTAACTGTTATGAGACAAAATTTCAAGTACTTATTTGTTATGCATAAGCTTCTGCGGGACAGTGTGCATGTGTGTACAAAACAGTGTGTGTCTGAACAGTCTATCATTGTTATTATTCCTACCACTGCATGCATGCATGGGAATAGCTAGCGACAGTTACTAGTCCTATGACAAATCTAAAGATGTACGTATTTAGCCTGCCATAAACATTAATTTCTCAAGTAAACAATTTCTCCACTATCCAGGCTCTGTACCAAAGCATTTCGTATCTTTCTTTTGCCGAAATTGACGCCAGTCTTCACATTCGCCTGAGCTACAGTGTAGTCATTTATCTGGACAGCGAGCCTAGCATACCTATGGACATGTGTAGAGGCATAGTGTTAACAGGCAAAGCTATACAATATCAACCAAACTTCCCGCTACTTACCATACACCATCGTCCTCTTTGTAATCGCCCTGGTTGTCAAGCCTCGCACTATTTGCCCAACTGTATTTTGAGTACTTAGAATAGACGCTGCCAGCCTTATCGCGAAGGTTCTTGAGTAATTTTATTGTCCCCGCTTGCTTTCGGTCAAGCAAGTCCTGCTCCATCGCTGTTATCAGATTGGTAGCAGCTTTGTACCTTGGATCGCTCGGCAATACCCGGGTTATTCCCCTCTGAATGAATAGCTCTGTGGATCTTTCTTCGCCATCCCCTTCACCGACAGCGTCTTCATTGGAATTTGGTAGGAAATCCTCTTCGTACAACACATCATACTTATCGTCGTGTCTGGACTGACGGAACGCATTCCATGTATACAATCTCGATCTTCCAAACGTCCACTTACCACTCTCACTGGCACCGCATTGGCTGCTGCCGTTATAATGAGCACCATGACACCAACGCTGGTCAATATCAGCCTCATAGTTATAGTACAGACTCTATAGCACTTTCAGATAATAAAATATTTAAATAGCAGTGTTCAATAGCTGGTGCTTATATAACACTGTATCAACAACATCGATATCCGGGATAGATATTTGAAAGTTATTTTATACATGAGCAATGTTTAGATAACTAAGTTAGTGCATATATATAACACTGTCTCAACAAATTTGTGTCCTAAACTCCTAAACCATACAAAACTATATAATGGTAAGCCAAGCAATGCCCATAAGTTAGGCGAATTCATGATCACGTGATAAGACATGACTCACACGGAAGGTTGTTGATCCAGTTAATCAGTACAAACTTTAAAAGGGAATGTAGCCATCCATGCAATTTGTTGAGCCATGCTGATCCGTTGCTCCACTCAAATATTATGATGTAGGAGGCTACCAGCTGAGACTAAACAGGCCTGTAGGTTACTTGAACATGTGAGTATGACCATGTTCCTCCCCTCCTTTACATCTTCCCCCTCCCCTTCACTTCCATCTTCCCCTTTCCTCTTCCCACTCACTTCCGTCCTCTTCCCCTAACTTCCATCCTACCACCTCTCCTCCCCCTACCCTCCATCAACTGGCTTCATTGTGCTTTTCTTTGCTGGTCATCTGATTACACTCTGTTGGGTGCAGCTGCTATCCTGGTGGAGGCAGGCCTGTTGCCGTGGCAAACCGACAACCTCAGTCCTGAGAACAGTGGGGTGAAGGAGCCGGCCGGCTTGAAGGTGGTTGTCATCTGGGGTGAGGGAGTGAGTGGCTTGATGGTGGGCGTCATATGGGGTGAGGGTGCGGGATAATTTGAAGTGGGCATCATATGGGGTGATGGAGCGGGATGGATGGCCATCTTCTTTTCAAAGCGATTTTTTTCCAATCGGGACAATATATTTGATAGATGAGGTCAGTCGGTGGGTAAAGTTTAAAATAAATTGGAGATAGGTCATAGTTTTTTTTGGTGTGACTAGACACACATGCATCCCCTCACCTGCAAAGCAACAAGGCAGTTGGCTAATGCAAATCTGACCGTCATCAGACATTCATCTTAGTCTCTGCTACAGGCCAAACCACTTTTGAATTACGCGGACTGAATGTTTTGATGTTTTCTAATAAGAATACTTATTCACGGGGGCGTTCCCATCTATAACTAGGTACGGGCATATTTTTTTCAAATCACAAATTTTGCAACAACTTTGGTATAGCCTGAAAGAGCAAATGAAATGAATTAAAATGATACGTGAAATGTGGTTTTTGCATAAGTAGTGACAAAGTTATAGCGATTCAAACATTCGATTTTGCGGGAACGGTAATCCATGCGGTATCGCATAAAAAATTGTGACGGTATTTGTTCTCTTCGGTATAGCAACTACAATGTATAATATAATCACACCAAAATTTTGTTACAAGTCTTGCACACACATAGGAAACATAGAATAATGTTATACATCGATTTCAGTTATGTACAAATCATCAGTGATATAGTTAACTAAGAGTCATTGTAACATCATCTCCATCTTCTTGACTGCTTTCATTTTTCCAATAGGTAGCTGTTACTTTATACATTTTAAAAATTTTAAATAACTTTACTGCTGCAATTTTACCTTGATATTACACATTTGCTTCATTAATAAAAATGTTCGAAGTAAAGCCCATCAATCATCAATCATCTCTGGATTGGCAAGAATTGCTTTTATAATATTCGCATGACATTCATCTATCTCTGGAAACTATGCAGTTACATTTCCAAGATGTTCAAGAACGGCCTTTATAACATTGCATACACTAGTAACAGGCACCTGATATTCAAGGCATGAATACATTGTTTTACGACATGCTGTACTGTATGTTTTATTGTCTTCTCTAGTACTGATGCATCGTGCTAAATTTTGGCTCTGATCAGCTGCTTCAGCCCTTAATACTTCATTTTCCAGCTCAAGATCGCGGACCTTCTTACTTAAAAAGGCATTGCTTCTCTTCAGAGCACGCTCTGTATTTTTTTGATGTATGTCACACCTTCTATGAGCAGACCTCATTTTAACCTTTGAATGTTTTATTGAAGCTATTTCATGCGAATGACCTGTGTTTTTTAATAATAAGTTTTCATTTGCCAAAACTTTTAAAGTGGCCTCTTTTTGTTTCAACTCCTTTTTTAGATTATTTTTAAAAATGTGCACGCAAATTTCTTTCAATTTTAACTTTTCTGCTGAAAGCTTGTCTAAGTTTACGATTGTCACGTTGCTTAGTTATAACTGTTTGAAACTTGTGACTGAGCATTCGCTTACAAATTAGTAATTCCCTTAGTTTCACTCTCTTGATTCCACATTTTTTGCAAGGAGTTCTTAATTTAGTAAATTGTAAAGGGGTTTGACAAGTAGAACTTGGTAATTCTTCAGGAGGGCATAGAGATGGTATAGCAGGGATTTGGCAAGTAGAGCTACTTGGGAATTCATCAGGAGGGCACTGAAATGCTGTAGCAGGGGTTTGAATAGGAAATGGAAACGCATCCTCTAATAGATGAACAATATCCTCCCAAACCCTTTCAAGATGCTTCTTCATGCTTTTTAAATTCTCCATGAGCTTTTGTATTGATGTAAAGCATTAATATTTCCACATTCTCTGCATGAATAAAAGCCACCATTTTGGCAGTTTTAACAATGCTTTGCTGCGTTATGTTGGTATTTATGTGCACTACCAAGCCATTTCTTATTGCTGAAACCTGTAGTACATTATCTGCACTGACATCACTACGAAAACCTTCAATCAACTTCTTTAAATCTTCTGTAGTCTTCATCCTAATTTGGAAAGTCAACAAATTCATACACACCAACAAGATATTTGCAGCAAAAAGAGCACACTAACATGTTGCATGCAAGGTTTTAAGTTTTAAACACAAAGGAAAGTTGTTAAAACATGCGATAGCTCCGTTTTCACCGCAACGTCCAATGATCATTAGATATACATGTATATTTATATTTATATCTGGGGACGAGTCATAATCTGAGAAAATCTGGGGTATGCCTTGGGCATCAGCCAAAAAAAAAGATATTTTCACAGCATGTAGATTTATACCAAAACTGCATTCATAGCTATTTCTCTTATCGGTAGCTCGAAGATTATGGTAGTCTTTATTTAGAGTTAAACTTTGCTAATGCTACAAAGTACTCAAAATTAAGCAATGTTCTCCAAAAGTTGCAAAGCCATATTATACGGGCAGTGCTGAGCCATAAAAAAAATTTTGACGTGGGCTGGCTTGATGAAAAGCACGTACCACATTTAAACACACAGGCTGCTGGATAACACCTTGGGCATCAACCGAAGTTCATAAAATTTGAAATGCATATACATTATGACCTTGGGAGTACGTAAATCTGATCCGTTTCCCGGTAGTTCGAAGCACAAAAAAATCCTACTAAAACTAAAGGGTACATGTTTTTTTTACGCGCCAGAAATATTGAACAAAACGTTGCGAATAAACCAGAGATGTATCACAGCATAGACAATGTAAGGACATACCGATAAATCCCGAAACAGTCCACAACAGCGATCAAACGAACACAAACCAGCCTTCACTCGAATATGATGTACCTCAACAATTAGCAACCGCGTCACAATTTTTACCTAAAATTGGATCACCAATTTTTCGGTACTCGTACGTGAAATATGCCCGTACCTACTATAACTAGTCATAGCAGTTGTGCAGTAATACGTAGACCCGCCATTTGGACCATAAGTGGACCACAAGCCCGTATATAAGTCGAGTGCTTGACCGTTAATACGATAGTTACAGCTTGAAAAGTCGAATATCTTTGAGTCCAGATTCAAATATGCGATAAAGTATATAAAGTGATATTGCATAGTAAGCATCTAAGATAGTTATAAAACAGCGCGCGCCCCACAATACGGCGTGGCAATCTAAGTTATTAACTAAAATAGTAGGTAAATACCAACTTGTCATAGGCTAGCCATCTTGGGACAGCAAATCCATTTCAAAATGTTAGGGCGGAGGGCCTAATTTCCAAGCGTAGATGGACGTGACCCGTGCAAACAAGTTAATGTGTCCTAGAATAAATCCTTTCTTTAGTTGAAACAAAAAATCGTGAGAGCGTATGCTTTTTTAAAGCCTGCTGGAAATCTGCCTAGAAAGTTTACCTATATGACTTTAACCCTGAAGAAGTTGAAGGCCTTAAACCGTACTTAAATCTAAGCCGGAAGGCCTGGCTCCTCTTTTAATCGTCCTTGATTGGCTATTGTATGGTTTTGAGCACAACTTCCATACCACTCTACTGAACCACTTTAAGATGCGCTAGCATAAGCACGCATACTGCCCACCGAGCTGATTTTGATACAACCAATTGCAATTAGTAAATTTAATAACTATATCTTATTGTCCACCCATCTGTGTATTATATAATCCTAATGAACAGTGGTCCACGATTTTATACATTATGCACGAAAAGACTTGCGGAGCTATAGGTGAAGTGTGCACATCTGTGCGTACGTGCGTACAGCGTTTGCAGGTGTTCACACACAACAACGCAGCTTTATCTATGAATGATTATTTGCCCGATGAATATACTTAAACAATACATCGCGAAGCATATCGTGATATTTTACTTATATCCCGATATATCAGACCACATCGCGGCAGCACTGATTACGTTACACCCTCACTATTATTCCATTGCAATATAAAATAAATGCAGGTAAACAAACTCATTCTACTCAGAAGCCATATTAAAATGCAGTTGCTACAACTCTACAACCGGATTACTTATTTCTTTTTTTTTTCCTCAGGGAGCTACGACATTAAAAGCAACGAATGAAAGGATGAATTGCTGGCTTTGTTTTGAAGCATCTAGTGGACTGACCCCAACTTGAACCAGATAACCTCCACTAGCGTCAAGTGCAAGGCCAGATTTTGCATCAACAATGAACACAGTTTTTAAGGTGTCAGGTCCATTGAGTTGTGAGGAAACCAAAATTCTGAACAATGTGCCGCCTTGACTGATTTATGGCTTTATTATCCTGAGAAATGTAAAATAAAATATGTGGGTTACTTTGTGTCAAAACGTCTGGCTACAATAACTCACAGCAGTGATAAAAATTTTCTTATTGCTTTTTTCGGACACCAGGAAATACACATCGATACCTGCTGGTATAATCTTAAACCTCTGGTTTAGACCAGTGTGCACCGGGTGCAGAATTATCGGGGTACCCGCATCAACTGCTGCTGTTGAGTCTAAAGTTAAAGCACTGCCGAGGTTGCTGAGGATATCTGGGTGTGCAAGAACAATCAGTATACAGTAGCGGCTCGCACATCAGCACTTCCACACATTCGCATATCGGTACAAAATAATTAGTTTCACAAGATATTAGAGAAACCGCTAGCTTTCTTTGCAAACGCTATCAATCCCATCTAATGAATTGACCGTTGATTCATTGATTTCGCTAAGAAAGCTAACAACTTCTACAAATTCTTGTGAATGCAATTGTGCTGATATGCGAATGTGGGGAAGTGCTGATGTACGAACCGCTACTGCAGGACCATTTTTATAGGCCCTAGAGGTATGAGGGAGATTCCAGGATTACATTATATAATAATAAATATAATTTCCTATATCATAATACATCAATTTTCAATGCGGTCGCAGTTGAGCAGGTAATTTAATCTAAAGAACTTACTGAACGATCCGAAGATTAGTGCGTTGGTCAGCGAGTTCACTTGAATAGTAAAAGTGTTTTCAACAGCTGCTTCTGACTCGTTGAGTTCGCTATCAACTTCATTGGCGGCGTTTTTCCCGTATGTGCTGTCCTCGTTGAATTTGATGAGGTGGTTCAAATCTAAAAGCCTCTGATATAATTTTCATGGTCAAATGACAATATTATGAAGGATTCATACGAAACAAATAGCATATACATGTATATTTAAGACTTGTATATAATGCTTCTACAACATGAATATGTACCTACCTTCCCATGGTTAGCTGGTACTCCAGAAACAATTACGGCCAGTGCCAGAAAGATTGGTGCGATGACAGTAAATCCCTTCATCTTTCCCCTGTTTATCAATTCCGCATTCAAGAATGAAGTAAACTACCCAAAATCGTCCAATATATACTAATCATTCATTATTATCAGCATCTCGTGATTGCTGAATTGACTGAAACAAGCGACGGAAGTCTTTGTGGGTGGCACATGCATGTGGTTTTGCACATGTAGATGATTAGCACACTTGTACGTTAATAGACAGCACGGCTTGCCCCAGCAGATAGGGATTTATGTACACCGACAGCTTACATAAATTGGGGTGAACTATTTATTTATTTAATTTGTCCTGATCAGATGTACGAATGTATGGCACTGACAATACCATACACATGGTGGAAAAGAATTGTGAATGCACCCCCTCTGGATCCATATGCCGATGTTTAATTGTCGAACGCACACTGCAAATAAGTTCGTCAAAATAAAATTTGGTTTCACTTCTCCACTACACAGCGCAAACCAACCTTGGTTAAAGGTTGAAACTATGATATGATATTTACTTTACAAACCGTACTTGTGGTTTGCAGTTTGATTCTGTTTGAACCCATGCAGTATATAATTTACATTGAAAAAAAAAAAAGTTTGTAATGAGTGGGATTTGAACCAGCATTTGTGTGCTTAGCATACACCAGCTTCCAGATTCACACCATCAGATCCACCTAACATTTCTCATAGTTTACTGTTTAGGTCCCTGTTTGCGGTAACGATTATATTTACAGGGTAGCTGTTTGTGACACTGGCTACCTTTAAATGTGGTTTCAAGGAATTTTAAGGACTTATAACAAAACGTCCCAAATAATTAGTAAACACCTATATTTGACGCCTTGAATTTGTACAGGCAGGGTTTCCGTGGTTAAAGCGGTTACATACATGTATGGCGGTTATGGCGGCTAACCGCCCGTAGAAATGTGCTGTTAACCGCGGTAATCCTGCGTGTACTGAATTGCGGCTTCAAACAGGTGCTTACTAATTATTAAAGTATATTTTTGGGACGGACCTTCGAAAAATTATTGGCGTCAGTTTGCTTTGTTAGATATCCTTCCAACCACACAAAAATTCATTATGCCACATTTATAATGGTTACATACGTTTGATTGGTTTGAACCTTTTGTCTGTTTTAAACCAAATGATATAAGTTTCAACCAACTGACGGTCTGGCAAGATTGCACGTGCGTTGTGGAGACAAGTAGAATTTATATTATTTCAAATCAATAGGCGTCTATGATCACTGGCAACCATTGCTGACGTCCTGTCAGTGTACAAGTACAGCTGAATAGGCCATAGCTAACTTTATTTATACACGTAACTAAATTTAAATGCTTCCAGACTCCTAGCGCTAGGGCATCTTTGTACCGCGCTGGATGGTGCTGATTAAAATGTGACACTCAGATGCCTTTGCATGACTAACACAGGTTTTTATTTTAGTCCATGAAACACTACACACACAATGGTGTGTAGGTGTCTGGTGTGTAGGTGTGTCGCTAGTGTGTAGGTGTTTCCTGTGTGTTGGTGTGTGCCTGGTGTGTAGGTGTGTTCCTGTGTTGGTGTGTAGGTGTGCTTTTGACGTTGATAAAAACTCTTTTGACTGCAATTGCATCTTTACATGTCCTCGTCCATGTCAGTTCAAATACAGGTAAGTGACAAACCCAAGTAATTACTCAACTGTGAAATGCATATATTCCACACCTCAGGACAAACGCATGCATGCAAACCCATCGATTTAGCGTTATAGAATTTAAATGGTGTCGTGGGCCTAACAGAGCGGTTACTCTGAAATAGAATTTTTAAGGTTGTAACTTCAATTCTTCACCATATATGGACCTATATGTAACCGAATCAGGTGTAAGTGCCAATTAAGGAAATTGATGACTGCATGCACGTAGTTAGAATTAACTCCCCTCATATTCCTGGAAGCATTTATATGGAACTGTTTCCGAGAAAATGATGTATCGCTGTATGGGACAGTTCACGCGAAAATGACCCATCGCTATATAATATCATATAGGCGGCCCCAGGGGGGGGCCCAGGGGGCCATGGCACCTCCCCCCCTCCCCTGGTTATGGCACCCCCCCAACCCCTATAAGTAATTTTTGCTGTAGCGTTGCAATATGATTACTACATGTAACTATGTGTAATATAGCTACTAACACTCATCTGAGCGTACAAATAGTGATTAACAAATGACAAAGATTGCAAAATCGATAGTGCCCCTCCCCCTTTGGCGCCCTTCGTGGGGTTGACCCTCCCTTCGGTAAGCGCTGGGGCCGCCTATGAATATATACATAAGTTATAAAAATGATTCACGTTTGAATCGCTATAACTTTTCAACACTTCATACTACACCATTTCTCTATGGTAAAATACATTTTGGGGTCTTGCATTAGCTTCATGCCAGTGGTGCAACGTCCGATACCCCTTTATGGTTCAAACGCTCTATATCTTTCGGCAGGAAAATTCAATTCACTTCGATTTTGGTACATACGCGTACCTATTGATTTGCATTGCTCGTTAACTTTTACTTGATCCCTTACGGAGATGCAGCTGTCCAAATTATTACAACCTGGTTTCCGCTACTCCGAGCACGTGAATGTACAATAACCTCGCCACTATATTAACATGTACAACTGAAGTACCACTGTTTCCGCTTCTTACAAACGTCAGTGGTTCTCTTCTATAACGAAAAAGATTCGCTAAGCGATCGAAATGCGTGGATTCAGCTACAATCACCATACACAACACGGTACTACTACCAGTACCGATACGCGCGCACAAAATCATGTAGAAATCGTGTCCCTGTCGATTCGGTCAAAAACTTTGGGTGCCACTCATTGCGTGGCCATTTATAGGCTCACAACCCATAACTGTACATCAGAGCCATGAGATATAGTGCACGGTGTATCAGCCAGGCTAGAGGAGAGGCGTGGTCGAGTTAAAGACACATGCAGCGCAGCTATACGCTGGAACACATGTAACCCTTCCTTGTTGTTGGGATTTGCTTTCTGCAGGCACATCAATTAAGCGCCCACCGTTTTTCATTTCATCTGCATAGCTGGCACACGCACCCATGAACCACACCCATGAGAACCAACACACACACACACACACACACACACACACACACACACACATACACACGTTTCATGTTACGCCTATGCACACTCTTCCACCATAAGACTCTATTCTTTCCCCTTGCTGTACACCCTGTAAATTGTTACGTTGTGTGCTACATAGATTCTTTGCCCATTAGAACTTTTTTTCTTTGTCGTTTGGTTACAGTGCTTTCACTGATCTACTATACAACCTCGTTCTCAGCAATTTTTGCCATATTTATATTCAGATTTATTCTCTGGTCCTACGTGTGCACATATTTCATTCCTTCTACTTCTTTATGTAGGAAAAGTGCACTCTCATCAAACTCCTGAATGGGATCAAGCTCCACTATTCAAAAGTGCTGACTGTAGGACTGACCTTTGTTGAATATATGAATGCAATTACTACGTATTTAAACGCAAGTTTGTATATGTGATTTTTAGTGTAGTGAAATATTCTACCTTATGTTCGCTTGTCTGTTGCTGCGTTTAAAGAACCGCTGCTCTAATTACAAATTGACTTTAGTGCATAATTTTATCAGCACAAAAACGGTAATATGTCTTGTAACTCATGCCCTCCACTGTATGCTCATATCTCATCATGGTCTCCTCTACATACTCATGTACAAAGGCCTAGTAAATGGACCTGACGCTTCTCATTTTTACGGTTTAAAGGTTCCTGTTGCTTGCGGCAACGATTCTGTTTACAGGGTAGCCACTTTTAGTTCAAACCAAGACTAGTTTCCATTAAATGTGGCTACAAGAAATTTTTGTGTGGTTGGGAAGAATTTCAACTAACGAAACAAACCGAAGCCACACTCACAAAGAAGAAAAAAATTGGTATAATTTCTCAGAGGTACCTATTTGACGCCGCGAATTTGTACAGGCAGGGTTGCCATGGTTAAGGCGGTAACATATCTATGGCGGTTATTAGCGCCTAACCTCCCATACAAATGGACAAATGTGCAGTTACGGCAACCCTGCGTATACAGATTGTGGCCAAACAAAGGCATAGTTTGTCCCGAGGCCTTTATAGAGGAATCTAGATGTCAAACTATAGTAAACTATAGTCACAACCAAACATCTCTATCATCACACTTATGCAAAACCATGCATCGCGTGTGGATGTTTCATGCATGCGCTTCTCATCTATGAAAAATAGTACAGGCATGAAGGGGCATGGCACGTAAACATTCGAATATGATCCTTATAACCACACCAGCTAACATACTAAGTCCACAATATGCATGTGATGTATATGTATATGTGCCATAATGATGCTTTTCCCATTCAATCTGCACAGTATCAAGCTATTCTATGACCAGCAAGGGAATTCGAGTTCACAGGCTACACCTACACTTTTTAGGCTGTGTGCATAGATCTATCCTGATGTCAACCGCATATTAGTATTGTGCATGATGCAACCACTAGTATGTACGTACATGTACATGTGTACATATTATGAGCTGTATGACTGCTTATAATGATGGAGTGCTAATGAAAAAATGATACAAATTGAACATAAAACATATATATGTCAGTAAAAGTTTGCTTTAGCAGCAGTGATTCAAAATGAGCCTTTCACTAGGGGAATTCATCTAGACCAGGCAATCCCATAAACATTAATGAGCCTATTTCATTCTTGCTATACAAGTAATATAGTGTCACGACATGCTGCTTGCATCAGCCTAGATGGAGACACACCTGCACTCAATAATAGATGCACACCAGTTTGGAAAATCCCACATCCACAGGAGCACACAGACACAAAGACACTGATGAACACATACATACATGGAAATATACTAACATGCATGCACATGCACACTTAATTATTGATCCAATAACCCATTAGGGTGCATATAATAAGCACTGCATGCTGAATGTTATGTCCACTGGTTGACCAACTGGCAACACCTCAGGGAACCAGTGAGTGAGCCACTAGTCTCCACCCTGCCTTACTGTAATTGAGAGTGAGGAGAAAATGCATTGTACACAAATACACAGAGGAAAACGTGATGTTTACTCTACACTACAAAGATGGGCTACCTCCATTGGAGACACTAGTGGTGACTATTATAGGGTCCGCTGAACTTGATGGCATACTATCTGTATCGATACCAAACCTACTGGAAAACTGCAAATTCACGGATATCTACTGACACAAAATTGCAAATAGCTTCCTAGCTTTGCATTGGTAATTAACGAATAACATTGAAAAAGTGCATTTTCAAAAAGGAGCTTCTTCTGACTGTGGTGCATACGCTATAGCATTTGCTACTGATTTAGCTAATGGCAACAACCCAGCTAGTCGATCGCAAATATGAACAGACAAAGCTACGGTCACATTTTCTTGAATGCTTGTCTAAAAAACAGATTGTACCATTTCCATCGAAGCCAATAAAGCCAGGGAGGCCAGATCAGAGTACATATACATATTCTGCACATGTTGTATGCCAGCTGAAGCTGATATACACATGGCCCAGAGTACCATATGCAAGGAATGGTATCACAAGTCCTATGAACATATTCCAGATGCAGTATTTAGAGATCCAAATTGTGACTGGAAGGAATGCACTATGTGTGTCAAAGGATGAACTGAATCGCCAGGGATGCACATTAAAAAGTACGGAACAAGAGTGACAGAAATTTTACTTGAAAATTGAAATAGGCCTATATTTAGCACACAATTTAACAACGCATGCCTGAGTAATGGGCTAAATGCAGGCCTATTTCAATTATCCAGTAAAATTTCTGTCACTCTTGTTTCCATGCTTTTTATACCACCATTGGTCAATCCTATATCCCAATAACTCGTTAGAGAATGTTTTTATTTACTTGTGATCATTTGAATTGGTTGATATAAAGTAATGGCATTATTTGAGGCCAGATATTTATGAGTGGTTTGAAATTTCAAGATCATTTGAAATGGATGCTTTGAAATTTCAAGATCAATTGAGACTAGGTGTTTCAACATTTCAAGATTATCTGAAAGGGGTGCTTTGAAATTTCAAGACTATTTGAAATGGGTGCTTTGAAATTTCAAGATTATCTGAAATGGGTGCTTTGAAATTTCAAGATTATCTGAAAATGGGTGCTTTGAAATTTCAAGACATTTAAAAAGTTTTTATTGGTGTCTAGCATTATATTTGTCTTCTAGGGAAATTAAGTGGCTGAAGTTGAAAAGGAGCAATTTTTTGCCTTGGGTCTTAGTAAGTTTAAAGATGAATTGCCACAAATTGGCAGAGTTCTGATGATAGAAGAAGATGAGATCACTGTTGAGTGGTGGGTAGGAACTTACAGCGACACATGGAATCCTTGGACAGTAAAGTTGGTTGAGCAGACTGCATTCGTACACAGAAATTGTATTGTTCTTGGAAATACAACATTTATAGGCTGCCAAACATATTGTAGAAAGATTAAAGAGTATTTTGAGTTTATGTAGGCCACATGTATTTATATGCTATTTACTATGCGTTGTTGTATGAAACTCTGATCAATTTATTTAACTCTATGACACATTTGAACAAACAGGATTTATCATATTCATATTGTTGTTCATTTTGAAGGTGCGTTGATAAATATAGTATAATCTATTAAACGGTTATTAGTCATTCGTAGAAAAAATGACATGGCTTGCAAAAATAGACAAACGTTCCAGACATCTTGTGAAGAAATTAGTTCATCTTCGTTGTGTGAAATAGTTGTATATGTATACTACAAGGGAATACATGTATATGAAAGAAATTTCAAGATTTATTACATTTCTTGATTTAAATGACCATTTCTTACTCAATATAAGAAATGGGAAATTCCACATTAAGTTGGGAAGGCATTCTATTGAATTTCAATTGAATTGATCATTTGAAACTAGTGTTATATAAGTGCTTTAAAATTTCATGAAATTTCAAGATTATCTGAAATGGGTGCTTTGATATTTCAATACATCAAAATGGGTGCCTTGAAATAAAGATTAATTGAGACAAGAGTTATGATAGGTGCTTTGAAATTTCAAGATCAATTCAATGCCATTGAAATGTGTGGTTTGAAATGAGTAATTTTTAAAACCCGTAGACACAACTCGTGTTCAGAGAGTTTCATAGCACAGCAGACATGGCATGTCAGTTGATGACTGCTCATTTTTGGTGCAACAGTATCTCCTGCACAGTAGATATTGCATTGATGTTGTTTCGTCTTGGCACACTGGGTCTTCATTCTTTCAACATTTTTGAGATACTCTTTACTCTTTATCAGCTGCCTTATGTATGTTTACATGGTGTGTGCTGGTAGTAAGTGTTGACAGTGAAGGTTCATTGAGGGGAGGGCGGTTATGAATAATAAGTATGTGTGTCACAAAACTAACCTACTATTGCAAGTGGAGGTTAACAGGAGATTGTACGTCATCCTGATGAGAGTTACTATTAATAGTTTGTGCAGGAAACAAGAGTAGCAATGATTGTTCATTTGAAACTGATGATTTAGGAAGAATTTGTGAGGGTGGCAATATTACCATAGGACTGTCTCGATTTAAAGTACTTATAGGTGAATTTCTAACATGAGAAGTGGTTGAAGGACTGTAAGATGCGGACCGTGATGACGAGTAAAAGTTGATGGCTTAACAGGAGAGGAGACTGAAGGACTGTGAGAGGCTTGCCAAACAGGAGACACTGATGGAGTTTGAGCTGGAGATTGAAACGGAAACACTGCCAAAGGAGTATGACTGTTTAAAATAATGAAGCGACAAAAGCAAAAACCCTGAAATAATCACATATGTGCACACATTAAGATCAATACACATTGTGCTAACCATCCATCAAATCAACCACTTCTTGACACATCGTTCCTTTCCTTTAGGAAGTTCTGTAAATGGTGTTGTTCTGGGAAGTTGACCATAAACCACTTCATATGGACTTTTCTTCAAGGTGTGGCACACATGTGTATTAAGGCTATTTGCATGTGTAAGTAAATGGTTAAAATTACATTTGTCTTACAATCAACATACATTGAATGCATGGCAACCAATCAGTCCATGGAGCATTTCCTGTGCCTCTCCATTCCTGTTTCATTGCTTAGATTGGCATTTCAACACAGTGGTTACCCTTTTCCACCAATCCTTGAGATTGAGAATGGCGGGGACGCCCATTAATTATCACAACGTGACCTGGCCATAATGTCAGTGTTTCTTTGACGATTTCATTTACAAACTCCCTGCCATTATCAGACTGCTGTATCTTAGGAAGCCCAAATAATGAAACACGCAAAGCCCAACAGCAACCTCCAGTGCAGATTTTCTCATCAGAGGCCACCTGATGTGAAACTTAGACCAATGATCCATGTAGTGTGCAATGTAATTGTAGGAGTCATCTGGCATATGTCTCATATCAATGAGGTCAATCTAAAGTATTCCCATTAATATGATAAATCAAGCAACCTTTAAGTTTTACCAGGTCTTACTTGACAACGAGTCAGGATGCCAGATGCTATTATTGGTTTCAGTGGAGCAGTACTGTTTTTTTTTAGGCTGCTTCAGCTGACAGACACATGTGTTGCAAAAATATTGGACAGCCTCCCTGGGTAGACATTCATAGGATCTCTGAACCTGCCATTGAATGACATGTTGATATACAATATTCAAATGCCACAGATGCTTTACCTCAACAAGTGTTTTCTTATAGCCTACGTGACCGTTTTCCAATAAGTGTAACGCTCCAAGATATCATAAAATTTCTCAACTGTAGCAACGACTTGGTAGTGACCAAATATGGTTGTGTCATTTTTATTCTGCAGTAGAGACATAAACCATCACAACTACATATATCAATCTAATCGAAGTTTATCTATAACACAACAGTGGCACCGTTTACATACAAGCACGTATCATTCACCTCTATTTTTGCTGGTAGACAGAGAACGTCAGTTTAATTCTAACTCTGGATAGCTAAGTAGCTTAAATTGCTTAGTTCCGTTGACCCAGTGCTTAAAAAATGCAGTGACGCTGCCACCTTGTTCTCCTTTGATCGAATTATTTTCGCTTTCTCTTCGCTGACCGTTTCGCTAGTTCCTTTACCATAGTACCTCTCTTTACAAAACGTCTCAAACAACCTTCTGTGGTCTTCTTTTGACATTTGACACCTTTCATACACTTTATAGTTGTTTGACATGCATGATAAAGGACTTTTTGTCAAAGGTACGTTCTCAGAAGAACAACTTGATATCCAGGATCAGCATTGGTTATAGGCTTATTTTTGCAAAGTTTTTGATGACAGCAGGAAAGCTATTCAGAATTAAGCGGGTAGTTGAAGGTAAACCGCTTGTTGCCCATCATCGTTTTTGAGCTTTCTAAAATCGATTTTCGGAGTTACCATCGTTCATATGCCTGATTGTAGTGATAAAGTTTAATTGTTCAGTTCAACATCCGACGATACGCTTTGGTCTCTATTAGTATACAAATACGAAGTTATTCATTCAGGGCCAGTGGTGCCAGTACAACAAGAAGCAGCAAGCTGAGTCTTGTAACTTGACCTAATAGCTTCATAGCAGTGGATGGATCTACATGGTCGCGGGGTTATGATACTTTCCTCATTATAAAAATAATCCTTTAATAGCCAGCAAAGCCTGTGAACTAAGGGAATACAAAAGGTATACGCGGGTTTTAAGCGCACGATTAGGAATATTATCCCCGTAAATGGTTACCACCTCGCCAGCCCCAGATCCAGGATTTAGTTAAAGGACGGCGCGCGGGTGGGGGTCGGGGGAGGGGGGAGGGGGTGGCAGTTTTATCAGAGGGGCGGCGGCAGGTCACGAAGAGCAGTGGCTCGCGGCAAACCATAACCTCGCTTTAAAGTCTTTTCTTTTTTTCTTTCAAAAAAATACATATAACTCTTTTTTTCATTAAAAAAAGCATACCAATGCTATTCGGGCCTACCAATACATCGCTAACTCCTGCCGTTATTACAAGGCGCCCCTGTTTTCCACATAGCCAATGGGGCGGGCTGCACCTCGCGCTCCGTTTTACTTTTTAAAACAGTTTCACTCGACACTTCCGCGTGCCGGAGGCAATTATTGACAAATTAAACAATAAAATGCGTCACGTGCTAAAACAACGCCCACGCAATAGACATGTTATGTGCTGGTCTTGCAAGCGATATAGAATTAAACGATACGTGACATGTACCAGGCTAACGCAGTCAACACGTAACGGATAGCGGCCTGCAATCGGTTACCCACTCTTTCGCCTCCAACCAAAGCCACAGCGACAGACCAAATGGCTGCCGAGGCGGGGACTGCATCGAAGAAGCTAGATTACCTGTTCAAGTTCGTGTTGGTTGGCGACTTGGGGGTAGGGAAAACCAGCTTACTCCGTCGGATCTCCACCGATGACTTCGTTGCTAACCCTACGCAGACAAGCAACTTAGGTACGTAGCGTTTTGACATAGCGTACACATGATTTATATCCGCTTGGTGACTTGGGGGGTGCGTGTGTGCTACTTAACTTGCGCGCAGCTTTAGACTTCAAGACCCGACTGCTTGATATAGATGGCAAAAAAATCAAGCTTCAGATATGGTAAGATACCAGTGTGGCTGCCGCGCGTTCAGTGGTTTAACGCATTTCCACTACAACGTAGGGACACAGCCGGTCAAGAGAGATATTCAATGCGGAGCATCACGAAAGCATATTTCAGAGGATCATCTGTATGTCTTTGATCATAGACACTGCTTTGAGATAATGTGACATGAAATTTTTTTCATTACATTGTAGCCTAGTCTGGGGACCCGACTGATGGTTGTACATGTGTACTGCAACCATCAGTCGAGTCCCCAGACTATACATAGTCATTATGTTTATGCATACATAGCCACATGCATATGTTTGATCTGGTATCCGATTGGATTATTGCATTTCCATTAAAAAAAGTGTGTTTGAATATTGTACGGAATATGCATGTTGCCTACGTGACAATCATGTGATACCCACGTGATGGTCATGTGACTTGTTGGTGTATTTGACTGGCCTTCCATCACCATCAGGGTGTTGTGGTGGTCTATGACATAACCAGTCCTGTATCATTTGACAATGGCAGACAATGGTTAATGTTCCTCCAAGAGGTGGGTCAGATAAATCATGTACAGGCTGGGCTGCTGGGCTGCAGTGGGTGTGGTATTGTTCTCTGTGTGTGTGTGTGTGTGTGTGTGTGTGTGTGTGTGTGTGTGTGTGTGTGTGTGTGTGTGTGTGTGTGTGTGTGTGTGTGTGTGTGTGTGTGTGTGTGTGCGTGCGTGTGCGTACGTGTGTGTGTGTGCGTACGTGTGTGTGTGTGTGTGTGTGTGTGTGTGTGTGTGTGTGTGTGTGTGTTTTACCTGCCTGCCTTTGCACTGCAAGTAGCTCCCAGACTTCCATGTGTATAATTGTGGGGTTGAAGGTCATATCCTTCTAATGCACCACTTGAATGCATTGTCTAAATTAATGAATGTTTTCAATGGGAGTGAAATGTATTTTGTTGCACTGGTATGCTGAAATGGTGCAAAATATGAGCTTGTAGTGTTTTGGCCCATTGCATATAAGCTGATTGGGAACATCATGCACTTTTAAACTATTCAAATTGAAGCTGATTGGTTATTTTTCCGAAATCCCAAGCACGGCTTGATTGATGCTGCTGTAATGATCCTGGGAAACAAGGCCGACCTTTCGGAGCAAAGAGAAGTACCCACAGAGATTGGCAGACAGGTGCGTTCAGTTGGTCATGTTATGTGATATGAGATGTCTTTGGTTAGTTTGCCAGAGACTATGATGCCACCTTCATGGAGGTAAGCGCAAAGACAGGGGACAACGTTGAGATGGTGAGTGTTGATGTACAATAGCAGTGAGTGTATTCCTGTACATGCTTCTCTATACAGGCCTTTATCTCATTTGCTAAGAAAATAAAAGACTCAAAATTGCTTCAAAAAAAAGTAAGCTGAAATATTTTTAAAATGTCATTGGGCTATATGCACAGCTCATGTATATGTGGCATTCTCTGTATTTACAGCCATGTTAGTAACTTTCCATTGTACAGGAACCTTGCAGTTTAGAATTTTCGGAAAGCATTGTTGTTGAGAAACAAGACTCCAAACAAAAAACAAAGTGTTCGTTTTCGTGTAGATAATCCTCACAATCCCTCTTGTGTATGTGTTATGCATGTGTCATTCAATTCAATCAAATTCAAATTGCCCATCTGTCATGACGGCTAGTGTTACGTACGATGCTTGCGCAATGCTTTTGCCTAAATCACAGCAGTGTGTACCGTTAGACTGAGCATAGGGAAAAGAAGGCATCATTGCGGGGTGAACCTAGGGAGTGTTGAGGGTGGTGTGTGGATGTGTGAGGGTGGTGTGTTGCCCTTCTCATCCATATTTGTCCAAACCCATGGTACGAAATATGGATGTGGTAGCTAATTGCAATTGGGATGGGGAGGAGGAGGGGGCGCGGGCTGCTACATGTACACATGATTTGGGGTGTGTAGTTTAAGGTAGATGTGTATGTGTTTGTGAGTATGTGTATATGTGTGTGTGATGCATGCATTTGTATGCATGTTGAATATCTGACACGCCTTTGTTATAGATTTGGCATAGGAATGTGGAATATGTCAGCAGCCAATGTGTGCCTAATAGTTTGCCAAATTGAAAGTCTAAGTTGTTATATTTGGTAACATAAATAATTTTACTGGCATGGTAAACATAGGTGCATTACCTCATGCATACCATGCTATGTACTGCGCCGATGGTCGAAAGATAACATGCTGCTTGCCAGTATAATTGTGTTGTCACGTTGTGACCAAGAGATTCTGTTGAAATGGTACATGTATCGCAATGCAACGTAATGACCAACACCTCCGTCATGCTAGCGCTGGTGGTGCGAATGATGAACCAATTTTTCAAATAGTTTCAGCAGCAACCACGTTTTTTTGCCGGGGACATTTTTGTACTGTCTGGAGATCTCTTAAGTGAGCGAGTCTTTACAACAACCGTCTGCTGCTCTTCAGAATCTGCACCTGATTCCAGTAACCTCTAGGTGTATGTGCATTGTGTGTGCATGTGGTGTGTGTATTATGTGTGTATATGTGTGTGTGGTGCATGTGTGTGGTAATATGTGTGTGTGAGATTGTGTGTGTATGTGTGTGTGTGTTATGTTTGTATGTGTGCGTATGCGTGCATGTGTGGTAATATGGGCGTGTCGTGTATATATATGTGTGCATATGGGATGAGTAAATAGAGTGTGCGGGGACGTGATATGTGCACAGCTATGTATGCAATGCACCAGCAACAGTAGCTCCCACAGACGTGACTTACCCTCGATGTCAGGTAACTCCTCGCAAGGGTCATGAACGCCTGTAATGTATTACATGTAGGTGGACTGAATTAAAATGAGGAGCATGTGTGTGTGTGTGTGTGTGTGTGTGTGTGTGTGTACCATGTGTGCACATAGGCTTAGCTAACCGACAGCATCACAGGAACCAATCACAGGAACCGCATGTTTGTGTGTAACAAACATATAGGTCCATCAACAGTACCACAATTTTGTGTAGTAGAACTACATATTAGTGAAACTAAACAAAGCATGTGATGCCATGTGTTTATGAATAATTTAATAAATACTGTTATGAATGGGGAGGGGGGGTGGGGGGAGGGGCTCACCTCTTCCACGTTAATCCCAGTCTTTGCACTGACCTCAACAAACTCACACTCGTACTCAGCGCCAAGCTGCAGGGGATGCATGCGAGGTGACAAAGGTGCCCTCACGGCTCCATAAAAATTAAATAAAAAATTTTTTTTCGCCCTGCTGCCAAGCGCCATCACATTATCACTATTCATTTTTACACATGGCTCTGTGTGCCGTGGGCACAGAGTTAGTCTTGCAAACATGTACTGATTGCATGACGAAATAGTACAGTGATGCTGGTGCTCTCAAAATCTGTATTTACAGACTAACAAGTTTACAAACAAAATCAAATTCAGTGATAAATAGTCTGTACTATGCATTCCTATAGGAGACGTCCATGCAGCACTTTTGGAAGGCGTGCACACACACACATACTACACATACACACACACGTGCACACACACATGCACACATGTGCACACACACATGCACACACACGTGCACACACACACACGCACACACACATACATACACACACAATACCTTCCTTCCTCTTTCGTAGCTTACAGCACGCATATCAGGTGGGTTGTCTGTTTTGTTTCCAACAACAATTTTTACTACATTGTGGCCTGCAATCTGAGGGAATTAAATAACACAGCTCACTGACAATGCCCATAATAGCAAATGCATTCATACACTACTGGCAGTGATACAAAAACGAAGCAAATCACCTCATTGATGTCTGATATCCAATCTCGAACATCCTGAAATGATTTTTCATTTGTCACAGAGTAGACTAACATTGCAGCCTATATAATGAATGAAGTGGGAATGTTATTATGCATTCAGCCTTTTCAAAGATCCTCAATATTTATGTTTATGCATGCTGAGGTGTATGAGCAGAACCTTTTATAAAGGTGTGTGTGTGTGTGTGTGTGTGTGTTTGTGTGTGTGTGTGTGTGTGTGTGTGTGTGTGTGTGTGTGTGTGTGTGTGTGTGTGTGTGTGTGTGTGTGTGTGTTGGCTTTGTGACTAGGCTCTTCATTTAACATCAAACCGGCATTTTAAAACTGAAAGTTTGCATCGTCTAAATTTTACCCAAGAATCAAATCAAAGGTATTGTGGATATTGAACATATCCAATTGAGTACAACGCTGTACTCAAATTATCAAGCGGATAAACTTTTACAGAGAACTGAAATCGAGGACAAATTCGTATACATATGCCAACTTTAAATGTAATGAAAACAATGGATACATTGGTGAGAAACTGATTATAATGAGTCTAAAATTAAACTAACTCGGATTTTAGCGGGTTAAACATAGCATTGCCGCCATGACGAGCAAACTAACCTTCGCTTGTCTGTAGTACGTCCTCGTAAGGGTCTTAAATCTTTCCTGACCTGCAGTATCCCTGCCGAGCAACAAGCACTGCATTAAATATATAATTATCCTACAGTTTAACATACCAAATCTGAAGCTTCACTGTAAGCCCGTCAACATTCAACGTCCTTACTTTAATATCGGTACCTGTATAAATATTAATATGGGGAAGACATGACAGTAAATATATGGTTTAGCTAGTCCGATTGTACAATAAGATGTATAGCAGTGAATAGCGAAAACGATTGTACAGTTATGCAATATTTATACGTTGAAAAACTCCCACTGCTCGTGACTCGTACATTATGTAAACAGTCGGGTGCAAAAGATGCCTCGGGCGCAAACACATACGTGTACATGTATCTTTGCATATATACATATATGCCGCCATCTATAGCTAGTGAGGGCCAATGCCATCGCCATCCTCACCAGATGTATCTTGAATTAGCTATATTGGCTATGTTTATGTTTGTCCTCCTGTGACACACGAATTCAAGCGTTATTATATTAAGCACTAAATATTCGCCGAGTATTTAATTGTGAAATGATTCTTAGAAATTTTGAACGAGCATACTATAGCATCACCGCTTCCCGGGCCTGCGGAAATATTCAGTACGGCGCATATCTTATATGTGTAGCCCATTACTCACGCACACACCACACACGCGCACACTCACACACAAGCACAGTCACACACACACACACATGCACACACACACACACTGATACACACGCGCACACACCCACACATCCACACACATGCATAGGAAAAAAAAAACGAACCGATTGTGGTAGTATACAGGCTTGAGAAGGAACGCTCCGTAAACTGGTTCAGCAGGCAAGTTTTTCCAACGTCAAAATCTCCTACCAACACTACCTTTATCAGGATATCGCGACTCGGTTCCATGGCTTTACCGAGTCAGCTCTGTGTTGCCACTAAAGCACCGCTATTCCTAAGCACTAGAATATTGAACTTACATGTAATTATTATAACAACTTTGTATTGTAGAACACGCCCACCACCGATGATGTAAATGTATTTCTATTTCTCCCAGACTGGATCCCCATGTTTAAAAATAAAAATCTGGTAACTGATTATCGCTCTGCGACGATGAATTTGTTATTTGCATCCAATTCTAACAAACAAGAAATCGATGTGGGCGTATCTGATGCGGGTTAATTAATCATTATTAAAATTAACAAATACCTTCGTTCAGAGAATGAGTACCGCAGGCAGTACCTCAAAAGCAGTCCTTAAGATCATGATGGTGGGCAGTACTGGTGTTGGAAAAACTCGCATCGTGTATAGATTCGCAAACGGCACGTTCTCCTCTGATGCTACTTCGACTTTAGGTTAGTTTTTTAAATTTATTTTTAAAACTTAGTGCCAATGACAGAGGTGCAGTTGCCTAAGTTCTTAGGGTCAGGGCTATACGACCTGTGTATGCACGTAAGGAAGTGTGCGATACAGGGATCGGTTGTTAAGTTATTCCCCCCCCCCCCCCCCCCCTCCCCCCCACCATAGGAATAGACTGTAAGATCAAGACCATCAAGCTTGAAAACGGCTCAAATGTTAAGCTTCAGATATGGTATTGTTTAGCTATTCCCCTCTCCTCCCTCTCCCCATCTCTCCTCTCCATACCCACCCCACCTTCACCTCCACTTTCTTTTTAAGTTCTGTTGTTGTATCTTGTAGGGATCCTGCTGGCCAGGAAAGGTTTAACTCCATCACAACTGCGTACTACAGAGGTGCCATGGTAACGACTATGTTTGGAATATTAACCTTTATTTTACAAAATATAAATTCAAACAGGGCATTGCGTTAGTGTATGATGTCGCTAGCAGAAAATCATTTGATGAGCTATCTTCATGGATCGCACAAGTGCAGAAGGTGTGTTCCAGAATTTACAGTGTGTACTATTCTGTGCTAGCAATGTACCAAGTTTGGGACATCATGAGACTCTCTGTAGACCTGGTATCTCCGGGGGGAGGGGGGGTCATCTGTAAAAATGGCTTTGCTACAAGCTGTTTCTTGCCATGCCATTGCACATGAGCCGTAGTGTAGTGAGCCAGTAACTTTTCAAGGTCAGAGTATGGAATAGGACAGAAGGATTCATTAATCATGGCATTGAATAATTAATGGTGTCAGATCTTGTCGGACCAAAGTCCCATTTGGTTCGACATATTTTCGATAGCCTGATAAACTACTCTGCTGCACCATTCCTTTTGACATGTGCGACACATGTACATGTACCCTGGTCCAATTCATTCTTGCTTACCGTAAATGATTAAGGACACTTTTGCACATACGTACAAACACATGCGCCATTAATTGATTAATTTTAAAAATAAGAAGAAGAATAATATACTTATAGTTAAAACTCTAGAACACAATTCCCTAAAAGTCACTAGATGGAGAAGAAATGAGTGTTCCTTAGATAGAGGCTGAAAGGGACTGGGAGCAGGAAACAGTGGCTTCTGTTCTCACCAGTTGTGGCTGATAGCACGTGACCTAGCTCCTTCAGAAAGGGCAGGAATAGAGGACCAAGTACTCCTGACATTTCAAAATCTATTGTGGTGTAGCATATGCCTGGGGCATCCCTCCAAATAAGCGTACATGTACTTGACCTTCTTCAGGTCCTAGCGACAGCACCTGTGGAACTTTAATAACTAGTGTTGTAAAACTGATACCAGACGATTATACCCGTGTGTGAGCAGAGCATTTAATTTAGTATTGATTTTCCATTTACACACAGTTTCATCAATATTACTTTATCACTTTTGCACATACATGTATGCAATTGAATTGTTTATTAGTTGCAATCCTGGCGGTATGCTTCCATTAACGGAGTTTAGGCCACACCTTACTGTTACTTAATTTTATTTGTTATCATCTTAGAATGCCTCAGAGCGTGCCGTGCTCATGTTGCTAGGCAACAAGAATGACCTCACCTCCGAGAGGGAAGTTACAACAGAGAATGGACAAGAGGTGGGTGTGGTTTGTGAGGTGGGTGTGTATGTGAGGTGGGTGTATTTAGGGTGTGTGTATACGATTTTGGGAGGTAGGTTTGTACATGTATGTGAGGTGGGTGTAGTGCTCCTCTTGCAACCACACATGCACACACACACGTCACACCATACTCCCTCACGTACAGTGTACACGTATTTGAGGTTTTGTGTAACACTTTCCACATTCTTAGTTATGTTTCATTATTATGTTCGTATACTGTATACAGAGAAAAGTCATAATTAACAGTGTATTTTTTATAGCCCTTCCACCCTCCCCATCCCCCCACCCTCCCCATCCCCCACCACCCCACCCTCCTCACCACCCCACCCTCCCCATCCCACCACCACCCTCCTCATCCCCCACACCCTCCCCATCCCCACCACCCTCCCCATCCCCACCACCCTCCCCATCCCCACCACCCTCCCCATCCCCACCACCCTCCTCATGAGGGGCCATGTCACCTTGTTTAATAAAATATATTTAGTTCAGTTTTCAAGCATCCTACCTGATGTCCTTGTGCTCTTCAGTCACTGTTACCATGGTCACCATGGAGCTCCCAATGTTACCATGGAGCTTCCAATGTCTCATTATTGTAATGGTACCATTTGATGTGTTTGTCCACACTACAGCTTGCAGATCTTCATTCGATGATTTTTATGGAAGTAAGTGCAAAAACGGGAGAAAATATTGAAGAAGTGAGTTATAACCTCCTGCACGTAAGGAACGTATCCACTGACGTGTACAATGTAACATATTTGATGTGTAGATCTAATAATAGCCCCGCCCCATTCATGTACCTCCATACCCCATAGTACGTACATCCATACCCCATAGTACGTACCCCATACCCCATACTACGTACCCCATACCCCATAGTACGTACCCCATACCCCATACTACGTACCCCATACCCCATAGTACGTACCCCATACCCCATAGTATGTACCTCCATACCCCATACTACGTACCCCATACCCCATATCCCATAGTACGTACCCCCATACATTGTAGCTGCACAAACTGCACACTCTTGACACGCCTCATAACATTAACTGACAGTGTCGTTACAGCCTGTAGCTTTATATTTTGCACAAGTACATGTATAAATGGGATGTTCATTAATTCAACCCCTTTTTCTTTTTAAGAAAAGGAAGAATTAAGCACTACAATTTATTGAACTTTTGATTTCAAGCACTTGCCATTTGGTTTATTGACCAAACCACTTACCACTGATCAAATTTACATTTAGTACAAGTACTGCTAACCTTAATATTATTGTAGGTTCAATTTTCTTGATTGAGCTATTGGTTTGCACTTACTGTGCAGAATGCATATGTGAGGTCTCCTGTAGACGTGATTTCACTCATTTCAATTTTCTCTCTAAGCGATCCATTTAGTTGCACTGGATTCCATGCATGGTTGCTCCATGCCTTACTGCAGTGCAGTGCAGTAGGTGTGGCTTACATTTGCTGCTACATGTACTCCAACCGTGTACCTCCACCTGTGCATGTATGCATGTGACAATCTCCATGGACATTACTTTTGCATTCTGGCAAGATTTAACTTCATTCATTCCCTCTCAAGTGATGTTGTATTTGAGGTCTGCATGTGTTCCTCCTTGTTAGCACACGACCACCTCCCATCTTCCTGCTAGGCATTTACCACTATTGCGGACAAAGTGTTTGAGAAGAAGTTGCACGAGAAGAAGGTATGAATGTGATCTGTGGTACCCATTGGTGTGGGTACTGTCATGTGGCCATTGGTGTGGGTACTGTCATGTGGCCATTGGTGTGGGTACTGTCATGTGGCCATTGGTGGGGGTACTGTCATGTGGCCATTGGTGGGGGTACTGTCATGTGGCCATTGGTGTGGGTACTGTCATGTGGCCATTGGTGTGGGTACTGTCATGTGGCCATTGGTGTGGGTACTGTCATGTGGCCATTGGTGTGGGTACTGTCATGTGGCCATTGGTGGGGGTACTGTCATGTGGCCATTGGTGTGGGTACTGTCATGTGGCCATTGGTGGGGGTACTGTCATGTGGCCATTGGTGTGGGTACTGTCATGTGGCCATTGGTGTGGGTACTGTCATGTGGCCATTGGTGTGGGTACTGTCATGTGGCCATTGGTGTGGGTACTGTCATGTGGCCATTGGTGTGGGTACTGTCATGTGGCCATTGGTGTGGGTACTGTCATGTGGCCATTGGTGTGGGTACTGTCATGTGGCCATTGGTGTGGGTACTGTCATGTGGCCATTGGTGTGGGTACTGTCATGTGGCCATTGGTGTGGGTACTGTCATGTGGCCATTGGTGGGGGTACTGTCATGTGGCCATTGGTGTGGGTACTGTCATGTGGCCATTGGTGGGGGTACTGTCATGTGGCCATTGGTGTGGGTACTGTCATGTGGCCATTGGTGTGGGTACTGTCATGTGGCCATTGGTGTGGGTACTGTCATGTGGCCATTGGTGGGGGTACTGTCATGTGGCCATTGGTGTGGGTACTGTCATGTGGCCATTGGTGGGGGTACTGTCATGTGGCCATTGGTGTGGGTACTGTCATGTGGCCATTGGTGTGGGTACTGTCATGTGGCCATTGGTGGGGGTACTGTCATGTGGCCATTGGTGTGGGTACTGTCATGTGGCCATTGGTGTGGGTACTGTCATGTGGCCATTGGTGGGGGTACTGTCATGTGGCCATTGGTGGGGGTACTGTCATGTGGCCATTGGTGTGGGTACTGTCATGTGGCCATTGGTGGGGGTACTGTCATGTGGCCATTGGTGTGGGTACTGTCATGTGGCCATTGGTATGGGTACTGTCATGTGGCCATTGGTGTGGGTACTGTCATGTGGCCATTGGTGTGGGTACTGTCATGTGGCCATTGGTGTGGGTACTGTCATGTGGCCATTGGTGTGGGTACTGCCATGTGGCCATTGGTGGGGGTACTGTCATGTGGCCATTGGTGTGGGTGCAGTATGGCTGATAGTTACCAGTGGCTGGTACCCCTAGCTATCCCATGCAGCAAATCCCCTATCATGTGACCTTTTTTGGGGGAGGGGGTGGGGTGTGTGTATGGCTTGATAGTTACCAGTGGTGGCCAAGTGGGGTGGGGGGGGGGGGGGGGGGGGGGGGGGGGGCAGGTACCCCTAGCTATCCCTGAATGGTTTATAGTGATTATTTTATTTTAATTTTTAAAAAAACTGTTAATGTAAACCGCTGTATCGACGTGACCACCGTGGTCAGATATGCTAGGTTCAGTTCATATACAGAGATAGTTTTGCAAGGGGTGTGGCCTCATTATAAAGGTGACCTTTTAATGATAGGTTCTCAGATGTTAAACATATCATATGGCTACATGTACATTGCATGATGTAGTCTCAAATGTGGCGTCCATCGTACATGTATGTAAGCTACGACTTGAAAGCGGAGAAAATTTAAATTCATAATTTGTTCCTCCACCCCCACCACTGAATGGCTTCAGTGTTGTCATCTTGCATGGGTTCAAAATGGACCCACCCAGGATGTGGTGAACCAGGTGTAGGTGTGATGGCTTAGCTGTGGCTTCTTCACTTAGCTACTCAATCCCATTGGCACCAATTAGTTGTTTGCACTCCTACTTGCTTAACACCTTATCCCCTCCAATGCCAAGGGTCCATGTCTATGACACAGGCATTGTTAATAAGTGAATGTTGATTGTGTGTGGTATGTATGTATGTATGTATGTATGTATGTATGTATGTATGTATGTATGTATGTATGTATGTATGTATGTATGTATGTATGTATGTATGTATGTATGTATGTGTGTGTGTGTGTGTGTGTGTGTGTGTATGTATGTATGTATGTATGTATGTATGTATGTATGTATGTGTGTATATGTGTGTGTATGTTATAATGTATGATTATGATGTAACATTGTTTATGTTTATGCTCATCATCGTCTCTGTTTCCCTATTAGGAGTCAGAAGATATCGACACAATTGGTATCACAGCCAGTGAGGAAGCGGGGGAGACTTCAAGAAGAGGGAGGTGTTCCTGCTAACCACCGCCATATTTGTTTGTTTTTCAGTTGTATTGTGAGAACTCTTCATGTGTATGTGACCCTTCTTGTGTTGACTTTTCGTGGTTTATGGTTGTTGTTGTACGTTGTAAACCATCAGTGCACTGCTGTACCTTGGTAATGCCATGACTGGGTGATTCATGAGAGTTAATTATCTCTGTTTCCATCATGTCCGTCGGCATGGCTATGTATATTTCTATTTGTGGGGGTAATAGCACTTTATTGCTACTATTATGGAGGGTTATGCGGACACGCCCATTACAAAACAATTACGTCACTGCCATCTGCGTGAGTCGCTTTGGGGACAGCTGCTGTTATACGACGGTAAGTAAGACGGACACAGTTCGCTACAGCTACACTTGTGCACTTAAAATTTGGCTATACATTGTATTATACGTCACATGCGTTGTGTGTTTTGTCTTAGTAACGATGGTAGTCCCTTGGGACACACGCCCTTCGCTCGATCGAACGTGGGAGGGGTCAGTGAGTGGTGAGCATTTTGTAAAATGCACGCACTATATTTACAGTTGTAGCGCTTCCTGGAGAACACCCGTCGTCGCATCATCACCACGCACATCACCGTCTCCGACTATACCCTGTCGACATGGGTAAACACCACAGCAAGCTTGCCCCCGAGACGGTCGAGGAGTTGTCTCGTCGTACGCACCTTTCCCACCACGAACTGCGGAAGTGGTACCACGGTTTCATGAAGGACTGCCCCGAGGGGCACCTGACTCTGGAGGGCTTTGCCCGCGCCTACTCGAAGCTGTTCTCCAAGGGAGACACCTCCCATTTCGTCGAGCACGCGTTTCGCGTGTTCGATGCCAATAACGACGGAGTCGTCGACTTCGAGGAGTACATATGCGCTATTGCTACCTCGACCAACGGAACGTTGGAGGAGAAGCTAAGATGGGTGTTCAAGATGTATGATCTGGATGGGGACGGTTACATCGGCAGGGACGATTTGCTGGAAATTGTGAAGTCTATATACCAAATGGTTGGTTCGTCGACCCTTTCAAACTTTCCTGCCGACGAGACGACACCCGAGGATCGCACGTCGAAGGTGTTTGCACTCATGGACACTAACAAGGATGATAAAATTTCACTCGACGAATTTATTGTCGGTGCCAAAGGAGATCAATCAATCCTCAACCTCCTTCGGAGCACGTGACCCATTGTGGTTGCGACTTATATAAAATGGTAATGCGTGCGCTATGCTTTGTATGTTTAATCAATATGTGTGCGTTTTTTTTTCTGAACACATTGCATAACCGTTATTTACGGATAAGGAGGTCGAAAGGTCAAGTAACTTGAATGCTGCGGCATGCAGGGTCCTATTTGTATACATTCATGTGTTAACTACTATGCACTTGCATGTAGTGGGTGAGGTAGTTGGGAGAAGGCTAGTCACTAGGCTGAAGTACATTTTCACATTTGACAGGAATCGCGCAGCTCACAGTGTTATTGTTGGTAGCATTTGCCTTGCAGTAATACATCTAAGTTGAATCACAGGGGTATGCGTTGCGCATTGATGCTACTGTGACGACGGTGCATAGAAAGGAACACATCAGGGCATTGATTCATTCGATGTATAATCAGTTTGTCGACCTGTTACAATGAATTGGCCGGAACCAGGTTCGATTTGATATGGAATGTTTAAAGAAAAAATTCTCTCGCATCTATAGAGCGACAACCGAGAAATGGAAGAAATTATATCGGGTTGCTGCGAGCGATAATTTATATACTTAAAATGCAGGCCACTTTAACTCCATAATGGAGTGCGTATATAAGATGTTTTAAAGGACATAATATGAATCTCAGGGCTGCCGTAGGCCGGCAAGGGGTCCGGCCTGCCAGTCCGGCCTGACAGATCGGCCTGGCATGCCAATTCAAATTAGTAGAAAATTAATTGTAGTTAATAGTCGATCATGAATGTTATCAGGACCTACGTTAGTAGGTCCTATGTAGGATTTGAAGTGTGATGAATACGATTAGCAAAACACCAGATTCCACTATTGCCGTTGTACCGTACAATCAGTTGGACTTTAGCGAGCGTATTTGGATACAGCCAACAATTACCTACACTGTAATAAAACTGCCGACGCTTAGAAAGCTCAGACAACAGAGATAACGCTCTCTCGTTCCCACACTCGAACCTGAAAAAAAGTTTCTCCTTCTTCTTCCGGATCTGATAAGATAAGATTTGCTCGGATAAGAGGTTTATTGCATTGCATCTTTGTCACGATAGAAGTATAATGATAGCCGTTATGCGGAAGCACTAGAACCAACAAGTTAGAAACTTAATGTCGAGTTGGATTTGTTTTATTATGTTAATAACGAGAGTTATGCTTGACACAAATTTCAATCTCTAGCAAACTTAGTTTTGTTAGTATAGCCCACAACAGATTTTATCGGCCTTAGGAAGACATAAAAATGGGCGGGAACGTGTGGTTGAACACGATCTACATTTCGTATAGTGCGCTATTACAGTTTTTGTCACGGTTGTACGGTGTACCAAAAGCTTGACGTGTCTGGTTTGTTTTCTTCAAAATGCCGTCACGTCGCTCGCGAAGAGAAATGAATCGCTCAAAGAAGATCGCAAAGTTAAATGATGACTGTTGTGTTGGCGAGTCGCAAGATACTGAGGAGCGTGACAGTTTTCAAGAAGCGCATGAAAAAAAGAAGACTTGCGACAGGAAGCGCTACAAAGCCGATCCTGAGTGTAAGAAGGATAGCATGAAGGCCCAATGCATGTGAGCAGATCAGACGGTCTCTTGTGCTACGATAGAGTATGATTCTAAGGTTGCCCAATACATGCCTCAATATGCAAATATACTTCCTCGATCCTTCGTTTAATTCTCATGCATAAAAATGTGTGAAACAAGATATTAAAATTTAATTAAAATAAAATTGGTGATGTAGGATTTGTAGACAGCAATTGAGTAAAAAGTAAGGAAACAAGGAATTACGGATATTATAGGCATTCATTTAATTATAAATATTACAGACCTACATTATTTAGCAAATCTACCTCCTTGAAATTCTGTGCTAAATGTAGGTATGTAATATTTATAATTAAATGAATGTCTATAATATCCGTAATTCCTTGTTTCCTTACTTTTTACTCAATTGCTGTCTACAAATCCTACATCACCAATTTTATTTTAATTAAAATTTTATATCTTGTTATGATACGTTATTGCGTTGTCAATCAACGAAGCGTGTCCGTCGGTTTCTACGATTCCTATACCTTCTGCTCAGCGGCTCAAACCTGTTTCAAACCCGGATCTGTGGGAATAAAATCCCGAGGATTCATGCCATTGCGAAGGTTCAGTAGTACTGTAGTAGCAGAGATAATATAAATATATATTATCTCTGGTAGAAGTGTAAACACATCCGCTATCTGGTCTCATTTCAAGGTCCATAGATCAAAGGAGTAGGCCTACACAGATAAAGCGTGGTGGGATTACTGCCACAGGCCGTTCTCCAGGGAACACTCCACTTTGCCTAGACACATTGGACGGTATTACAAGGATGAGCAACAATGTGCATGTGTGTAGCGGTCTTCGCAACGCAGTTAACTTTAAAGGAGGAATATGATGCTTGGCTTCGACTCTCGGAGATCAGATCAGTAGATGTCATGGTCTCTTTAGATCCTTTGGAATGGTGTAAAATGCACAAAACACAATTTCCCACTATTGCAAAACTTGCTCGAATGTACCTGGCTATTCCAGCGTCATCCGCTCCATCAGAGAGCGGAGTGTTTTCAAGAGTCATTTTGATCCAGGAGCGACAGCGATGGAGCCTGCATGTAGTTCCCCAACGGCTGGAGGGCATCAATTATGCTAAAGCACAATGCATGGATGCTTCGAAAGAAATAAGCCAATGCTATTGCTCAATGTGATAAATTATAAACTTTTCCATATTCGTATTCGCATCTCAGTATGATTTATTATTATTTCACAATCGATTTATCATCTTCACTATAACATCAATATTTCATTGAATTCTGAACAAGACGTAAGCTTGATCTGTACATGTACACATATACTAAATGCATGTATTGGCACAATGAGGGGGCGTGGCCGACCTGACATGCCAGGGGTCCGGCCTGACAGGTCAGGCCAGGTCTCTGGCCTGTCAGGCCGGCTGGCCTTTGGCAGCCCTGCATATGATATGAAAACTTGAAACTTGAAAAAATTGAGCTAGGTACCACCTGGGTACCTGTTTAAGGGGCTCTGGTATTATCGGTTACAGCACTAATGAAGCAAATTTGATATTCCAATGTGACGTAATTTACAAGTGTATATGCAAAGCGCAAGGATGGTCCCAGGAATAGAAGGGTCTCTCAGCGCTATAACGTAATCATTACACTAAAATCGTGTATCGAGTTGTTTGCGTGGCGCTATAGGGTCTGGAATTACAGTCCAGACCGTAGCGCTATAGGTACAGATCATGATATCCATCCAATTCAATTCATTTAAAAACAAGAGTACTGCTAAGACTTTAAAAACAATCAAACAGAAGAGGTTGGGGTCTGATGAAAAGGCAAAATACAATCTGCATGTATTTTACACAATGAACAATAATATGATGTCTGACTGCGTTTTTTTTTTTTAAAGATTTGGCTGTGTATTGGTCTTCATACGAGTATATATCTCGCGATACTTGTGGTCTGCGTACGCGAAAGTCTGCATATGTGCACGCATACGACTACGTAGTCAGTACATTGGGTTGGTACTTAATATGTGTGTTAGACAAGTACTGTACGAATTTTATGGGCAATTTCAGCTACATCTGAGGGAAACAAAATCATTTTTGTGACTAGCTGGGCGAAAGAGCTGCCAGCCCTTTTTATAAGGCATGCACACGTGGACCAACTAAGTTTCTGGAACACGATATTATCTGTAAAAAGGCAGCTATATCTGTAAATCATACGTTATGCTCAGGTAGATTTTAAGGGTTTTTCTTTTTCTTGATGTACCGGACGTCATCCCGGGGGTACCTGGTCGACCATGGTATACAGATTTATTCCCATGCTGACAGTTCAGCTTCCCTTTTACATTTCACGGTGCATACTCGTCAAAAGTATAGACAGATGCATATTAAAAGATTAAAAGATTAAAATGCATTCTACCTGCACTAAGTTTGGAGTAAATATATTGATGCAGTCTGTAACATTTGCGATGTATCCTTATACATCGCATTTTATTTACACGTATGACAGTCGAGATCTGGAAAAGAAAATAGTTCAGCTCCTTGCAATGGAAAAGAAAATAGATCAGCTCCTTGCAATGGAAAAGAAAATAGATCAGCTCCTTGCAATGGAAAAGAAAATAGATCAGCTCCTTGCAATGGAAACACACGGGATGGACTACTAGAAAGGAGTTCATTTTACTACTCCTAAGAAGTTGGATCTAACAACAAAGAGACTGTCAAAGAGGAAGAAAAATGTCTCCACAAACGAGCTTATACAACCCCACAAAGAAATTTCTAAGAACCACATGCAGAGACTGGGGAAGTTGGGGAAGCAACCACATGGTGAGAAGACAAACTGTAATCAATGTACATGTATGTGTATATGGGACAGTGTCGATAGTTTTCAAGTTGTCAAATTTTTTAATTTTCCGTGAACTCTAAAGAGCGTCTATCAAATAGTCATTACGCATCCTAAATTGGACTATCCATCATAAAGTTATTAGTCACTGAATTTTAATTAGCTATACGAGCGTTTGCTTGCCCTGGAAAACTTGATAAAGTACCATAAGTGTGATTTTGCTGGACACTGTTCAATGTATACATGAATGTGTATACTGTACAAAATAGCTTTAACTTTGCATGCATGGGATGCATATCAATAGAATATTGTACTATCACATTTTATAGTACTCCTAGTGTTGTATACCAATCGAATGATCTGAGAGGTACCATGCGGTAATATTGCTGTGAGCTTTTACGCATGTAAATATTAATTAATACATAATCTCATAAATATCTTGTTTTCTATGCATTTAGATGCAACACCATTCAGTCCAAGATACTGACACTAACGATGTTGATGATATTGACTCTTTTACAACTCACTCAGATAAGGTTATATATATATACACAAACTTCATGTATGTAGCCCCACACCACCAAACAGAGTTCCAATCATTCTCAGATGTTACCACTAACAATGATATTGACTCTTTTACAACTACTACGGATAAGGTTGTATACATGTCAATTATTAACTTCATGTATTTTCATTTGCAGTCCACACCACCAGGCGGAGTTTCAATCATCAGTGAGTACCAGTAAACAGTTGGTGGGGTTACCTTCTCCAGTTCCAACCGGATCATGTAGCTCTGTTGGTTGGTCAGTGAGGTCACCTTCCCCAGTCATTCATCCCAGTCCAGCCAGAACACATGGTTCTGTTCGTCAATTGGTGAAGTCACCTTCCCCGATAATTCATCCCAGTCCAACTGGATCACATGGCTCAGTTGGTCAGAACTGGTCAGTGCGGTCACCTTCACCAGTTCCAGGTGGTTCAGATCTTGGTTGTATCAGACCAGTCCTGTTGGTAATAACCAGTCACCTCTAAGTACTGCAATTCAAGTGTGCCAATTTCGTAGCAAATGCAACAAGGACAACAGCAACAAGGACAACAGTAGCACAGTCATCAATGCTACAATGCTTAAGTAAACTATTTAGCTAGCAACTGTCTGCTTTGTATACATAATTATATGGGTCAGTTCACGCGAAAATGAGCCTTCTATAGTTGTTTTTATTGAATGTGCTTAAAAGTACATGTTCGGACCTTTGTGGCCTGGGTAGCCACGCTGTTAGGGAGTTAAGTCGAGAGATGATGAAAAGGTCTAGAGCCAATTTTTAAATAACTGGTTACTAAATTGTCAGGTGTTGCCATGTGCACTTAATACACAAACACACACATACACACGCACGTACATGTACACACACATACACACATACACACACATACACACACACCAATACACACACATACACACACATACACACACACACACACACACACACACACACATGACCCTACAGCAGGGCTGGCATGCCAAACATGAACCTGTTCAATGACACCAATTTTCCACTTGTTGCTAAGGTACAGAAGCATCAGCTATAAGCTGCCTCAGAAATCTAAATTCCATTTACTCCATCTCTTTTATACATTTGTATGTATGCATGTATGTGCTTTGTTGTATGTGCATGTGTGTGTGTGTACTGTGTATTGCTAGAACTCATGGGTACATAGGAGCAGTTGGATGTGAATAAAATTACACTCAATCAACTTTACAGAGGCCCAGTCTAACCACTATCAGTAGTGATAGGGTGCAATGATATTCACCGCCAGGTATGCAAGGCTTCCAACCCATACCTTTTCCAGAGTACTGTCACTGGAAAATTGGTCCGCGGTAATTTTGGTCCGGGACCAAAATTATCGCTGAAAATTTTGGTCCGCCCGGACCAAACTTACCAGAAATTATGGTCCGAGCTGAAAATTTTGGTCCGGATGTTGGAAGTAGCCCTACAGCGGGTTTATAGAGGCTTCACGTAGCCAGACACAGTAGTTTGATATCGTACTGTATGCTAGCTGTATGCACGAGGGCATGATGGCAGGGCGAAGCGCCAAACGGATAAACCAGTTTGTACATATACTCCGGCTCTAGCTGTGTTATCGAGTTGTTGCGGGTGATCGATTCATAGATATTTGTAACGAGGTTTGCGGCCCGTTTGCGTTGCATCGAGCGCCTATAGTTTCCCCCTGTGACGAAGCAGAGTTCTGAACAAGATGTCAGCTGAGGAATTAATTATTTTTTGAAATCCATCAGGAATTAGCTCCGGTCTGACAAACTGCGCAGCTGGGATCCGGCCAGGCAGGTCTGCAGCCGTGAATATCACTGTTTATGACGTATACATGAATTGTAAAAAACAAGTGGGAACTGGTCCGATCGCGACCGGAAGGCCAATCCGCTAACCTGGGGCGCGCAGAACCCGGCCTACTGTTCCATAGCCTTCGTAGCTTAGAAAAGCAGCTACCCTACTGTTCACCCACTAGCTGAGTTCAGGGTTTAGAGTTGTGTTTGAGATGATTCGTCTGTTTTACATGTAAATGGAGGGCCCGGACCAATTTTTACTTACCCGGACCAAAATTTCCTGATTATATTGGTCCGCCCGGACCAATTTTTTCCAAAAATTTTGGTCCGGGACCATAATTTTCGGCGGACCAAAATTTTCGTGACAGTACACGTATCACACAGGTTCACACACACAAACACAACACATACAAACACACACATAGGCACACACACAATCAATCTCTAAATGACATCTGGAAATTCCATTAGCTACGTGTAAGGAGGTGAAGCAGAGGCCAGTCTATAGCTGATGCCTCTGTCCATAGAACTCAGCAACAAGTGGAAACACTCACACCAGATCATAATAATTGGTGTCATCAAACAGGCATATTTCGATCTTTGTGGCCTGGGCATACATGCTGTGGATAGTGTTGGGGGTTTGGATAGGTGGTGGACAGGTCTAGAGCCATGAGCCTTACCAAAGCTTCTGAGGTGAGCTTAAGTGATGGAAATCACTGAGCCCATTGTGGTTAGCAGGCTTATCATGATGGTGGGGGTAGTTAACCTATGGCATGAGATGAGTCCACACAGACATGGATGGGTCAAAGTGAAGGGCAATTAATGGAATCACAGAAAGCCAGCTCAGAAACTATCTCTCCATAGCATCGGAGATTCTTCTTAGCCTGGATACATGTACATGTCTTGTATATTGAAAACCACAACGGCTAAGGGTGATGGTGCATGGTTGTGCACCTACCTAGCTGCTGGCGCTACTCAGCCTGACAAGTTAGTACTTAGACTCATGGGACATGAGCATCTAGTGTTCGTGATGGGACATGAGCATCTAGTGGAAGCCATGGGTACATCAGTGGAAGCCAAACAGGAGCAGAAGAATCAAAATTGCATATGAGGTGAATTAAGGACCAACAGGCTGTAATGGTGGAGGTACAATTGTGAGTATTGAAAATAGGAAGTCAATAGCGTTTACCGTTCCGAAGTTATAGCGATTCAAACGCGAGTCATCTTTATAACTTTAAAATATTATAGCAAAGGCTCATTTTCGCGTGAACTGACCCATATACATAATTATATATATAATATTATATATGGGTCAGTTCACGAGAAAATGGCCCTTCGCTATATTTTTTAAAGTTATAAAAATGACTCACGTTTGCATCGCTATAACTTCGGAACGGTAAATACTATTGACTTCCTATTTTCAACACTTCATGCTACATCATTTCTTTCTGGTATAATCGATTATGGGCTCTTGCATTAGCTTCGTGCCAGTGTTACAACGTCCGATACCCCTTGGAGTTCAAACCCGCCATATCTTTCGGCAGGAAAATTTGATTCACTCCTAGTTTGGTTTGTACGTAGAGGGATCCTGTACCTATTGATTTGTTCTGTTCGTTAATTTTTTCTTTATCCGTTACGGGGATACAACTGTGCAAAGTAATTGCATATTTCCCTGTCGTTTCGCGCCATTTACCTATTACGAGACATGAATATGCAATTACTTCCTGTTAAATAACTATGTCTCCGCCCATCCATACACTATTATACAACAAGTACGGCGTTTTCGCTTCTTGCAAACGTCCGGTTCTGTTCCCCTTCTTGGCTTCTTCAACATAGCGAGCAGAAGCTAAAGATTCGTAATACATGGATTCAGCTGCCATCAGCCTGCGCAACACGGTACGTACTCTTTAAATTAGCGCATGCACGTAGAAATCGAGCGTGTTGGCTCGGTGAAACTGCTTCATTTATGCGTGCACAACGCTGCAGAGCATGAAAGTGCACGGTGTCTAGGGCTAGTTTAATCTGAAACGCACCCTTCCTTTTTGACTTCTGCACACGCACAGATATATCAAACATGCACCCCCTTGTAGCTACATGTATTTATCAACATGTAGTACTCTCGATCATTGGCCTACTAAAACCTCTTTCTTGTTTAATTTTTGAACCAATTATATTTGGTTCTACAGAATAATATCCATACAAAATAAAATCCACACACACACACACGCACACACACATGCACACACTCACATTCATACACAACCTCAGATCAGAGCAATTGGTGTCATTTAATTCTGTCAGAATGTTTCCTCATGCTTAGTTTCCAATTGGTGGTGTGCATGGCATAGTTGATTGTTTGCCCAAAAGGGGTCAGGCGATTGTGGGTTTGCTGTCCCCCTACCCTGAGTGTGACTGGAACCAAGGTTACCATTTGGTTAGCCCACACCTTGACACTGGTCAAGGTAAGGTGGTTAGGCCAGGGTAGAAGCCAAAAGGGTGCTACCTGCCATTGATGTATAAACAATAACACCTGTAGCAATGCATTTATAAGTACAGCCATGGTAAGCAATGCAGCTGGCATTTGGCTGGAGTGATTGCAGCCCACCTCTACTATCCTTTATACATACATGTGTGACCTGCAACCATACCAGGTGTCAATATTTTGGGGACAGTGTGTTAGATGGGGTATGACCAAAAGTGAGGGAATGAGTTAAATGGAGGGTTAAATGGAGGCGAAGCTTTCGCAGACATCTAGGCTCAGGGTAGAATGAAAGTGAGGTTTTCCCAGAAGATACTCCAGGCTAGAATTTAGCTGGGAATTTAGTGTTGTAGCCATGTGCACTTATACACACACATGCACACTCACACAAGCACACACACACACACACAAACATGTACACACACACACACACACACACACACACACACACACCATGGGCAGTCAGTCATTCACGCATCAACATCAATGCTTTGCTATTGCAATTTATTTTATTTCCTAATTGTCGACCCACATACAAAACATTAAACTGTTTTTAGCCGTCATCCTATTCATCACATGCTTCTCTTTTGTATTTCTACTGGAGCCGTACCTGTTTCTAAATTGTCTTGTGTATCAATGTGCATGTTAATGCATGCACACACATACACACCACACACAAGCACTAGCATACACTTGCAACTGCAGTCACATGTTTATTGTTTGTGTAAATTTGTGTTTCCTTGCTCTGGCAATTACCAACAGGCCTTCTTGTTGCCTTTTGCACTTTTAAACATATGCATGCACATGCACACACACACACACACACACACACACACACACACACACACACACACACACACACACACACACACACACACACACATGGACACAAACCCACATGCACATGCACGCACATTCATGTACACACACAGGAGTCATGCTTCAATCACAAACATGTGCATATGTACACATAAAAATGGCTTTGGCAGTCATCCATCACACACACACACATGCACATACGCATACACAGAACTGGCCTCTGCTTTGTAAAATTATTATCTAATTTCCCTGTTGTCTCTTGTTTGCTATGAGCACACTTACTAGATGTGAGCCTGCACTACAAGAATGCACACTTATGCACACAGGCATGCATGCACAAACACATGCACACTCACACAAACAAACAAGCAAACAAATAAACAAACAAACACGCACACTTGCACAAACAAACACACACACATACACAAGTGCAAACCACCCACTCTGCATTCTGCTTGGTACACTCACACTTGTGCCTTCACCATTAGAGCCTGTTGGTTCTTAATTCACCTCATATGCAATTTTGATTTTTATTTTTCTTCTGCTGCTCCTGTTTGGCTTCCACTGATGTACCCATGGCCTCCACTACATGCTCATGTCCCATCACCTACACTAGATGCTCATGTCCCATGATTCTAAGTACTAACTTGTCAGGTTGAGTAGTGCCAGTAGCTAGGTAGGTGCACAACCATGCACCATCACCCATAGCCGTTAAGGTTTTCAATATACAAGACTTGTATCCAGGCTAAGAAGAATCTCCGATGCTATGGAGAGATAGTTTCTGAGCTGGCTTTCTGTGATTCCATTAATTACCCTTCACCTTGACCCATCCATGTCTGTGTGGACTCATCTCATGCCATACCCCCACCATCATGATAAGCCTGCTAACCAAAATAGGCTCAGTGACTTAAGCTCACCTCAGTGTATTTGCTAGAAGCTTTGGTAAGGCTCATGGCTCTAGACCTGTCCACCACCTATCCAAACCCGAAACAGCATGGGCCACAAAGATCGAAAATATGCCTGTTTTATGACACCAATTTTTATGATCTGGGGTGAGTGTTTCCACCTGTTGCTGAGTTCTATGGACAGCTATAGACTGGCCTCTGCTTCACCTCCTTACACATAGCTAATGGATTTCCTGATGTCATTTAGAGATTGATTGTGTATGTGCTTGTGTGTGCCTATGTGTGTTTTGTATGTGTTGTGTGTGTACATGTGAGTGAGTGTGTGTGTGTGTGTGTGTGTTTGTGTGTGAGAGCCTGTGTGGTGTGATTGAAACATGTACTCATCTCATGCCATACCCCCACCATCATGATAAGCCTGCTAACCAAAATGGATGTGAATACTATTACCTCTCAATCTAATACAAACTTTACAGAGGCCCAGTCCAACCACTATCAGTGGTGACAGGGTAGCAATGATATTCACTGCCAGACATGCAAGGCTTCCAACCCAAGGCCTTTTCCAGAGTACATGTTTCAATCACACCACACAGGCTCTCACACACAAACACACACACACACACACACACACACTCACTCACATGTACACACACAACACATACAAAACACACATAGGCACACACACACACAAGCACATACACAATCAATCTCTAAATGACATCAGGAAATCCATTAGCTATGTGTAAGGAGGTGAAGCAGAGGCCAGTCTATAGCTGTCCATAGAACTCAGCAACAGGTGGAAACACTCACCCCAGATCATAAAAATTGGTGTCATAAAACAGGCATATTTTCGATCTTTGTGGCCCATGCTGTTTCGGGTTTGGATAGGTGGTGGACAGGTCTAGAGCCATGAGCCTTACCAAAGCTTCTAGCAATACACTGAGGTGAGCTTAAGTCACTGAGCCTATTTTGGTTAGCAGGCTTATCATGATGGTGGGGGTATGGCATGAGATGAGTCCACACAGACATGGATGGGTCAAGGTGAAGGGTAATTAATGGAATCACAGAAAGCCAGCTCAGAAACTATCTCTCCATAGCATCGGAGATTCTTCTTAGCCTGGATACAAGTCTTGTATATTGAAAACCTTAACGGCTATGGGTGATGGTGCATGGTTGTGCACCTACCTAGCTACTGGCACTACTCAACCTGACAAGTTAGTACTTAGAATCATGGGACATGAGCATCTAGTGTAGGTGATGGGACATGAGCATGTAGTGGAGGCCATGGGTACATCAGTGGAAGCCAAACAGGAGCAGCAGAAGAAAAATAAAAATCAAAATTGCATATGAGGTGAATTAAGGACCAACAGGCTCTAATGGTGAAAGCACAAGTGTGAGTGTACCAAGCAGAATGCAGAGTGGGTGGTTTGCACTTGTGTATGTGTGTGTGTTTGTTTGTTTGTGCGAGTGTGCGTGTTTTTTTGTTTATTTGTTTGCTTGTTTTTTTGTGTGAGTGTGCATGTGTTTGTGCATGCATGCCTGTGTGCATAAGTGTGCATTCTTGTAGTGCAGGCTCACATCTAGTAAGTGTGCTCATAGCAAACAAGAGACAACAGGGAAATTAGATAATAATTTTACAAAGCAGAGGCCAGTTCTGTGTATGCGTATGTGCATGTGTGTGTGTGTGTGATGGATGACTGCCAAAGCCATTTTTATGTGTACATATGCACATGTTTGTGATTGAAGCATGACTCCTGTGTGTGTACATGAATGTGCGTGCATGTGCATGTGGGTTTGTGTCCATGTGTGTGTGTGAGTGTGTGTGTGTGTGTGTGTGTGTGTGTGTGTGTGTGCATGTGCATGCATATGTTTAAAAGTGCAAAAGGCAACAAGAAGGCCTGTTGGTAATTGCCAGAGCAAGGAAACACAAATTTACACAAACAATAAACATGTGACTGCAGTTGCAAGTGTATGCTAGTGCTTGTGTGTGGTGTGTATGTGTGTGCATGCATTAACATGCACATTGATACATAAGACAATTTAGAAACAGGTACGGCTCCAGTAGAAATACAAAAGAGAAGCATGTGATGAATAGGATGACGGCTAAAAACAGTTTAATGTTTTGTATGTGGGTCGACAATTAGGAAATAAAATAAATTGCAATAGCAAAGCATTGATGTTGATGCGTGAATGACTGACTGCCCATGGAGTGTGTGTGTGTGTGTGTGTGTGTGTACATGTTTGTGTGTGTGTGTGTGTGTGCTTGTGTGAGTGTGCATGTGTGTGTATAAGTGCACATGGCTACAACACTAAATTCCCAGCTAAATTCTAGCCTGGAGTATCTTCTGGGAAAACCTCACTTTCATTCTACCCTGAGCCTAGATGTCTGCGAAAGCTTCGCCTCCATTTAACCCTCCATTTAACTCATTCCCTCACTTTTGGTCATACCCCATCTAACACACTGTCCCCAAAATATTGACACCTGGTATGGTTGCAGGTCACACATGTATGTGTAAACTACACTGTTCACAGTTGAGAATATAACACTGTCACTATAATAATGAATGCCCTACACGTGTACAGACAATCAGGTTAAATATCCCTCTCCCCATGCCACACCCACATCTCGAACATTCCGGGCTGTTCTTAATCACGTGAGTCCGAATTGCACTACATAGCTCCCTCCTTTGAAGGAGTCTGTCTCAGACTCTCAGATGTGGGATTCTTGGTAAAAGCCAGGGGGTGGACGGGCACGTGCGGGGTATCTGCGGGCTACAAGAGGGTCACCAATGATTGTACGATGTCCATCTGCATGTGGCTCCAGTACAGGGGCTTCAGGGTCTGGTGCTCCGCCTCCATCGTTGATTGGCCTGGCCGGATCTGGTGGAGCATCAATTCTGTCGGGTGGCAGGACCTCTTCGACCTCAGGTGTTAGAGGTGGAGTGTCGTCATCACCATCCAGTAGCGTAATCCGTTCGTTCGGTCCTGTAACCCTTCTGACTGGTTTTGATCGTTTCCAGGGTTTATGCCGTTCCTCACGTATGGCAGCTTGTGGTTGCTCCATGCGTGTGTCCTCTGTACAGCGCTTCAGCCTATCAAAGTGTACCACTAACTTCTTTCGAGGATTGCGACAATCCTGCAACCGATAAGTGGTATCAGCAATCCTCTTGAGCACCTTCCAGGGTCCTGTCCAGGGATGGTGTAACTTCCTTGACTTTCCTCGGGCAACCACAGTAGAGTGCAACCAGACCAGATCTCCTGGGGTATACGGTTTTCCATGACACTTCTGGTCATAAAACTGCTTTTGTGCCCGCTGTTCCTGGCCAAACTTAGTTCTCACCCGATCATATGCCTTCTCTATGCTGTCCTTCATCCTGGTGGCATACTCGCTATGAGTGACCGTCTCCGGTGTGCAACTGTGGTACATCAGGTCCAGAGGGAGACGGGCTTCACGACCAAACATCAGGAAGAATGGGGTGTAGCCAGTGGTCGCTTGAATGCTGCTGTTGTACGCTAGACACACTCTCCTAATATGACCATCCCAGTCGCCAGGCTGTTCCTTTGTCATGGTAGCCAGCATGTCAAGTAGTGTGCGGTTGAAGCGTTCTACAAGTCCATCTCCCTGTGGATGGTAAGGAGTGGTACGCGTCTTATGGATTTTAAGGATCCTGCACAGTTCGGCTATCAGGTCAGACTCAAACTGGCGACCCTGATCTGAGTGGAGCTGCTCTGGGGTTGAGAACCGGCAGAAAAGCTCATCCACGAGTTTCTGGGCGACTGTGACTGCCTCCTGGTTGGGGATTGCATAAGCCTCTACCCACCTGGTGAAGTAATCAGAGGCCACGAGAACATATGCATTGCCATCCTTGGTTTTAGGTAGAGGCCCCAAGATGTCAACAGCTACAATCTGCATCGGGTAGCCTGCTCGAATGGTCCCTAGTGGGCCCCTTTGCCTAGGGGTAGGAGTTTTCCTTGTGACACACATGGGACAAGTGCGGCACCAGTTACGTACATCTGCCCACTGTCCAGGCCAATAGAAACGGGCTTGAAGTCGGCCCATTGTCTTCTCCTCTCCAAAGTGGCCCCCAGCAACGCCCCCATGTAGCTCCTCCAGGATCTGGTTTCGCAATGAATGCGGGACAATTAGCTGGAACCACTCGGAGTCGTCTTGGTTGACAAACCGTCTCCCTAGGACCCCATTCCTGAGCTCCAGACGTTGCCACTGTTCCAAAAGCCGTCTAGTTGGTGGCGACTGCGAGCGGCACGTGTTGCCATCAGGCTGTTGGCCAACTTGAAGGTGGCGCAACACAGGGCCAATCACTGGATCATCCAACTGCAGCTTCCGCATCTCTTCGTCTGATGTTCCAGGAAAACAATGTGCCACAGCATTAGCTTCCACTGTTTCCTCAGTGTCTTCGATACTTGAATGGTTTGGTCTCCCACATTGCTGGCAAGGCAAGCGGGACAGCGCATCTGCGTTACTGTGCTTCAGACCTGGTCGGTGAATGATGGTGAAATCGTACTCCTCAAGCTTCTCCAACCAGCGGGCTAGCTGCCCCTCAGGCTCCTTGAAGTTCCGCAGCCAGGTTAGTGATCCATGGTCAGAACGGAGGGTAAAATGTTTTCCAAGAAGGTAGGGTCGCAATTGTTGAGTGAAGTACACCACTGCCAATAGCTCCCGCCTTGTAACACAGTAATTCCTTTCCGGTTTTGAGAGCAAGCGACTGCCATAGGCAATGACATGCTCCGAACCGTCTTGCTGCGTCTGAGATAGCACACAACCAATTCCAGTGTTTCTTGCATCCGTATCCAGGATGAAACTTCTGGAATGGTCAGGGAAGGCCAATACTGGTGGTGACACCAACTTGAGACGCAGCTTCTGAAATGATGCTTCACACTCCTCCGTCCAGTTAAAGATGGCAGTCTTCTCTGTGAGGTGATGCAAGGGCCTGGCAATTACTGCAAAGTCCTTGATGAAACGACGGTAGTAACTGGCGAATCCCAGGAATTGTTGTACATCACGCTGCGACTGGGGCTGAGGCCAAGAAGCAACCTTACTAAGTTTTGCCGGATCAGCAGCAACTCCCTGGGCAGAGACCACATGACCAAGAAATGTAACTTCTCGTCTGCCAAACTTGCACTTGCTCAAGTTGAGTTTCAGTCCAGCACTTCGGAAGCGATCAAGCACATACTTCAGATTCTGCAGGTGGTCCTCAAAACTCTTTCCGGGTACAACGACATCATCCAGATAAACTAGACAACGACTCCACTGCAGTCCCATCAGCACAGCATCCATCAGCCTCTGGAAGGTTGCAGGTGCATTGCACAGCCCGAAGGGCATCACCTTGAACTCAAAGAGCCCTTCTGAGGTGCAGAATGCAGTTTTCTCTCTGTCCTCAGGCTTTACCTCAACTTGCCAATACCCGCTGATGAGGTCCAGGGTAGTGAACACCTGCGATCCGGCCAGGGTGTCCAACGTGTCATCAACCCTTGGGAGGGGGTAGGCATCCTTCTTGGTGACACTGTTCACCCGGCGGTAGTCCACACAGAAGCGTGCAGAGCCATCCTTTTTTCGCACCAAGACAACAGGGGAGGCCCATGGACTGGATGAGGGCTGGATAATGTCTTTATGCAGCATTTCTTCAATCAGCTTCCTCGTTTCTTCCCTTTGGGCCGGGGCAGTCCTCCGCACTCGCTGTCTTATGGGGTAAGCATCATCCGTTCTGACTTCGTGCTGCACTCTATCAGTGCGCCCTAGGTCAGCCTGGTTATTAGCAAAGGTGTCCTTGTATGCTAGCAGGAGATGATATAGCTGCTCCTTTTCTGACTCCTTTAGGTCTTTGTTCGCTTCTACAGCTGACCAGAGTGCGTCTCTTAACTCCTTTGGGGTGCTAGTGACCTGTGGGCTGCTGTCTTGTGTCCGGATGTTGGAAATCACTTCAATGTCTGCCTCATTTGCTGCCTGTATAATTCCTACTGTTGTTCCTTTTGACACCTTGGTAGAGGTGGAACTGAGGTTCAAAAGACGAACTGGGATGCATCCGTTCCGTGGGGTGGCCACTGCCCGAGCCACCAGCACCGGTAGTTTCCCATTCGTTGTGGGCTCCACGATCCACACCCCACTGGAAACATCTCCACAACCAGCTGCCATTACTTCAATCTCGCTCCGAGGTGGTATGTGTACTGACTGTAGGAGGTTAACCACCATCCTAGGAGACTTCCCAACAGTGTCAGAACCGGATAGTGATATGACAATCTTCCCATTATTAAGTGTCAGGAGCCGCTCTCCAGCCTGAATAGTGCATTTGTGTTGCTCCAGGAAGTCAAGACCAAGCAGCACTTCAGCTATCAGCCCATCCACCACAACTACATCTGCCATGAAGCTACCCTCTCCAACCATGATGGTGACTGTGGTGGTGCCCTGTACTGCTATGGCAGTTCCATCTGGTCCAATTAGTTTGGTTCCACTCCATGGCTTCAGTTCAGTGCGGATACGTTGCCACACGGCACCCTGTAGGAGGGTCACTGCAGCACCAGTGTCCAGTAGAAGGGTGGCTGGTACTTTATTCACAAAGCCATTCACTCGGTACGCGGGGGTGGGTGTGACCGAAAATAGGGGAAGGTAGGGGGTACTACTACTATTACTACTTTGAGCCATTGTACCTTGGCCCTCCAGTGTCTGGCTCTCAGCACTAGGGGCTAACCATTTCCCTGGTGCTTGCTCCCCTTGGCTGCACACCCACGGGCATAGTGTCCTTCTTTGCCACACTTCCGACAGGTCACCGGTTCTACTCTCCTCCCACTGTTGGGTTGACTGCCCTGACTTTTGGGGAGCCCTTCCAGTCTGTCCAGTCGTTTTAGGATGGTCTGCAGCATACTGGATACAGAATTGTGTGCCCCCATCCCTCCCTCCTTATCTATGGCACCTACTATTGTCTCCTCCACCGCTGCTGGGGTTGGGTGCTCCTCTGGTGTCACCTGTGACTGTCCCACCTTTATGGCTGCTGACGTCCTGTACGACTCCATCTCGAGGGTTGCAGCCACGGCCTCATCCAGGGTCTTTGGGCGTCTCTGCTTCACTGCAAAGTTGATTTGAGGGTCCGTAATCTGGTCCAGGAAGCGGTTCAGTGAAAGGCGATCACGGGCTTCCATTTGTAGGTCGGGAAACGCCTTGTCCGCCAACATCCTTAGGTCCTGTGCAAAGTCTGCCCAATCCTGCTTCCTCTCCTTCCTTCGTACCTGAAATTCAGCCGTGTACAGTTCCCGCTTGCTCGTGGGTTCGAAACGCTCTTTCAGCGCCTTAACTGCATCTCCGAACTTTTCCTTCGTAGACTGCGGTAAGCGTTTGAACGCAGTCTGCGCCCGGTCCGTGAGGCGTACCTTCAACCACGCAAGTTTAGCGTCCTCGTCCCAGCCGTTTATCGCTGCTACGTCTCCGAAGTGGTCCACCCATTCTAAAAAGTCTTTCTCGCCGTTGAACAGTTCTGGTAAGACATGCGGCCGATTTGCCATCCTGCCGACTACGCCAATGTAAACTACACTGTTCACAGTTGAGAATATAACACTGTCACTATAATAATGAATGCCCTACACGTGTACAGACAATCAGGTTAAATATCCCTCTCCCCATGCCACACCCACATCTCGAACATTCCGGGCTGTTCTTAATCACGTGAGTCCGAATTGCACTACATATGTATAAAGGATAGTAGAGGTGGGCTGCAATCACTCCAGCCAAATGCCAGCTGCATTGCTTACCATGGCTGTACTTATAAATGCATTGCTACAGGTGTTATTGTTTATACATCAATGGCAGGTAGCACCCTTTTGGCTTCTACCCTGGCCTAACCACCTTACCTTGACCAGTACGTGTCAAGGTGTGGGCTAACCAAATGGTAACCTTGGTTCCAGTCACACTCAGGGTAGGGGGACAGCAAACCCACAGTCGCCTGACCCCTTTTGGGCAAACAATCAACTATGCCATGCACACCACCAATTGGAAACTAAGCATGAGGGAGCATTCTGACAGAATTAAATGACACCAATTGCTCTGATCTGAGGTTGTGTATGAATGTGAGTGTGTGCATGTGTGTGTGCGTGTGTGTGTGTGTGGATTTTATTTTGTATGGATATTATTCTGTAGAACCAAATATAATTGGTTCAAAAATTAAACAAGAAAGAGGTTTTAGTAGGCCAATGATCGAGAGTACTACATGTTGATAAATACATGTAGCTACAAGGGGGTGCATGTTTGATATATCTGTGCGTGTGCAGAAGTCAAAAAGGAAGGGTGCGTTTCAGATTAAGCTAGCCCTAGACACCGTGCACTTTCATGCTCTGCAGCGTTGTGCACGCATAAATGAAGCAGTTTCACACGCTCGATTTCTACGTGCATGCGCTAATTTAAAGAGTACGTACCGTGTTGCGCAGGCTGATGGCAGCTGAATCCATGTATTACGAATCTTTAGCTTCTGCTCGCTATGTTGAAGAAGCCAAGAAGGGGAACAGAACCGGACGTTTGCAAGAAGCGAAAACGCCGTATATGTTGTATAATAGTGTATGGATGGGCGGAGACATAGTTATTTAACAGGAAGTAATTGTATATTCATGTCTCGTAATAGGTAAATGGCGCGAAACGACCGGGAAATATGCAATTACTTTGCACAGTTGTATCCCCGTAACGGATAAAGAAAAAATTAACGAACAGAACAAATCAATAGGTACAGGATCCCTCTACGTACAAACCAAACTAGGAGTGAATCAAATTTTCCTGCCGAAAGATATGGCGGGTTTGAACTCCAAGGGGTATCGGACGTTGTAACACTGGCATGAAGCTAATGCAAGAGCCCATAATCGATTATACCGGAAAGAAATGATGTAGCATGAAGTGTTGAAAATAGGAAGTCAATAGCGTTTACCGTTCCGAAGTTATAGCGATTCAAACGTGAGTCATTTTTATAACTTTAAAAAATATAGCGAAGGGCCATTTTCTCGTGAACTGACCCATATATATATATATATATTTGTATACGCCTGCTGGTGTATTCACCTTCTGTTGAATTTCATCTCATTGTACCTACTTCGATAATCCTGCATTGATAAAGCATGCATATTAATGACATGTATGAATATTAATTTACACTATGATCCTCACCACAACTTTGTTTTGACTAACTATAACTTAGCAACAGGTTGTAACAAGCTGGGAACAGTCCTAGTGACAAGCCAATAACAAGCTTGTTTACATGGTTCGTGCAACCTTGTTACATGATTGCAACAACCTTGTAAACAATGTTGCTGCAAGCTTGTCACAAGCTAGCCATTTTTACTTGGGGTCACTCCCTCCCCTCGATGCAACCTCTACTTTGAGCCTGCAGAGTTTCAAGTGGCACTAAAGTGGTGGTTAGGTATCCCGGTGGTCCAAGGCCAAAGTTGCCCTCACAGCCCTTCCTTTGTGTTGGATGACTTTGGCCATCACTCTTTCAGTTGTAAGCATGGAGGGGATGTGGTTTCACACCATAATAAGCTCCAGGATGTTTTATTAGACTTCTGCCAACGTGCTTGCCTGGGTCCACGCCTGGGGATGGGTAGTGGGGCTGGGTCCAATTCACCGGGACCTTGGCAAACCTGCTGCCTTTGACTTGTCCGTCACGTCCAGGCTATTTTCAAGTATTTTTCTAGAAGCGAGCATGACGGCGGGTTCGGCAGGCCTTGTGGCCGAGAAAAGAAAGCATAACACCAATGATAGGAGTGCGCTGCAGTGGCGGCCTTTTTCTAAGCTTGCAGGTCGCCTTTCCACCAGACTAAACGAACCCAAGTCCAAGACGATCTTCGGACTATGGAGTCACGGCCTTAGTGAGAGCCAATTGCAGAGCCATCCTGTCTAGGTTAACTTGACTGTAAGGCCACATCAATTATTATGTATTATTATGTATCTTTAGTGTAGTAGTAATAATAATAATAATAATAATAATAACATTTTACATTACATGCCCTGCAAGACTTGTGGTGTAAGGGAGCAGTAGGCTTGTCTTGTATGGGAGAAGTAAGCTTGTGGTGAAAGGGAGCAGTAGGTTTGTCTTATATGGGAGCAGTAGGGTTGTGGTGTAAGGGAGCAGTAGGCTTGTCTTATATGCGAGCAGCAGGCTTGTGGTGTAAGGGAGCAGTAGGCTTTATTTGTATGGGAGCAGTAGGCTTGTGATGTAAGGGAGCAGTATATAGGCTTGTCTTATATGGGAGCAGGAGGCTTGTGGCTTGTCTTGTATGGGAGCAGTAGGCATGTCGTGTAAGGGAGCAGTAGGCTTCTCTTGTATGTGAGCAGTAGGCTTGTGGTGTAAGAGAGCAGGAGGCTTGTCTTGTATGGGAGCAGTAGGCTTGTGGTGTAAGGGAGCAGGAGGCTTGTCTTGTATGGGAGCAGTAGGCTTGTAGTGTATAATATTGGAGCAGTAGGCTTGTCACCTTGCAATGTTGTAAGGGAGCAGTAGGCTTGTGGTGTAAGGGGCCAGCAAGCTACAGTGCACATGGTGTGCTTCCTCAGTTCTATGGCCCACATAATCCTCTGCCTCCACAGACGCATGTTCCATATCCATCTCCTCTTGATATTCCATAGCTGCAGTTTCATCAGCTGAAGCCTGACAACTGATTACGACTCCCACATCCGGTAAGCCTACATGCGAAGTGCATGTTTATCGTACATTATCCCACTCGTCACGTAAATGTGCCCTATGACCCTATGAACTAATTATGAGCACACCCATCGCATTGCTGATGTCATTACAGCGCTGATATCTGCTGTGTATCATACACAGCCAAAAATTTACGTGTCCGCTGCCGATCGGAGGTGTTACGGATGGTAGAGGTGTTTAATTTATTCATATATACCGGAGCGTAGCGGACGTACACGCAAGAGTACCGGAAAACGTGGTTCTGCCCATAGGAGGTGTTACGGAGCTATTTTTTGCGAATCCGTATTCGGCTCAATGCCCTTTTTGGTTGTGTACATTATCGGGCTTGTTAAATTTGGGTGTGTGAGTTGCCAATCCTATCGACTTTTGAAAATGATGGCGTGCTCTGATTTGGTTTTGAACCACTTGGTTGTCTTCCTTTTGAGTACGGCAGTCGTCAGTTCTACTCCTTCATTTCTACAAAACCGGACCACACCAGGCCTGGAGTGGAAAATGGTCGGCTATTTGAACATGTCCGATCCAACGCAACGATGTCCCGACTTGTGGCAAAACGTTACATCGCCTAATATATCAGCGTGTGGTAAGAAAAGCACTGCACCGGGCTGCGACTCATTGAACATATCCACTCATGGAGCCAGTTATCAAACTGTGTGCGGATGGTTCCGAGGCTATATGATAGGATCTCCTGACGGTTTCGGCGTATCAGGAGCTAAAAGCATCGAAACGTACTACGTGGATGGAGTCACAGTCACGTACGGGCTACCCGGATATAGGCATCATGTGTACACTTATGCTGCTGGCGCGTTTGAAACAACAGTCGGGGCTAGATGTCCATGCGCAGGCGGATCCTCCCCACCTCTATTTGTGTCTTCTGATTACTATTGTGAGTCTGGTAACTCAGGGACGTACTTCATAGGAACACAGGTGTACTCCTCGGATGTTCTTTGGGATGGACAGCAGTGTGGTGGAGATGAGAGCACATGCTGTTCATCACCCAACCAACCGTGGTTCTGTAAGACGTTCCCAACGCCCATCTCTGAAGATTTGGAGGTTAGGATATGCACGGATGAAGGCTTCAACAATGAGAATATGGCGGTTGAGTCATTTGGACTTTATATCCAAGGTGAGGTATTATAATACTGTAATGGTATTTTAATACAATATTGATATAAATATATACTAGACCGTCTATACTTGACGAAAATATATACTGCTACTTCTGATGGCTATATATGCTGTACATGTTGAGGCATGAAGCAGCAGTTTGCTAGACATGGCATTACAATATTAATGGTGGTGCACACCGATTGTAGGCTGCACTGCAGGGTTGCCGCGATATATCGCGGTTACATAGACTTCTATGGGTGGTTAGCGGTTAACCGCCCATAGAAGTCTATGTATATAGTGCGGCAACCCTGAGCTGCAGTTTGTGTCTATAGAATTTAAAGGATTTGTATGGTCGTGGAAGTTCGAGCCCAGCATAGTACCCGCATATAATAGCAAATCAAACAGCAAGGCAGAGTCGGTGGTGAAAATTACTAAAAGCATCTCCCTTGAACTGCTATTCGTTAAATAGTCATAGCTAATTTAATTTGCGGTGAATTCTATTTGGGTTGCCTATGGCCTTGTTCCTCAGCGCGACGCGTCTGATAATGCTTTCTATCAATGCAGGTTAATTGCTGTTTTCACATCAATTTGAAATTCCATTTGCACCAGCTTGCTAAGCCTTCGTTAACCTCTTGCGTGGCGAGCGAAACGGGCGACCGTTTATTGTGAGTTTCTCCATCGAAGTAATCATATTTCTTTCTGTTTTTCAGTGTACGCTAGCACTATCCAGCTAGCGTACGCGTCTTCAATGAACGATCGCAGACGTTTAGAAAACTGAAGTGACTTATAAGTACTTTTTAGCAGTGCGGTCACGCGGGCCACTGAAGCACGCGTACCCAAGCACTTGCGTGTAGAACAGTGTATCGATCCGGAAACCTTATCAATTTAGACAATAGCGGAAGTGATTCGCGCAATCTGATTGGTCAATTGCAGGTATCTAAACGCGTTAGAAACCTATAAAGGGTCTCTAAGTGCCATGCAGTGCCATTTTTTGAATTTACTTGAACACCCATGAGCTTCTGTCAAATGGTCCTTACGCATCCTAAATCGGACTATCCATCACAAAGTTATTAGGCACTGAATTTATAATTAGCCATACATTTCAATGCGAGCGTTACTTTTCTTTTGCTTGTTCTGGAAATTTTGAAAAAGTACCATCAGGGTGATTTAGCTGGACAATGTCCCATATATATATTGCATTAGAATATGAAGATGTGATCGAAGCACGCACTTACCACAATTATAATGGAATGACCCCATTTCATAAAGCTGATGGACACCACCATTTAGATTTATGTTCAAAACATTTCAGTTAATTGGTCGTTATATAAGAGATCATTTCTAATGATGTAATTATTTTTTCACCCTTAATGGTTTATCGGAAGTCTCGCTAGAGACTTCCATATAGGTTTTGACCCCGACTATGAATTTAATTAAAATCCCGCGACCCTACCGTAGCTTCGCTCCCGATGATCGGATCGTCTAACTTGTTGCGACAATCGATCTAGAAGTCAAAACTGAGTAGTTTCGTTTTTGTCTCACGTCGTAGAACCGCGTGGTTGTCGAGAACGAAAAATATTGCCGTCCTCGTTCCCCTTCCAAAAATAATGGGCGGGTCGTCTGCTTCTTCTTCTTCTTCTTGGGAACTCATAACTCGGGACAGGAACACTTTTAAGCAATGAAAATTGCACCAATGGCTTTAGAATTTGCTGGAGGACTCGCTTTGATACAAAAACGCCTAAAAGTTTATATACGGTCTTGCCAATTCTAATTAAGCAAAGGTACCTAGAAAATTTTCACAATACGTCTGGATTGAATTAAATCGGTTAAATGAAAGGGGGGAAACCTGCGATGCAACAGTGATTTGGGTGTTAAAAAAATTAAGGAAACAAGTAAATAAAAACATTCTCTCTGAGAAAGTTGGTGGGATATAGGTTTTTCAGGCAAATAGTATACTGGTGTAAAAAGCAAGGAAACAAGTTTCATCAGAAGGGAAAATGTAATAGTCCTATATTTAGCACAGAAACAGCATATGCCTTAGTCGAAGTGTGCTAAATATAGGACTATTACATTTTCCCTTCTGATGAAACTTGTTTCCTTGCTTTTTACACCAGTATACTATTTGCCTGAAAAACCTATATCCCACCAACTTTCTCAGAGAGAATGTTTTTATTTACTTGTAAGATAATCGATGCTGAATAATGAATTAGTTTACATATTATCTGAACTTTGCAGCCGGTATCTTATGAAAACAGGTCCACCAAATTGAAGGGCCTGATAAAGTGATAAGTACAATCTTACTGTATCAAGCATTTTGACGAGAGGTGAAAGGGTTAAACAATGCATTAGTTTATTTAATAATTATTGTGAGAAGAGGGTTGATAATTGCATATCTAAGTACCACATCATTTACGTAAAATAGATTATTTATATCCTCTGATAATCACAAAGTGTTTAGTGTGATGGCAGCCATTTTTATGGGGGCCGTTGTAGGTGTTGCTAAGTCCCCTAACCTCATGTATCAAAACTTTGGCCACAGCAGTGTCAGCAAATTCTTTACATGGACATACATGTATATAATTGCCCCCACAAAATTTATATCATAAAACACCGGAGGTATCAATAATCAAAAAGTTTATTCTATTTCAATCAATTTCCAGCATCCGGTCCATATATGTGTGAGGTTGTAGCCAATCAGCGTATTAAGCAATATTCCCCTACAACCACTTTTTTTTTACATAGCCATTTTCCAAACAGTTCGGTACGATACACATGTTAAAGAACATATGAGCCCAAGGAGGTGACATGCTATACCTCAGTCTGTAAACTCCAAGAAATCTGAATGATAGTCCACGAGGATGTAGTAGTTTCTTCCTTTGCAGTGAAATAAATCCACTCCACTCTTTCCGCACAAGTGCGTGGGCAGATATTTCATGAGACTCTCTTTTTTTGGTTGCCCATCTAACTCACACACTTTATTCCATTTGGTGACCCGCTGGATGTCCTCAGCCATGTATGGCCGGTACCTCCCTAACTTTCCTCTATGTTCACCCATACCCTAAATGACTCGCATGCAGCCTTTCCAAAAACAAACTGCGTAATGCCCTAGGGACTAAGATTTGGTCACGATGCAATCCAGCAAGCCCAAAACAGCACGAAAATTCGAATATTTCCGTATTCCTAAATGAGTCTGCCTAATTGTTGGTGGCCACCCTTGCTGTATTTTCCCCTTAACGTACTTTGCTCTTCATTTATTTGAGCTCATTGCTGCCAATTCCTATACTAACGATTCAATTAAATCATCATGGTATTAAATAACCTAGTTATCTGGTGATGCCATAAAGATTTCCGGTCGATAAGTCTCAAACTTCTCTCGTGTCGTGGTTGTAGGCATAAAATCAGTGTCATTTAGATAGCTACACACCTGGTTCTTCATTAGGGCGAATAGGGGGGACACCACAATCAAAATCTTTCCAGCGCTACTAAGGGAATAGTCAACTGAAAGCAGAATGGAAGCATCAAGACGCAGAGTCTTGGGTGTACATGCTTAAATGATATTTCTCTTGGTGGAAATGCAGCATACATGTACTCAAGCCATCAGATTGTAGGAAAGTTCATGCATCAGCCACAGCAGATGAGAAGCTGAGTAATTTACGATCCAGACCCTTCTATTTGATTGAAGAATCAACTGACACATTGAGCCAACTTGTCATTCATACATGTAGTAGCAAAATATCTCCTACCATCTGGAGGTGTGGAAACCTCAGATGTGAAAGATGCTTTTCTCACTCAAGTGCATGCTGCTTTTATGCATCTTTTTGTTCATCAGGCTTTGCCACCACAGATAACCATCTCCTGATCCCTGCAGTTAATCTCTTCAAAAGCTTAGTCTCTTCTTCAGATGCCATCTCTCCAGAATCTGCCATCGAGTCTCATCCCTTTCAGAGATCTTAATTTGTATATCTTACCTCCTCTCTGCCTTTGCTTCTTTTACCACTTCTTGGGCCTCAGCCCTTCCTTCAGGTGAACCTGGCACGCATTTCGATCCTGGTGAATTCCGCACAGCTATTTCATGGTGGCTGGGTTTAGAAACCACAAGGGCATCGTGCTGTCTACTTTGTCCTGAAATAGCTTTGGACCTGTTGGGGTACCATGCATTGTCGTGCAGATGAGGTGGTGATGTGGTACTCTGACATAACCTACTGCGTGATATATTTGTAGACTTTTGCCACAAGGCGAACCTTAGTATAAAGGTTGAAGCAGGTAGCACTCTTACCCCTGACCTTTCAAGGTCTCGTCCTGCAAATGCTTTGGCGGACAATTGGACAGATGTAATACCGACTGCTTTTGACATTACAGTGACATCTCCTCTCACATCAGTGTCACTTCATGAAGCATGTGTCACACTAGGAACAGCTGCACTACTGGGAAAGCTGAGGAAGCACTAGGCTAATGACCCCAAGTGTCACACGCTTGGGTGGAAATGCACCCCTCTCGGGCTAGAGAGGTATGGAATTTGGGGTATTGAGCCAGGCAAGTTTTCTCCCACTTAGCTTCAAGCCTATCCTTTGGCTTAGGAATTCAGAAGCGTAGAGATGTATGGGAAGTTAATCATAGCCCTAGTGAGGTGTAATGCCAGAGCCATCCTCAGTAGAGCATATATAGTTTGGTTTAGTTATATATGTATAGTTCAGTAGTTTTCAATATTATTATTTAAGAGTCATCTTAGAAATAGACTTCAAGCCTCAGCTTTATGTCAACTAATAACAATTTCAGTGGAGGGTATGCCTTTAGACTTTGAATAGGCTGCTAGCATCTGGGGTAGCATGAAAAAATGTAAAATAAGTGTACATGCATAAACTTTGCTGTGAATATGATATTTATGTAGACTTACTATTAAGTACTCTCTAATAATGCAAGGTGTGACTATGACAGTACAACCGGTTTGATAACTTTGCAGAGAAAGGGATATACCTAATGCATAAAATGGAGGGATTGGTAGTAGAATAAGATATTAATACCCTTATATACTTGCAAATATTACAAGTAAATAAAAACATTCTCTCTGAGAAAGTTGGTGGGATATAGGTGTTGCAGGCAAATAGCATACTGGTGTAAAAAGCAAGGAAACAAGTTTTATCAGAAGGAAAATTGTAATAGTCCTATATTTAGCACACTTCGACTAAGGCATATGCTGTTTCTGTGCTAAATATAGGATTATTACATTTTCCCTTCTGATAAAACTTGTTTCCTTGCTTTTTACACCAGTTCACTATTTGCCTGCAAAACCTATATCCCACCAACTTTCTCAAAGAGAATGTTTTTATTTACTTGTTTCCTTAATTTTTTTTAAACACCCAAATAGGTACTTTTGCTTAATTAGACTTGATAAGACCGTAAATAGGCTTTTAGGCTTTTGTGTATCAAAGCCTAAAAGCGAGTCCTCCAGCAAATTCTAAAGCTATTGGTGCAATTATCATTGCTTAAAAGTGTTCCTGTCCCGAGTTATGAGTCAGTTCTCAAGAAGCAGAAGCAGAAGAAGACGACCCGCACATTATTTTTGGAAGGGGAACGAGGACAGCAGTATTTTTCGTTCTCGACAACCACGCGGTTCTACGACGTGAAACAAAAACGAAACTACTCAGTTTTGACTTCTAGATCGATTGCCGCAACAAGTTAGACGATCCGATCGTCGGGAGCGAAGCTACGGTAGAGTCGCGGGTATTTAATTAAATTCATAGTCGGGGTCAAAACCTATATGGAAGTCTCTAGCGAGACTTCCGATTACCCTTGTGTACGATGGGAATAAAACAGTGTATTTTGCTCCTGCACAAATACATGTACTCCTGTATGCATGTACAATTTATTACATATAACCCAAACATTACGTACAGAGCATGTGAGAACAATAGTATTGAATGCACCATTGCACCTTTGATAAAGAAACTATGGGATTCAAGATGTAGGATGCCAAGGGTAATGATATTATCATTTCTTTTACTCATCCCTTAAGAATGAGTTTACTGAGCCAGAGCACCAAACCTAGCAATATTTTGCCTTGTTGACATGTAATACACCTCTTCACAAAGTTGAAATGGGTATTGACTTTGCAAGATCACAATCCACGCTTAATGAAATAGGTAGAGTAAACATATTTGGACTAGATGGTAGACCTAATGGTAAAGGCATGGGTAAAAAAAATGTTACGAAACATAAACTTCGCAGTAGGAGCTGGAGTGTTTGATTTATTTGAAACATCGTCATGATCTGATGGATTTAACAAGTTATGAGGTGGCCGACTGAAGATACAGCCCTGCAACAAAATAAACATAATAGCTGAAGTGTAACTCACATAGCTTGTTGGCTTTCGCTTCGTTGACTCTTCAATTCGTGTTTTGACAATATGATCAATACCAATGATATCAAGATCAATACCAATGATATCAAGCAGTTTAACAGTGCTGGTGGTGTATAGACAGAAACCAAGCATTTCCACTCTTGAGTACACCTTTGATAAATGATGCAATGGAGTTAGAACAATAATCCGACGACAAGGAGGAGTGCATGCAGCCTTCTATATCCTTGCAATTTATAACTGCACTCATTCATAATGAAACGTGCTTGAGAGACACCGAAGTAGAAATAAGACGTCACACAGCACTCTTGTACGTCACTTCCTATCGGAACATCTTTGTTGAGTCATTTGGCAGACTATTTCTCGGGTAGTGGTGATGTAATCCACCCACTGCCGTGAGAATGATCTGGGTACAAGGCTAGTTTAGCAAGATGCTCAAACAATAAATCATGAACTGCGCATGCGCTCTTGCACACCATCACTAATTCCACCCTACCCCCCAAACAACGATATAATGTATGGGAGCAGAGTGCCTAAATTATTGGCGCGAATCGAGCGGGAACCGTGCACGCACTTTGCACAGCTATATTTCCATAACGGATGAAGTAAAAATTAACGCACAGAACAAAATCAAGCGACAGGACCCTTCTGCGTACATCCCGAATTTGAACCGATTTGGACGCTCCTACCTGACGATGTGGCCGTTTTGAGCCATATGGGGTATTGGACCTAGTAACGTCGGTACCCCGCATGTAAGACACCGAACTGGATTTTTAACATGCAGTAACGGTGTGGTACATGTATGTTTTGTTAAATATAGGAACCCGATAGCATTAATATTTCGGCGGGAGATATATCGATTTCATTATTGTGCTATATATATATAAAACCATAAAAACCATTTTCTCATAGAACGTCCCATACATTTACATATAGCAGACCGGCTCATGAATGGCTATCGTGATGAAATTTTTGTCCACTAAATAGATGTTTATAATTTACTGATCTTTATTATACGTGTACACAATAAATCATAATTCATTTGAATTGTTTGACTTGAATAGTCTTTTTTGGTGGATTTAACCTTCAAATTTTGCCGGTTCATGCTAATATCACAGCTACATATTTACAATTACACAAATCCTTTTTGCCATATGAAATTTTTAATATTAAAAATACATCATTATAGCAATCTAGATCGAGACATTAAAAAATTATTAGATTAAGGTGGCCGCTAGGGAATTGTAGAGATCCGTACACTAGTATGGGGAGCGGCTGAATCCTACTCCAAATCGATGGGGTCAGCCGTAACAAATCAATCTACCAGAGGATCGCAAGCACATTTGTGATATGAGAACGGTTATAGCAAGACATGAGAGCAGTGCAGGGGCAAAGTTAAAAAATAAAACATGTCCTGAAGTGCATTTTTCCCGCTCTTTTAAGCCTGTATGTACGGTGCATTTTATAGTTCCATGAATTAACGCACAACAGCAACGCTGCTCAATTTAACATGCGGTCCAGCCAAGACCACACCAAACCGACTCGATCCAGTTTGCCGACATTTCTGTTGCGGGCTCAACCGAAGCAGATGGGAGCCCGATTGAGCTAGATTGGTGCGGTTCGAGATGTTTTCTGCGGAAACAGCTTAATTGGGCACATAAGGCTAATTTATGCATGCATATATTCGCATGAACGTAGTTTGACTTATAAACTATAAATGTTCTTCACACAAAGGTATGCTTATAGTGCTATGAACCTCACAGTATTGTCCTTCTCTTACTTGTAGAGAAAATCTCCTTGAGGAATATTCAGGTTACATCTGTTCTCAACCAAGACAACACCCTTCGACAACTTGAGATATCCTGGATGCCTGTGGTAAATATGTATATGTTGGCAGTATCTATGATATTACTTTCGTTACAGGGAGACAATGTGACTTGGTACATCATTAAAGTTGTTGGCTCTGACAGCTCTGTCGGTGTAGGTTTAACTGTCTGCGCTACATCACCGTGTGTTTATGTCCATCAAGTCACACATATTGCAAATAAATTCAGCATTTTTGTGACGTCTTTAGATCAAGACCTAACTTTAGGCTCACCTAATGGCACGACAACATTTGGTAAGTGAAATATTCATCATATGGTAAATAAGCGGGAAAATGGATCTATCTGTACAACGCAATATCATAATATTCTCCTAGGGGTTCATGACTGCTCCAATATCATAAGCAGCACAAATGTATTGTATCCCCAATCGATACAACACAATAAATTATTCCACTATACATTGCATGAGGAAGCCCTAATCAATTGTACGTGGGTTCGGATTCCACCCTCGTCGCCAATGTTTGGAAACACTGCGGAAGCAAAACTATAGTATTATATCAAAACACAACACCTAAGGACGCCACAACACTACAAAACCGCTCCGGCACCCAATGGAAGTTGCGATTCTGATCGATAGTTCAGCTATTCCAAACTTTTGGGGTGCACCAACTGCTCCAAAACCTTGTATCCGGCACTTCAAAGGGTCCATTATCCATTAGCTCACGTGTATTGTGTTCTCAATAGTTCAATTAGCACAGCCAGACTAATAATATATGCGGTACATTAAAGTACATGTTACGATCCTCTTCACGAATTCTAGCACTATGCAGCGATCCGTGCAATAGGCTCCAATGCGGTACCTCGCTTATTCAATATATTTCCTTAATCCTGTCTCGATTTCCAGCTCTACCAAACACAAACAAAGGTATTCGTTGTGTTCTGTAGTAATTGAGCATTACGCCCCCCATCAGAAATAGATCATGTGGGAGTACGCTAGCTGTCATTTCCTGAATTTCGCGTAAGCCATTAGCGATGACAGTTACAGAGATACGATCGAGGACGCTTTTTTTACCACATAGCATTGATATTTTTGATATAAATATTAATGTTACAATAAACACCAATAAGCAACTATGTGAGTTATGAACCATTGAAACTATATCGTTACTTACGAAATGCGCGGTATCCGAACTAAGTAGTAGTTCCTATTTAGGAATTGCCCCGGATATCATTTAAAAAAAACCGCGACAAGCGTATAACTCGCGTTCCAAGATACGGATAGTTTAGCTCTTTGTTGCTATCGAACCAGAAGGCAAAGACGGTCATTTTAATGGTTTGTTCCAGTGTTATAACTGCTCGAGCTTTACACGTCCCCAGACCAATTCGTCTCCGTCGTCGTCGGTCTAATTATTTTTCTCAACTCGGTATAGGAATGGTTTTAAAGAGCGCAATTTATACCAATCGACTTAGAATCTCCTGGAAAGACAGGTTCAGGTATCAGATATAATTATGTAATGCGGAGTGCTAAATCGAAGCGTTCCCATGGCAACCTTCAGAATTGTTATAACAGGTGGGTGATCGCAGTTTTTCAATTGATCGCAGTTTTCACCACTTTTGGCTAGCGAAGTTGTTTTTGTCAAAATGCCATCACGTCAACAAATTAAAGAGGAGAGCGAGAGGAATACGAGATGGTCGACGAGTTAGAGTCCTCCCGCTTCGATACAATGCTGGCCCTTCAAAAGCGGGCGTCTGCTCGTGACGGTAATTGAAAGGGTGGGGTAGTGGAGACTGTATAATTGCAATTAAAGAGGGTACGTCATAATTATAACTTGTGAGTACTTGCCAGTATTCGCAGAAATCATCGACAATAAAATTTAAAATAGAAGTAAAGAAAACCATTCTCTAACGGTGGAATATAGGAATTGGAGGCAAAAGTGGTGCAAAAAGGAAGGGAACAAGGTTTTGAGAAAGGGAAAATGAGACATAAATCCTATATTTGGCACTTCTTTTGGTTCTGTTATATTTACATGTGCTAAGTATAGGATTTACCTGTATGTCTCATTACCCTTTTCTCAAAACCTTGTTCCCTTCCTTTTTACACCACCTTTGCCTCCAATTCCTATATCCCACCAACTTTCTCGTTAGAGATTTCTTTACTTGTAGAAAAAGGTCTCGTAAACCGATCATTATGGTCCAAATTATACCCTGTTCCTATTCGAGTGGATAGGTTTATGCCTAATAACCCATATAATACCTGATAACCAGTCACATGCACAACCTCCCATATAGTGTACTTAACAGCAATAAGATGAGCTGCTTGGACACCGCACAGAATGAATGAAATAATGATGCCTCGTTTTGAGTCTTGCTTGTATACATGACATTATGCAGTGATATACTACATGTATCAACCATATGCACTAGTAAATTGTAGTATTGACTAGCGTGCTGGGGAAAAGAAGGCGTTCAGACGGTTTATATTTAAGAGTGTGGTAGAGATCTGCCAAGGTGCCCTTCATGCCTGAAGAAACGGCACATCAGAACATTAGTACTGGTTCGGACCTAGCGCATTTTATTTCTCGAGTTTTCAAGTATTTTCATATCCTATGTCCTCTACAACTACTTTCTTACGCACTCCATCATGGAGTTATAGTGGCCCACATTTTTAAAATGCGCACATTTTAACTGGACGTGGCAATTAACGTTGATGCTCCTTCTTAGAAAATTTTTATAATGTGCTCTATAGGAATTATCCCGCAACCTTGAACGTGACTTACGTGCAATGTTAAAAATCGTGTTTTGTTTTGCAACGTATGACGTGAATTGTTTATTGTTAATATCGATGTTATATCCGGATACGAAAACCGCTGCACATCTATGTTATGTCCGGACATGCAAAACCACCTTTTGTTATTTTTTAAAACCCGAAACCCTTGTTAATGGTCTATGTTTAACCACAAAACCGCCGACGTGTAATGCGCAAAACTCACAAGTGTGCAGTGTTTGCTCGCGACCTCCAGGGCCACCGTACCAAGGTCTTAGCGTGCATGCGCTAGCCATTACAAGAGATCATATACAGAATATGATCTCTGCCATTACCAAGAAACGTGGTAATCGTATGCTTTTGTCATTCCGCATACTCGTCTGATTTCGCGACGGCGTATTCTGTTGAGTTCCGAGAAGTAGTGGCTTATTCTCTATGTCGTTTGTTCACCTTCTAAGCATTACGCTCAAGGCTAAGCAGGAGGAAGCTCTTTCCATCTGTACAGTGGCCGAGAAGTTTTCGCCTGGTTTCCAACTGGGTACGGGAAGTCAATTTGCTCCCAACTCCTATACAGCTCATGTTTGACTTCAAACTGAAGCGCGCAACTGCTCCGCAAACAAAACGCAGCTCAGTGCTAGTTATTTCACCACTAGTTTCCCTGATGGTTGACCAGATGTCTGTTAACCAGGATTGTGTTGTTAGAGTGGTACGCTTCAGTTTGGAGTCAAAAATGAACGGTAGGAGTCGGTAGCAAATGGACTTCCCGTACCCAGTTAGCAAAAACATCTCGGCCACTGTACTGATGGAAAAGAGCTTCCCTCCTGCTTAGCCTTGAGCATAACGCTTTGAAAGTGAACAAACGACATAGAGAATAAGCCACTACTTCTCGGAACTCAACAGAATACGCCATCGCGAAATCAGACGAGTATGCGGAATGAATAAAGTACTAAAGTATACCTGGCCCTATTTTTAGCTCCCGTAACTCTAATATATACAGGCCTGGGGACGAGGCGATACGGCCCTTAAGCTTTCAACTTGATACTTATTCTTCATTATACGCGACCCGATCTCCGCATATTGAGAAATAGGCGGTCAAAAGGATTACGCGGTATTCGGTCATTGAGTAATTCAATGTCCATAGTAAATGTGTTGACAGAAAACTGCAGCTTACTGCAGAACTAAACAAGATACTCTTCAGTGGCGTAGGAAGGGAATAAAAAGTGCAGCGGCCAAAGTTAAATGGCGGAGTCCCCCGGGGAGGGTGCAGGAGGGGGGCGCCCCTCCCGCCCAGCCAGGGGGTATGGGGGAGCGCTGCAGGCTCCCCCATGGGCGTCTGGGGCTCCGCCCCAGACGCCAACGCTTTTTGCATAGAAAAACACCCTCCAAAACGCAAAAACTGCACTTTTTTAAAAAGTGAAAACATTATTCCGAAAAAAAATCCGTGTCCAATGAACAATAGCAAGCATGCATGGAACAGAGCAATGTACCAGCCATTAACAGTCTGTTGGCAAAAAGTTCACAAAAAAGGCTTCACGATGGCTACAACCTTTTGAAATTTCATTGCCGATTTCAATATAACAGATCCGGTCTGTTAGGTGTTTGTGAAGATGTATAGTACGGTCGCTTAATGCCATTTTTTGTTGTTACTGTTACGGAGCGGATAAAAGCATAAAACTTATATTATAGCTTTCTAGGGTAATACAGGTCAATATTCGCGTAGGAGCCCATCTCAGTTATTTCACCTATGAGAAATACAAGCAGATGAAGTAGCTATGAAGGATGCGTTTAATTACATTCATTGCAATAATTATTAACATGGCCGCGTATAGCTTCGGGAACGTTACAAACGTACAGATCAGTGGCGTAGGAACCGGGGGGGCCGGGGGGGCCGTGGCCCCCCCCAATCATAAAGTTGGGTGGGCCTGGCCCCCGCAATCCTAATCCCATTATTAAATATAAATCCATGCATGCGTCGATCGGTAGAGTTAATCTGCGCAGCCACTCATGCTCGTCCCGCGCTGCAGAAATAATTCAATACTCGGTTTTATAAAATATATTGGTTATTACCACAATTACCACACTGACCACAGCACGTGTGTCTTTTTGAGCAGTTGCTCTTGCTGCAAATATGAAGTCGTTTACAGCCCCTCCCAGCGGTACCAACATTTCTCCCAGTCCTCAATCCATAGCAGAACCAGCGAAAGTGTACAAGAATTCTCCTCAAGTAGGTCTTTAATCGCCGAAGGTCGGACAATGTTCGTTAATACCCGAGGGTTATAACGATACGCTAGGAGTTGTATCCAGAAGTCTGGCAGCGGTACCTTCCCGGTCTGTTTCAGCGTCAGTATTCATCCTCCTTCGTTTGGCATTAGCTTTTTCGATCACCGCAGGCACGCCAATTAACTCCCCTGAGCCTCGCTGTTCAGTGTGACTATCGACAACGACTTCAAGTGACGTTAATTGGCGTGCCTGGGGTGAGCTAATGCCAAACGGAGGAGGATGAATACTGACGCGCATTCCACTGAAACAGACCGGGAAGGCACCGCTGTCAGACTTCTGGATACAATTCCTAGCGTATCGTTATCAACCTCAGGTATTAACGAACATTTTCCGTCCTTCGGCGATTAAAGACCTACTATAATGTCCCAGGAATAATGTTATGTTACCTCACGTGATAAAGACTTTGTTGATTGCCTGGATCTCAGTGACATAGCGCAGAAGTTTTGTTCCTCAAATGAAAGGAGAAGTGCGTTTTTTGGAAAATTTTAGTAACCATGCAAGCTAAATACACTGATTTGCATATTTTTTCATTCATGGATCATTTAAATTAAAAAGTTGGCCCCCCCAATCCTAAAATCGTTCCTACGCCACTGCAGATGAACTGGAGCGTGTGCATTATTTGCCAGGAAGACACACAGGAAGCCTTAAAATGCCCTTTATTATGCCCTGGTTTAAGCTGAGGTGACAAGGGAGTTGCATACAAATCGTTTTTGGCAAACGTAAAATCGTTCCGTGACATTGACGCACAGGGGAAAAAAGCGTGAAATCAAGTTCTGATTTTACAGAGGATTTTCAAATCTTCTGAAAAATATTTTAATAACTAATCATAACATTAAACGTACAAGGTACAACGCTACTTCCAAACATTACAGAGGCATGCACTATATTAATTACACACTCTATATAAATTACACACTACTTGTGGTGCCCATTACAGAGGCAGCATTGCCCTGCTGGAGTGCAATGGACACTCTTTGCAGAAGGAAAGGGAGAGACTGGTGGTCATGAGTGATGCTCTGTTGACGCCTGCTGATATCCGTGAGCAAACTGAGAGCATCAGGGCCAAGGGCACCTGAGGTCTCTATTGCTACTGGGACAAAATGGTGGGATTTGGACAGCAGAGCATATTTCTCCTTCTTCCTGGCTTCAGCAGCTGTGGCTACAGCTCTAGCTTCCCTTGTGGCATCAGACATGTATGAGGCTGCAAAGGTGTCCACACAAGTAAAGTCCCAAACAAGACACTGGCCAGACTTCCATGGGGCAATGGAACAACCATCAGGTCGCTTGCCATCTGATCTGCATAGGCCAATGGGCTCAGTGTTGATGGTACGTTTATTGCTGCCAGTGACCTATGTATAATGGCATTGATAGCAACATGCCTTGAAAAACGACCCTGACTTTTAAATCATTGCGTGATCTTACATAGAAAATCTGACGCGTGTGATTTGTGTGTGATTCTCTGTAAAATCACACAATGATTCCAATATGATTCCACGCGTTTTTTCCCTGTGACGCTCTACCAACTATATTTTGGAAACGATACGAGTGCAGATGGCTTACTTGCGCATTGTGCATCTTGGCACAAATCATGTCACTTAAAGTACAACAATGATAAGCCGATGTAGGCAATAAAAAGGGATGGTACTGCTCTAAGAGATGTCTTAGAACTGAGATGACATGCAGGAGAAGTATTAAGCGACGCACGTTTAACATTCAGAACTGTTTGTTCTGCGAAAAGGGAGAACAAGAAGGTGAACTCCACCAAATCTTGGCGCTTGCTGCCGACAGCAATGTGCGGGCTATGGTTACATAACTAAATGATGCTCAACTTCTAGCCAGAACTGTCGATGGTGATCTGATTGCGATGGAAGTAAAGTACCATCTCAAATGCATGCATGGTTAATCTAAGAAATCGCTATCGCAGTCTTGTCAGGAAGTCAGATAATGATGCAGGGGTTCATACTACTGAGAAAGTTATGGAGTCTCGCGTACTTGTTGAGTTGACAACTTACATTGAACAGGTTGTAGAGAGTGGGGAAACTGTGTTCAAGCTGTCTGAGATCCATTCTCTTTATACAAGTCGCCTTAAAGGATTAGGTATCCAGAAACAAGTAAACAAAACCAGATTAAAGGAAAAGTTGTTACAACATTTTGTAGAAGCACAAGCAGAGCAGTTTGATGGTAGAAACATTGCTCTTACTTTCAGACAAGGGATGCGAAACATGTTGAAAGATGCTCTTAAAAAGGAGAGACTTTACTGAGGATGCTGTAATTCTAGCAAAGGCTGCAAATATCATTAGAGAAGACATTGCATGTCTGTCATGATGGTTTTACATTCACTGGCTGCTTTCCACCAGAATGTCATTAGAAATCACTGCCAGCAAGCCTCAAATACTTAATTTCAATGATCTTAAATGGTTCCAACATGTCTGATCAAGACAAACATGACTCCCAGGCTTGTCTCACTGTTGGCCAGGCCATTCTGTACAACACAAAAAAGAGAGCATCCAATCCTCCAGGTATCACATCAAGACATTCTTTGGCATTTGAACCACCTCTCCCAATTTACATTGGTCTCAATACTCATGCACTGACTAGAAATAAGAAGCTCATCAGGCAATTAGATCGTATTGGAATCAGCATTTCATCTGACAGGGTTTTGGAGCTTGAGGACTCACTTGCAATCTCTGTTTGTGAGCGTTTTAATGAAGATGCATGGGGTAATAGCTCCTTCATGTCTTTGTAGAGGCCTCTTCGCTGTTGGTGCAATAGACAATCTTGATCACAATCCAAGTTCTACTACATCAACAGACTCTTTTCGTGGCACTGGAATCAGTCTTTTCCAGTTTCCAGCTCAGGTGAAAACAGGTCTTCATGAAAGTTATGCCTCTGTATCAGCTGTTGTCTTGACAACAAGTGCAACTGTGGTACCAAAGTGTCAGTTGAAGCCTGCAGGACCATTACATGCTTGAACAAGGTCAGAGATGAGGAAATTGCATGGATTGAACATGCACTGCTACTTGTGGACAAGGAGAATATAACCTCTCCGGATGCTATTGCATGGATAGCCTATCATGCTTGTCAACCACGGCAACTTCCATTGGATGATGCATGACCTTCCATGCATATGTACCCTCTTCCTCTCTTCTATGAAAAAGCTGCTACCCCTGCAATTATCAAATGAATGATACAAAATGCATTTGCAACCTTCTATATTATATTTTTTTACACCCAGCACAATGATTCTCATTTGTTTTTGATATTTCTTGGGGTTAGGGCAAAATTTTTGGAGGGCTCCTAGGCTAGTTTTGATCAGTCAGTGCTAATGAATCTTCGTGCAAAATTTGATGCTTTTATCCGCTCCGTAACAGTAATATCAATAAGCTACCCTACTAGTAGAACCATGATATGATTCAGCCTCTTTTGGGACATGGTTGCTCTCAGGTAGGACATTATTCGACGCAAATCACTAAACGAACGCTCACTGACTGCATTCGTAGCAGGCATATCAAGGAAGCTAAAACACATACTTCACGATCCAATTTTTCTTTTTGCGTTTGGGACGACAAGGCTTCCGCTATATTGGGTGCAGAGGATGGCAATGCTAGCATTTTTAACATAGATTCCGTGTGGCACTTGCTAGATTCGTGTTGTGCAAACTTTCTTGTTGTATCTTTCCAATTTCAGTTGAGAGAAACGCTAAATCCATATTAAGTGACCAGTTTAGTTTGTTGTGAGATCTTGCCTGCGCGCATGTAATACACAAAACAGCATCGCTACTTTCCAGATAGTGCAGCCAAGGCCACTTGTCAAACCATGATGGTTGAAAACTACGTTGCGCGGGTACCTTATTACCGAAGTTTCTTTTCGGAAAGGGATACAATCTTGGTTGGTGCGCTTGTTCAGGAAAGCTAGCTGAAGTTGCCATAATGAACTTGCAACAGCATGTAATTCACTAGCAGCAGCTGCTCAGCTGATTGAATTACATCAATACTGCCCGTATCATGAAAATTATAAGTTAATCTATATTTTAATTTATTTTTCTCATATGAAAAAGTGCAGCGGCCATGGCCGCTGCTGCCGCTGCAGCTCCTACGCCACTGCTCTTGGAGTGCAATGTGGGGACTATTTAATTTATGAGTAGTTGTTGCATCTTAGGTACTATATCCGCACTTCCACATAGATTATGGCAAGGTTTCCAATGTCCATTCTCATTTCGTTATTCAGTCATAATATTGTCCTTAGGTGCTAACGGATTATATGCATGAGATCAGTCAGTGTACTTATTTATCATCATTTTTTCAGAGCTTAGGGTCCTCAAATCGCACTTCCGTTGAATAGTTAGTGAGATACACCCACATACAAGATGCGTAACACGATCATCACGTGCCACTTATCGTCAGTCAGCCGTGCCCAGACCTAGCTGTTTTTTGATGTTGTAGTAAGTAATGTACTGACTTAGCATGCATTACCACATGTAGGAGTGGCTAGGTTGCACTAATTGGGATTATTAACATTCTATTGTAAAGGCGATTACACAAAGGAGTTTGCCACGAACACTTCTTAATATTTGTTTCTTGGACGAATGCCTATTTACAACAAGGATTCAATGGGGTATGCGGCCTTCAGGAAGAAGGGGTCGAATTAGGTTAATAGGTGACCTTACAATAACTTAATTCATCATACGGCAGGGGTGGATACAGGATTTTCGAAAAGGGGTGTTTACAGGTTAGACCCGCGATCGCAAAGCGGGGGAACTGTACGCTTCAGGGCCTGTATCCATCCCCGTACGGTGTATACTTACTTAATGATGAAGGTATAATACATCGCGGGGGGAGGAGGGGGTCGTTCATACCCCCCTCCCCCTCTGTTACCATGACTTCGAGACCGCGTCGTGTTTATCAAACTACGATATCAACCTCCTCGGAAGGTTGGTAATCCTATCGGTAGCATCCAGTGTAACTAGATCTCTTCAACCGAACGGTAAATTTTTTTTTGCTGTACACCGGGGTCCCCGGATGGACATATTTCATGACAATAGACGCATACCGCATTTATTTTTTAGTCTAAGCAACTTGGTGTTTTCCCATCGTCGTTGTACAGTACTAGTAATGTTTCAATACTTATATCTAGTACTAGTGCATGGGTGACATCTTGACAGTGTTGCTTTTCATATTCATCACATAGTTTTAATTCCCTCTGACCAGTACTCCTCATCCTCATAGTGTATATACTCTAGTAGCTTATGGTCAAAATGCTAATTGCGTCATTGCTTTAAGCAAAGCAGAGGTACCATAATGTCTTGGGCACAACATACATGCGTGCACAATAAACACTTGAAGCACATCAGACAAGAGTGTAACCAGGCCACCGTACCTCCTCACCATCACATGTACACAGACCATCACCTATACACTATGATGACATACCAGTACACCTCACACATGTGAATACTCAGCGGCAAAAATGGCTGGATGTTATATTATGACATAAGTAAATACAAACATTCTCTCTGAGAAATTTGGTGGGATATAGGTTTTGCAGGCAAATAGTATACTGGTGCAAAACGCAAGGAAACAAGTTTTATCAGATGGGAAAATGTAATAGTCCTATATTTAGCCCACTTCGACTAAGGCATATGCGGTTTCTGTGCTAAATATAATTACATTTTCCTTTCTGATAAAACTTGTTTCCTTGCTTTTTACACCAGTATACTATTTGCCTGCAAAACCTATATCCTACCAACTTTCTCAGAGAGAATGTTTTTATTTACTTGTTTCCTTAATTTTTTAAACACCCAAATAGGTACTTTTGCTTAATTAGACTTGATAAGACCGTATATTGGCTTTTAGGCTTTTGTGTATCAAAGCCTAAAAGCGAGTCCTCCAGCAAATTCTAAAGCTATTGGTGCAATTTTCATTGCTTAAAATTGTTCCTGTCCCGATTTATGAGTTCCCAAGAAGAAGCAGAAGCAGAAGTGACCCGCCCATTGTTTTTGGAAGGGGAAACGAGGACAGCATTATTTTTCGTTCTCGACAACCACGCGGTTCTACGACCTGAAACAAAAACGAATCGAAACTACTCAGTTTTGACTAGGGTGTGTAACCGATTTTCAGGTTTTTTAGGGTAATCGGTTATTCGCGATTACCTATTCGGTCGACTATGTACATACTTAGTAAAATAGCAGGTTACCGATTGCAGAATTTCCTTTAGTCGAAACAACCGATTCCGTTTTTCTTAGTCGCGATTAGTCGATATTCGTTTCCTTCATATGCAAAAATCGATAGCAAATCGATTACCCCTTTTTATATGCCCTACGCTTTTCCCGCCTGTACAAAGGCATACTAACGGGTTAAAAAAGAAACGGGGACCCGGCTGTAGGTAACCATCAGCCTCAATATACGCGCAGTGGGGCCCTGGGCTCGGCTATTTAAATATATACGCTCGCACTTTCTCTGCAGTATTATACATGTGCATTAACCAAACGCGCTATGTACTTTTTTGCACAGGTGACATGTGTCCAAATACTCGGTTCACTGGCTTGTTTCCAGACGTTCGGCCCATGACGTTCTGAATATCGTACATGTCTCGATTGGCAGCTTTGTCATATGCGTGGATGTTGGGTGTGAAAAATGTTATTTGGCATGTTGGGTGAGTAGTATAGAATTCTGAGTGTGACTGTGTGTTTTGTGAACTTGAAGTCATGGGCACCTGCAGAGGGGGGTGAGGGGCAGGGAGGCCGTGGCCCCCCCTTTGAGACTCAATGGCGCCCCACCCCCTACCCCTTCTAATCAATGCCTGTTAAATTATTTAACCCTGTCCCAGTGTTATATACCTCAGGCCAGCCCCGCCCCATCCGACGAGGGCTGGCCTGATGTGCTTGCGAAGTGGATATGAGTTTATTAACGGAATGCTGCTTATTGTAGCGATTGAAGCTAACGACAGTGTTGAATATTATAATTATTTGCGATAGTAGTTACATTTTTGTCTTGATTTTTGTATAACGTTGCATACTTATAATGTACTGAAAAATAATACTCTTATTCAGACCAATTTTTAGTATTTTTTGAGTTTATTTAGAATTCGACCGCCGATGTATGGGCTATTTCTCCATATGGTTATTTCCATCCATCCCGTGCAGATATATGTTAAGTTACGATATGAACTATCGTGATGTATCGCATATATTGCGATATATATATATTCTCGGTTGTCGCCCTAGACACAAGAGAAGACTTTTAAGTCTTAACATCTTATATTGAGTCGAACCTTGGTAATGCAAGTTCCGGCCAATTCATTGTGACAGGTCGACAAATTGATCATACAACGAATGAATGGCGAAGCAATGCCTTTATGTGTTCCTTTCCATGTACCATCGTCACAATTATATCAATGCACAACAAATACCATATGATTCATTACTTAATTGCAGGACCTACTACCAATTATATCTTTCAAAATGTATCAAGTTATAACAACTCCATTCGCTGTTCATTCCTGAACAATCAGTCCTACTACTGTATGGTGTGCTGCAGTACTGACCCATCTGTTCCTGCTGATTCGAGTGTGTGCAACATCTCCACTACCAGAGATACGAAGGTGATTGTCTCCCTTCATGGTCTACCTGGAGGTCAGATGTACTACTGCAGGGCAGCTGCTACTAACAATAACTCTGCGAGCTGCGCTATTCCAGTCATTGGAAATGTGAAGATGTACTTCAGCCTAGTGACAAGCCTTCTCCCAACTAACTCACCCACTACATGTAAGTGCACAGTAGTTAACATAAAGATGTATGCATGTGTTGAAGTAAAGAAAGAATTGGGGTTAGAAAAACATTTCTTGTAGTGGTTCTGGTGGTTCTTATTTAGGTACGTCTGTCTGAATGACCTGCAATGGTACACATCTGCGAAATAATTCCTGTAATAGTGCATTTTTGTCTGATTCAGCACTCTCTATTGCATGCACGTCTCAAAGCACAAGCATGCAGGTTGCATGTCGTTACTTAAATGACTCAATTCAACTTGCATTGCAAGGCTTCTGATACACCGTAGTAAATTAACAGTGCAGGTACATAAACAGTGTGTACTTAGGACTTGCATGGCAACAAACTGTTAGGAGCAGCAGTGAAGCATTAAATCTTAGTGTTATATTATATATTAATAGCCGTTTTTTCTTTTCTCCTAATAAATATTTTCCGCCTTTTGCCAAAGTAATTCATTATTCTATTCGCATAATCAAATCGATGCATGCAATAGATGTAAATGCAGCTGACTTAACATGAATTTCACATTTCCAATGAAGCATTCCACTGGATGAACTCGCGTTTTTACTTTTAATTTCTTTGCAGTGAATGCGGCCTCCATTGACATGTGGTACACTTTTATCGGAATAACAATTGCCATCTCATTCGTTGCGTTCTTCTCTCTGGGAGTGTTGCTGACCACGTGTGTTGGTCATGTGCTCAAAACGAAGTCCAAATTTACTCCCCATAAGCCTACCCTGGAACCATCTGTGTATGAGATGGTTGATACTGGTCAGAAGAATATCACATCTACATTTGAGGTGGAGGCCAATTCTGCATATGGAATTGTAAATTAATATGACACAGCTGACATTATACGTGTGCTATATATTAAATAGCTGTATACATTGTTGTCTGATGATCATATGTCATTCTTAGAGGGTTGTTTTTTTTTCATGGTAGCACTGTCCCTAGTGTGTCAGTTTCTCTTACCGTTTGTACCAATTTGTACAGAATTTGATCAGAATACCCATGCACCTACCATGGGACAAAATCATTGGTGTGGCAATGAGCAGGCATGTATACATAATTTGGACTGCTATTTCAATATCAAACCCATCAAATTAACAAGATAAATTAATCAATAACGACCTATATATGTATATACTTATACATCGGGAGCGATTTGGATGTTCCTACATGCACAATGGTGTTTAACTTCATTAAAAATATTTGCGGTGTTTAACCTATAACTCATTGTGCTCTCAACTTCACGGTTATGGCTTGGTAAAGTCTTTCTCTAAACGAAGGAGTGTTTACGAGATTATAATAAATACACGTATAACACTGCACAATCGAATAAAATTAATAGGACCATCCTTAATCACGTGGAGAGTGCATTGATTTTTTCGTCTATAGCTATGGTAGAGTTGTATTTTCTCATAATGTCGTAATACAAGTAAGATATGTGGCTCGCAAAACAGGTGTCGTTTCATGAGATGCTGCTAGAATAATTTTTGGTGATTTACGGTTCGAACCTAATGTCCAGCCGCAAACAGCCGTGAGGGCACTAGCAAAGCGAGGCTCATTATCTAATGTATATGTATGACTTCACATACAGTCCTTGTTAACATATTGTGTGGGAATTAATTACACTGTTATTTACATATACCTGGTGGCTAAAATGCAACGTTTTTTAAATGACTGCATGCAATCATTCCCAGTTGTATAACGGTGGTGCTTGAAAAAGCTCTGCAAGCTGTACTGTAAGAGTGCCCTTTGGACTTCCTCCAGTGGACACCCCGCAAGCTTCATCAAGTTCCCTTCATGTTGAGATGTCTGCGCCACTACAAGACCTAGCTCCTCCCCCCCAGGGTACCCCATTTCCTTACATGCTGCACTTCCACATTGAGACACTTCCTCTCTTGGACCAGTTTAGATGCTCCCTTCCCCCTCCACATAGTATACCCCTGCTGCTCCACAAGTAGATGCCACCCCCAATTCCACATCCACAAGTAGACACCATCTTGTGATCCTATTATACCATCTCATCATACCTGGGGAGGGGTCAGCTGCAACTTTGCAACTTTGTTGCTGTCCAATTGGACACCATGTCATTATCAGAAATTAAGAACATAAAATTCTCTATGAGAAAGTTGGTGGTATATAGGATTGGAAAGCAATAGTGGTGTAAAAAGGAAGGAAACAATGGTGTAATACGAAGGGGAAGTGTAGTAGTCCTATATTTCACCTATTTGTTGGACATTATGTTTTTGTGCGAAATATAGGACTATTATACATTTCCCCTTCTTATTCTACCCTTGTTTTCTTCCTTTTTGCACCAATATTGCCTTATTCCAATCCTATATGCCATCAGAGAATGCTTTTATTACTTGTTGCATAAAGAACGCTGAACAGCTCGAAAGAAATCTTTTGATAAGGCATGTGATACTCAATCACCTCAAAGGATTACACAATTGCTTTCGGCACTTTGTGAAGAAGAGCTGGTCGTTTCGCACTCATTGACATACATTAGAAAGGTGACACTGGACGAAGCGAAGAAGTTAATATTCAGTCCGTGTAATCAAAGTCAAAGCATATTTTGTACTATACCGCACCCTTCGAGTAGTCTTCATTAGAGTGCAATCGATTTTTTTTTCTGCTAGTGTCAAACGATAAACGTGATGGTCACCAAGTAATCAAGAGTGTTAACTCAATTTGGTAACACAATTCATAAGGTTGGAGATATTACATGTAAATAAAAAACCTTCTCTATGAGAAAATTGGTGGGATAAAAATGGTGGTGTAAAAAGCAAGAAAACAAGGGCCTGTAATAGTAAGGGAAAACGTCCTTGTCCTATATTTAGCACACGAACATAGTATATGCTACAAATGGGCTAAATATAGGACTATGACATTTTCCCTTACTATACAAACCCTTGTTTCCTTGCTTTTTACACCACCATTGCCTTCAAATCCTATGCCCCACCAACTTTCTCATAGAGAAGGTTTTTTATTTACATGTACTTGTAGTAAGCTAAACTTGCTCACACTGGAGGTTTATTGAAACCTAGGCTAGAAATCTGTCACACTACAGCATACGCTCACAGCTGATGGTATCACTATGAATAAATGTATGTATGAATGTGTGTGTAAGTAATTATGCATGTACCATATCTCATTGACTACCAGCCGCGGTTTCTATTCAGGACACATTTTCCAGTTTTAACTACTGCAGCAGGTACATGCATATGAAGTACCGCGTCCATTGGCAATTAACTGTTCCAACTGACCATTAGCCAGATCGTTGTCGCTAAAGTAATGTTTAAAACTGTAAAAGCATTAAATTAAAGCCGCTGGGAGCTAACAGCGCTACCCTGGCCACGCGAAGAGCTTGTACCCTCCCCTCCGCCGCTCCGCATGCGTAACCCCCACCCCCATGCACCCCATATTAACGCCAGATCTGCCAGTGCATGCTACGACCACATGCAAGGCCTAGCTCTATAATTCTTAGAGTTTAACATGTTCTGCTTATTTATAACTAAAATGTATGCAGTACTGATGCATGCGTTCCATCTTTATACTCTATTAGTGAGTCAGTTGTCCATTAGCAGTCCTTGTATTATAGCAGCCGCGATTCAGTATTTGGAGGTACATTTGTCGCCCTAGCGTTTCCAAGTCTGAAAGGACATATTTTCGATCATACGCGAGTGATATCCACTATATAATACATGTATAGTTGTAAATCATGCATCTCACGCCCGGAAAACTCACATGTTCCGTAAAACTGTAGCGCGATCAGGGTGATCGTTTGCATCCAAGCTGCTAATGTACTTGGCCACTGCACCAGACTTCGTGTGTAACAAATGTAAAATGCACTATGGATATCGAGTTTGGAGGTCTATAAATTATTTCGATGCATGCATGTCATCCGTCGACCCATCACATTATATAACTTCCATTGCCGTATAGGCAGTGGAGTTCTGTTAAGGGATGGGCGAAACGGCAAATTTGTCATTAATTAACCGAACTTCTTGTATCAGGATAATGCGGGTTTTGCCATTTTTATTACTATTATTTTTTATTTTTTGCTGTGCGTCGTTCGTAAAGATTAACGAACCGACCAATCAATAGCAATTCTACTGCTATCACCTAACAAGAGCAGAAATGCTACTTTAGGAAATATTATTTGGGCTTCAGGCTTTGGGTTTTGGGGGGGCCGAAGGCCCGCTACGCCCTTCAACTTTTCACCCCCTCTCCGAATCCGCGCTCAAATTGCACCCGTCCCTCCCTCCCGACACTCTTCATTGAAACGTACTAACTCGTCTCCCCTTAATAAACGCCATCTTGCAATTGGCTCTACGTGGGCGCCTTCGGCGCCACACTATCTCTCCTAGTAACGGCGGTACCCTGTATGAGTCATTTGATGTGGTGTCTGGTGTGTTGTTTTAAAACTAGTAAACCATGCAATAGCGTTAATACATGTACATCGTAAGATATATCGATTTGGATGATTCTATCCATAAGACCCATTTTCTCGTAGAACGTTCCATAATTAAAAGTTCAGTGATTTTCACGGGTGCAGGGTTGTTAGTGTATGATTATATTGCATACAATATGTATGAGACAATTTCGTGACTGCATTTTAATCGTTTTATTGTCCGAACGGTGGCGCTATCGATGTCCTATTTTCAAGACTTCACACATGTACTACACAATTCCTCTATGGTAAAAATGAATACATTTTGGGGTCTTGCACTTGCCGTGCCATTTATTGCAACGTCCGATTCCCCACAGGGTTTGAACCCGCCATCACTTTCGGTATGAGTAACCAAATCGCTTCAGATTCGGTTCGTAGGTCATGTACCTATTGATCTATTCGTTAAATTTTACTTCATCCGTTACGGAGATATAGCTGTGCAAAGTGCGTGTACCGTTTCCTGTTCGATTCGGGCAATCATTTAGGCACCCACCTCCCATACATTGAATTGCTTAAATTATTGGCGCATATCAAGTCCGTGCACACACTTTGCACAACTATATCTCCGTATGATAAAAAATCAACGAAGAGAACAAATCTTAAGTCTCTACCTATTGAAACCGCGACTTGGTTATACTCCTGCCGAAAGTTATGGCGGGTTCAAGCTCTGTCTGGCACAGAGCAAATGTAGCAAAATGGTGTGGTATGAAGTCTTGAAAATAGGTGTTTACAGTTCGGACGTTATAACGATTCAAACGCAATGCATGGATATTTATAACATTTGAGTCACGAAATTTTGTCTCACATGAGTGATAAGAATATAATAAAACTACGAGCAAGAATATACGTGCACGAATTTGTCCATTACGTACACATGTACATGCAGCTAAGTATACACCTGTTTGTCGATAAAGATGGATAAATGTACTTGTACTTACAACGTGAGGTGCCGCCATTAATGTTCCTGCAGGTGTGATGAGACAAAATGGTGTTGCGTCCACGCGAATTATTATAGTGAAATCGTATAATTAGCATATTTTGTGATAAGCATGTGGACAGGCATGCACATATAGTTCGTCCAAATCCATGACCGGAACATCAGATAGGTGACATTAAACTCTAATTTATTATTTTTAAGAATAGCTTGAATTGTGTCAGTTTAGCAATTTACTCCATTCTAGCTGTTGCTCACCAGCATACGTATTGTGACCATCTCCGCCCATAATGGAGTCAATATTAATACCCTGAAATTGTTCCATTTATATGCATAGATTTAATACACCAAATAATAACAGTTAGTAATAACGCTCACTGGTGCAATGATGTGAGCACATTGGCCATAGTTGCTGAATTCAGCGGCGAATTCGTCCCTGCTGTTACTAGCCATAACGGTTATGCTATATAGATGAAAGAAGAACGGGACCAATTAATAGAATAACAAAATAAGTTTATCAAACTGACGCTTTAGCAGCAATAGCAGGAGAATATAGACAAGCGTCTTTCGCTTCATTTCCAGCATCTGTAACTACAAAAAAATTACCCTGTCCATGAATAACATACATGTAACAGGAGTTAATTTCTATTCCTTAATCTCTAACGTGCAGCCTGCCCATAGTTTAACGCTTTTAACTTGGACACCAAGTATTTTAGCCTAAAAATGTAGGGGTGATGTTAGCTCACGCCATAATGCGCTCAGGAAAATCTTTTAAGGCTTTCTGTACCAGTTAAAGTTGGCGCAGGGTTCTTTCCCGACCATTCGCATGGTGTCACAACTGATACTCTATAAAGCTAGTATCTCCACTACATCCTACTCCTAATACTGCTGAAGCGGGTGCATGCAGTCTTTGAGGTAAAAAGCACCAGATATCTTTTAATATTAATCCAGGGAAAAATCCTTATTTAAGGATGTCATTATCCTTTAATAAGGATCACCTTTTACATTGCATATTTTTGCTAACCAAGTAAGATAGAATAAATGGTATTGGTCAATTGTATACTGATTAGCCTCCATAACAAACTTTAAATGATGTCAATATGATCAATGTCCATGTGGTAAAACAGGGAGGAAGTGGCACATCCTTATTTAAGGATTGACGCCATCCTTAAATAAGGATCACAACAGTAGAGATTATTGACTATAAAAACCATGATGGTTTTAAAACTCTTGATTTTCTCTGATAGCCAGTTGATCCAGCTATACTCACAACCTGATTCGTCGAAGAAATGACTTGCGGTTAGCTTTTTTACACCATAACACTTCAAAATTAATATCAAGCATTTATAATGACGTGTACTAATGTAGATGCTCCCTTCTGCTCAAACGCCAGCGTGCAGGACGTACCTTCAGAGATAATATATAGAAACGAATTGGAAACGAATCACGTGCGCCATACATTCGTAGAAAAAAACTGCGGGCAATGCTATAAGTGTTTACTCACACCTTTTAGAGTGTCAAAAGGGGCGGTAAAGAAGAACACGTACAGGGGTTTTTTTGGCTTGCGCTCGTCAGTATTGAACACAATAAGGTACGTTTACATTTAAAAAAAAAGAATAATGGTAGGATATAGTTTTTACGCAAAGAAAACGCAGTTTTCGTGGTATTTTACATCACAAAGATGCTTTAAAGGGCATTTATTCTAGCCTGTTTTTTTGTGGGACAGCCGTTTCTCAGCTAATGATGTGTATAAATCGAAAAGTAGCTAGTAACGTTGGTAACTGAATAAATTTTTGCATGAATAAGGTTTTGTTGAGAAAGCGCTTCTAGAATCGGCTGTATCGTCACATATAGATACGTGGATGCCTCCTTTTTGTGGGACAGCGTAGCTTTTGTTTCGTATCGAGAACTGTCGCGGAAGGCTCCAATATGTAAAAAACTGTTACCTATTTTGCATAGTTGTATTTTTATATGGTGTCTTCGTATAAAAACATGTCTAAAACTATTTTTGAAGAGATGGGACGAAGAAAATTTCGACTGTCGGTTCATCGAAAAAATGAAGAGCGAAGGAAAGCAGCATTGAGGCGTGTATCAGCATTGAGGCGTGTATCAGTTCCCAGTGATTTAATTACAGCGGTGCCAGTTGGTTCGATGACCATTCAAAGTTCGAAAGCAGACCTCCATCCTGTTGTTGAAAATCAGCGTATGGAGGATACTGGTCCATTTCTTGTATCTTTCCCACTATCAGTTTTTATGCTAAGTGAAGTGCATGCATTGGATGTCCTGTTGTCAAGGCTGAAAATGAAAACCCTCCCTTTTATGTATGTGGGTTATTCTTGATGGCTTACCCCTTTTTGTCTACAGAATGCACTTTACGCAGTTACAACCTACAGTATTGATGTCAGTTAAAGTTACAGCTGAGTTATAATGGTCTGCAACTGTCTTGGACAAGATGGTTATGCCTGAGCAGTTCCCTGCACTTGGTGAAGTCCCATCTACCATCTCAGCTGTTACAATAATAGCAGAGATAATATACAAAAAACAAAAAAAAACTTCACATATGCGGTGTCGAAGCCATATATGTTGCATGTAGCATTGTCCGCGTTAATTGGTGTTAATTGGGCTCGTTTCCAATCCCTCTATATATTATCTCTGGTACCTTAGCCTCACTGAAACCACGTGCACTGCATGTGGTTGTTCTGCCGCCGCTTTGGTCTCCTATATACGCCTACATGTATGTCATCCATCCGTACTGAGGAATTACACCCGTTGCTTTCTGTGGCACCCCTCGGTATCTAAGCAGGGTTGTTTAGCTTGATGTCAGCTTTCGAGTGTATGCAATCGCTTCGATCTTTGGAAGTACTGGTCAGTAAGTGAGCGTAGATTGTCGACGCCGCAAGGATATTGTTCCAAAGATCCATCTGACAGTGTACATTATACTCCTAGAAACCTGTCCTTAATTCCTTGCCATATGTCGCTTTAAATTGATTTTGCTTACTACTAGATCGCCAGCGGCAAATGACGGCTTCGCCGTATTTACATTGCATTACCGGTTTTTGAGCAAGCCAAACCTGTTTTAATCGCGGCAGTATCGCTGATCTACATGATCTTGAATCTAGTGAATCACTAATATAAAACAAAGCACCAAGATTACATCATTCTTCTAGAAAGCGGTCATCATCCTTATTTAAGGATGGCCATCCTAAATTAAACGTTAAAGCACCATTCATGATAAAACATGTGTATTGTGATTAGATGTACTTTTGTACTTCGAACCTTATCTGTTGCATTTTGCTGCGGTCAAATAACAAGTATTTAACGAGTGTATTCCTCTCCACCTCCCTGTTTCGTCTTTCGTCTTAATCGTGCGGCACACTACCCATCGAAAAAAAAATGAAAAATATGAGTTGCTTTTTTTATGAATAACGCAAGCATGAATAAACATAAGACTTTTCATTTGAGAGTGATACAACTGTTTGCTGCACGTTCCCTCAACTGTCAACACAGTGTCAGAAGATGTGCGTGTTACGGACACCCTGCATGCATGGGGACTGAAAGCCAGCCTCCTGGACCACATCTCATCATCAAGTTTACGGAGGGTCAACGCATGTGTGTTTGGTGCTATCATAACACCAAAAAAAAAACGCAGTCAGAAATCATATTTTTGTTCGTTGTGCATGTTTGCATTAGGCCCCAACCTCTTCTGTTTGATTGTTTTTAAATTTAAAAGTCTTTGGCAGTATTCATGGTTTTAAATGAATAGAATGGGGGTTTTAAAAGGATATTATGATATGTACCTATACAGCTAGGGTCTGGACTGTAAATCCAGACCCTAGCGCCAAGCAAACAACTCGATACACGATTTTAATTTTTGTATAATGGTTACGTCATAGCGCAGAGAGACCCTTCTACATGTACAACACTGTCTCAACAATTCCCGGAAAGGTCCGAGTCCTGATTACGATAATATTAGCAGTACGCATGATAGGTCCTGAACGATAGGCTTAGGTAGTTTAGGGCCTAAAATTTAATATGCATGATTTAGGACCTTTTAATGATCATGACATGGCATATGTTTTAATGTACGGTAACCCTTAGCAATTTATCTCATGTCCAGGCCCTGTATACATCACAACTGAGGAATATGATATGGTCTATGTATATAGGGCCTATAGAATGGAGAGTACAGGTACTAGTAATTGAGGACAGATTTACAATGTAATATAGGTGCATCGAAAGTTACTTAAGTCTACAACAAAGCTTAGTAGATTTAGTACTATGTCTGTTTCTGTGATTGTATCAAAACTACAACAAAGGTTAGTACTTATTAAGATTCCTACCTTAGCTTTATTCCACAAACCGCATACACTATACAATCCACACGAACACACGCTGCTAAGTACACACACACGCACACACGCACACACACACACACACACATAAACACACACATACACACACACATACACACACACATACACACACACACAGGCTGTTCATTCCACACACACTATTCAGTACACACTCCACATCACACCATTGATATAATCACACGCACATCCACACACTTTACTGTACACACGCAGCCAACCGCACACTAAACACACTGTTCTGTCCACACACACGCACACATTCACACACACAGACTGTTCATTCCACAAGCTCACTGTTCAGTAAACATACCACCCACGCACACATATTCCAGCCCACACCACACGCACTGTTCAATCCACATCACTTCATCGGAAGTTTCGCTTACAAACTTACATATAGAACTTGATCCCGTCTATGAAATCATTAAAAACACGCGAGCCGTGATAACGAGACTCCTGACGATCGGATCGTTTAGCTAGTTGTTGTAATCGAACGAGAAGACGAAAGTGATTAATTTCGTCGTATGTTTTATGTCGCAAAATCGCGCGGTTGTAGAGAACAAAAGAGTACTGGTACGTCCTCGCGTACCCAGTCCCAGAATTATCCTTCTTCTTGACCACGCATAACTTAGGATAGGAACACAATTAAAGAATGGTAAGTCGACCAATAGCTTCAGAATTGGCTGGAAAAGTGCCTACTGTGAAGAAATAGTCTATTGTATATTAATTGTATTGTTATACTAGGGCCGTACTAAATGCTACACGTATCTTTACAAGGCAGAATCTTGACAAGTTTAAAATTGTCAATACCAAATCAGAAAACTACAGGAGAAGTAGCAAATGATTTACAATCAACTACATGTGTACGGTTGGTGTAAGACGTATAATTAGAGATATCACTGCATGAAAGTTTGGATTTACAGTATATTTACTACTGTTCAAATATGGTGCAAATGTGTTGTAAATATTGTATGTGTGACATTTCCACTATAGTAAATGAAAGCTTTATATTTACTACTGTGTTGATGTCACAAATACCATATTTACTAACGCATTTGTACCACACTTGATCAGTAGTAAATATATTGTAAATTCCAAACTATCATGCAGTTATGAATTTATGAAACAAGTAACTAAAAACATTCCCCATGAGAAAGTTGGTGAGATATAGACAGTGGTGGTGTAAAAAGCAAGGAAACAAGGGTCTGTAAAAGTAAGGGAAAATGTCATAGTCCTATGATCATAATCTATTATCACACACTTCACTGCACACATGCCCCCAACCTGCACTTCACACTGTTCAGTCCACACACGCGCAACATCCACACATCTTAATAGTTTTTAGTCCTTACAAACACACATACGTGTACACTGTTCAGTCCTCATCAGACACACATATGCAAACACATTTCAGTCCACACACCACGCATGCACACTGTGCCGTCGCCACAGAAACACTGTTCAATCCACAACCGGCACACAATGTTTTGTCTACTCACAGGCGTGGTTTATTATGCCCAGACTTCCAAGTTAGGATTGCTTCCTACACATGCAGATACCATACATGTACTTGCATGTATTTGGGGGGGGGGGGGGGGGGGGGGCGCACGCCATTTTCAACCGTAACACTACATGGGGCACAGATATCATAATCCCATCATGCATGGCGCTGCATGAAGCTCAAGTCAATAATCAAATGGTGTTTCGAGTCGGACATGTCGGGATTACATGCATGCATACACATGTATATACCGAATAATAATACATGCATGATGCAATGTTATCACAGATAGTACGTGATGGTGATAATTAAAACATTGGACATTTTATCGACCGTTTTATACTGATTCCTGCCTTCCACTGAAATAAAAAAATCTGTTTTTTTTACGTGGTAGCCTATATAAATACATGTGGTGTTGAGAAAGAAGTGACTGATATACATGTATCAGATGAATTGTACTTTCCAGCTAACATTATTCAGTCACTCTCAATTTGATTCAGATTATTTTATTGTTGATAAAGAAGAAAGTAGTGAATCAGGTCAGTAAATGATATGCAACTTGTATGTGTACATGTATACTATTACATCACTCCAGATTCAGATGCAAAGCAAAGTGAAACAAATGTAACACAATGCATAAGGGAGAAGAAACCCGCATACATGAACTATAATAATGGTATTAATTTTATATAATATTAGATGGTCGGTATAGTTAAGATTAAAAGATTTGAATAACAGCATTATGGGTTATCATATTATTAATACTAGCGTCTGCTGCAAAAGATCAAGATGATTTCTATGCAAGATAATTAAGGTATTAATGTGTAAGCAATGTTGCATTTGCAAACTTTTCTGTGTGCAAATTTGTTACAGTCCTGCAGATATGCACCTGTTCAACTATATCAAAGCAGAAATGAATCGATTGAAAGTCATACCAGATGCATTTATTAAAAAATTTATTCATTGTATCCATCAACACACGGTCAGCCATAACTTATTGGAATAATTCAGGGGAAAACAAACTCTAATTTGCACAACATATACTGGCATGGAAGCAAGAGTGAGAAAAGTAACCTTCACATTCATGACAACCTTGGACCATCCAAAGTGCTGCCTTATCATTTGGTTAGTCATTAATGAAGTTGTAATTATGTACACTTACATGGTTATAAACATGCTCCTTATATAGCATGGAAGACTATGTACTTATCTGGGTACTGTTACAAATGCATATATGATGTGTGGATATGGCATATCATATGTCTATGAAGTTTTGATTCCTGAGGTGGGTTCAAATGTTTATCAAATTTTCCACCAAGATACACATGTACATGTAGCTTGTTTTTGCTTTGACCTACAGTTTTATACTCGGATGGATAAAAAGCATAAATTTTTGAGCTCTACTGGTTCAGAAAGTACTAAGCTAGCAAAGGCTGATGATGATGATGGAGTAGATGATGATGTTGATTCTGATAGTGATGATAATGAAGGTATCACAATGCAATTATGACAAGGGGTAATTAAGATATATGTTTTAATGTCATGTGTTTATCACTTCTTGTAAAATGTAAGATTCATTCATAATTATGATAGCCCTTAGTACATGTAGCAATGATTTATTCTGTCTCAGTTTAGTAGCTTGTTTTTAGCTATGTATGTTGTATTTAAAGCTCATTTTGGCAAAGTAGTATATTTTATTGTGTAATTTCTTACTTGTATAGGGCAATATAGTGGCAGATTTGGAAGCTCCTTCAAGCACCTCAAAGCACGTATTGACGCAGACAAGCATTACTGCTGCAATGCTGAAAGAATGAAAAACTCGTATCCGGTCTGCAAGAATATGAAAAAATTTAATGTTGGAGACCTAGTGTCTGTTAGAATCCCTAGAATTGATCGGGCCCGTACAGACACTAGACGATTACATGCAGAAGACTGGAAAAAAGCATATGTTTCATCGCCTCAGGTGTGCACAAGGAGTACTTAAATCCTGCTATCAGGAAAGTGATTCGGAGTTGTATCCTGGTTGTAGCTCATCAAATGATGCATGAAAGGTGAAAGGATGGAAGGATGAGAAACTCATTAGCTTGCATGAGGCTTCAAAGAGGCAGAACCCTTGTAATAAATTCTATGGAGGCAATTGCTCATGTCAGAAAGGCTGCTCATCGCCGCGATGTGGTTGTGGCATTAAAGGTAAACCATGCACTAACTATTGCCATTGAGGGAGGCCATGTCAAAATGAAGTGGAGCATATTACTCCTGGATGCTCATCCAGCAACAGCACAATTGAAGGAAAAGATGAAGCAAAGCTTATTTCTCCTGGAAGCGCACGAAGCAACAGCACAAAAAAAAGATGAAGCAGAACTTATTACATATACTTTGGAGGCTCACAGTACAAATCAAGAATATTGCTCATGCAAAAAGGACTGCTCATCCAGTCATTGTGGTTGTGTCCTGAAACGTAAAAAATGCAGCAGTCTTTTCCATGGAGGGAAATCATGCAAAAATGAAGCAGAATGTATTAATCCTATTTGGGTGTCTGAACTAAGTTTTAATTTAGATGACAAGAATGCTATCCTTTTAGGTGATTGGTTGACAGACAAACACACTCTGCTGCGAACCAAGTACTTAAAAGGGGATTTCCACAGTGTAAGGGATTAGATAATCCAATTTTGGGGGAAAACTTTTCATTTCCTATCCAGAGAGGAGAGGGTGTTGAAATTTTACATGTAGATAAATCCCATTGGATCTGTGTGTCAACAATTGGATGTACTTTTGGGGAATTAAATGTATATGACAGCCGACTTACCACTCTCTCTCCAGCAACACTTAAGGTTATTTGTTCACTTCTTCACTGCAGTTAAAGTGACGTGACTGTCAATATCATGCAATTGCAACAACAGTCTATTGGAAGTGACTGTAGGGTGTATGCAATAGCATGTGCAGCATCTTTATGCAATGGAGATGAGCCATCAGACCAGTGCTGGGATGAGAAAAAGCTGCGCCTTCATCTCCTTCAGTGTTTTGAAAGTACCTCTATGTCAGTCTTTCCAGCTTCAGCTGCAGAGGATGAAAGTTGTGCACAATGTACCACCACAATCCTAAATACCCTAAAGATACCAGTCTACTGCATTTGTTGCCTTCCATGGCACAAGGATGATATGATACAGTGTGGGACGTGTATGGAATGGTATCACCCAAGCTGCTTGTCTTTGCCTTACCACATTTTTAAGAGTTCTAAACCATGGCGCTGTTCACTGTGCTCGGTGTCTCGTGTATGGTACTGTACAATATAGTCCTTTTATTTGTACACGCGCATATCATCATGATACCAGTCAATGCATCGTTTCACATTTGATGTAATAAAATCATTCTCCGTTTAAATCATCGCTTATACATGTACATGTACATATCTATACTTTGCGCAAGAACAATCCCAGGATTGTCCCGATCCATGGTTTGCGCGGTCAACCCATGGTTTGTGGTACAAACCATGGATCCAGGGTTTGCGCAGGACAATTCCTGGATTGCGCAAATCCATGCTTCGCGCATAACATCTATTATATTTGTGTGATTAAGTCATTTTTACAAGAAACTGCTATCAGCTCTACATGTAGCTCACTTTTGCTTGCAGATTTGCTCTCGGACCGTACCAATTTTTACTCTCAAAACTGTTGTTCATACCCATATTTGCTCTCGAACCTGCTCGTACGCGTGAACCTCCCGAGCCATATAGTACATACGGAAAGTTCTATGAGATACTACGTTTATAACACTAAAACTGAAGTAACTGTATCTTCTGAAGTATTAACGGTATCAACTTCTTATTTTCCATATATCAAGACACACCTTTTCTATACTTGCAGACCAAATTTACTATTTGGATCACCTCCCTTCGAGACATGCAAAAGACGTTACCCCTAGGGGTTCAAAACTCTAATATGTTTTGCAAGAGTGTCCAAATCTCTTCAAATTTGGGGTTTACCCTGGACCGACCTCCCATACATCGGAAGCCTAAATCATTGGCGCGCATTCGAGCGGGAAACCGTGCACGCACTTTGCACAACTATATATCCGTAATGGATGAAGTTAAAATTTACTAAAAGAAGGATTCTATAGCGACAGGACACTTCTACGTTCACACCAAATTTGAAGAGATTTGGACACTCTTGCAAAAACATATTAGAGTTTTGAACCCCTAGGGGTAACGCCCTTTGCATGTTCCGATGGGAAGTGATTCAAATAATAAAAATTGGTTTGCAAATTGCAAGTATAGAAATGGTGTGTCGTGATATATAGAAAATAAGAAGTTGATAAGTTAACAGTTCAGAAGATATAGTTATTTCAGTTTTAGCGTTATAAACGTAACTCTACTGTTATCAGAATCTCCCATTATTAACTTCCATAAATATTATATATAAATATAAATTATGACAGTAAAGCGGTTTCGGTTATTCTGTGGATGGTTGCTATGAGTTGAACCGTACTGTGTGCATGTAATGTGCGATCTCAAACTGACCCAATTAATCAGTTCCTGTGATTACACAAACAAAGCGCAGTCACTAAATTTAACGAGGTCCGGGACCATGCATTCATGCAACTGTACGTTTGGTAGGTTTCTTTTTTGGCTTACCCATGGAGCGCCAATTTGATGGGTGCAAACTGATGCTTTGATTATGGCATTGTAGTGGATGAAAGCCACATCTGTGTTGGATCTCAATGCATCACGTGTTCTGCACGCGTCATTACCATACATGCGGAGTAGTCAAAAAAGAGACAAATGGCACTATAAACTTACTCATCGGTCATTTTAGCACCGTATCCTTTGAAAGTGCTCATGTTATAAACGCCAAGAATGTTAGTGGAAGGAACTAAGTTCGCAAATGCTTTTCAAGTGCTTTTCAACTAAATTGAGAAATAACATGTCCCGCAATGTAGTATCTATCTAATGAGGATATACATATATAGTACCATTGGTCATCGGGTGAAGTACCACGACATATTCGCCCTTGATGTGCGGGTGCGCAGCATTGTTGAGCGGAGCTAGCCCTGCATCACGAGTAGTATGTAGATTTGCTATAATATTATTAATTGTACATACCTTGCGGAAGGACGTTGTTCATGTTCTGCACGTCATGACCATCGGACGAACTCGCCAATAATAGAAGCGTTATCAGATATGGCATCATCATTCTAACAGAAAGGGTGTTTTTCCTCCTCCTTTATGTGGTAAACTTCAACCAGCTGAACCTATCACTCGCTTATGAATACCGTGTATTTAAAATTAATATGAAAAAAAAAATGATATGCGAGTTGGAGTCACAAAAGTGACCATTGTGTATAAACATATACGGATGTTCATGGTCAATCGGACGTTTGGAAGCTATAGATTCACCGGCCGACCTGGCGGCTGGCGGCTGTTGTCAGTCTGGCGCCGTTGCATTGGTCCCCAGCAATTAGGTTGAAGGCTGCATGCGCAGTACTCTCATGATCGCACAACAATTTATTCTGACCTTTTTGTACAGACTTGATCCTCAAAACGCACTCGAAGTGTTGGAGGCGGGGTGGGGGTGGGGTGGGGGTGGAAAGTGGGGGGCTTTAGCCTGAGGTGCTTTAGATTACGCGTAATCAGAGAAGCAGTTAACCGCCTAAGGTCACAGTAGAATGCGGCTGGAAACTAAGTTTACAATTAAAACTTACCGTCCGTATCTCTAAAATTGAAATGAAACACCTCATTACTATATACCAATGTTTAGAAGCTAGAATGGACTCAGTACGAACAGGAATTAATAATATGAAAACTTAGTTTTATGTTATCAGCACTTTACACGCATCCTCAAAGTCACTTTAAGCGTGAGATTTCCAACAGCCGCACCTCTCTTATTTATCTCTGTAGTAGGCTTACCTTCTGAGGGCGTCCACTGTACTTCATTGACGTATTGTACTTGTGGCTGTGCATGCATGTAGCTTTTCAATTTGCTCTTCTATGTGGATATGCATTCAAACTCGCCAACCCATCCAAGAGTTGTGTCAATAAAGGTCTTTTTAGTAACCAAAGTATTTGTTTAGAACATGACCACGTACCTTTGAAACGTTATAAGAATTTGTAGTTCTGTAGCTTTTAAACATTATATCAATCTCTGACCATGTATGTTGCTTTGGTACATTATGCCAATTTGTGGGCATGTAGCTTTGCAATTTTCTCTTCTTCATGAACATGGCTTCAGTTTGTCTTGTAAGAAGTCCTTTCTTGCCACTGATGAAATAGTCCTTAATTATTCTTCCTTGCCACACGGAACTGTGCTGCTGCAGTGGCTGCTCTAAACCATAGAGATTGTGCATACACAGCGAAACCGCTATCCGGAGACGGGTTGCAATGGTACTCCGTCTCTTCGAACATGACGGACTTCTACGTAAATGTAACGGAAACGTTTAGTGACGGTGCCCGTGTATGTACAATGGTAATCGACGAACGCTACAGCACGGTACCGTTCACATAGTTATTGACGTCATGGTCACGTGATATAAGTCACCTCCTTTCCGAATTCGAAAATGAGCGGAAAGCGACGTTACTGTCACCACAGTGGGGAATACGTGTGTAGATCTACATACTTGCGTTTCCCGTTCGTACATGCCTATGTATTTGTATAATGACCTTTTCAAAACTGCTTCAGAATCTGAGAAAGGTGCATGTGATGGTGTGTTGCTGCATGGATAGAAGCGGCGCGGTGCCTAAAACCCAACCTTACGTACTGACGGTACGACACGGTAAAAAACGAACCTCTTTAACCGTCGATTTACCGAATTAAGTAACGGATTATAGCGTATAAATGCAGGGCCGTAGCCTCCAGTCCGGCCAGTCCGGCCAGTCCGGCCATGCCGGACCGGTTTTAGCCTAGCCAACTTCCAATTATTAAGTTAATACTATAATTTATTAAATCCCTCATGGTCTCCCACCCTCGCTCCCACCAATGGCCGGACCGGTTTATTTATCGTGGTTACGGCCCTGAAATGATGTGACAGAGTGACGGGGAAAGAGACGTTACCATCCACTCTCAGTCTACAGACGGCCCGTTGAAATTGATTTCAACGGTATCCGCCTACATCAAAGGGACGGGTAAGGTCACGTGATGTGATGAGACCTTCCCGTGTCGATGTAACGGTTTCGCTGTGATATGCATTTTGAGGTGTCATGTCCCAAACTGCTGGGTTTAAACTGGATTCATACGATTTGGCGTACTCACGTCACATGCACGATGAATTTATCAGATTGATAACTTATGCTCTGGCCACGGTACGGCTTAGGCTGTATAGGCCGTAGCGGTTGCTACGGTCCTGAAATACGACAATAAATGTATATTACGCCTCGATGACAATATATGGCTTGATGTTACTGAAACGCGAACTTGGATGCAAACAAATTTGAACTGGTCCCGCGTTTGATACTGCTCAAGAAACTTTCTTTAAAAGCTTTTAAACACACGTGGCTAAATGCCAAATTGTAATGCAACCATGGGTATCTACTGTGAAGACACCAATCTGCCCTATAAAGAACCTTTTTTCTTTCTTTGCGCTACCAAATACACGCTTTGGAAAGGCAAATTCCATGGTAGGAGGAAACCAATTATTACAATAAATAGACTCAATAGTATTGCAGCTATCATAAATAGAACGGTATTGCAGCTACATTAATACAATTCATACTGTAATTAATAAAATGGATGTGGTAGGGTAAAAATATTGGTCCAGCGGTTCCGCCAGCCCTGTATACGTATCAAACGTACCAATACCAAGCATTAAAAAAATTAAGCCCATATATTTCCATAGTAAACCGAGCACCAATATGGCGGACAATAAATCAATTAACGCAATTAAAGCCCACGCGTCATGTGACCATGAAAGAGTTCTATACACGTTACCGTATGAGAGGTTACCGTATGAGTGCTACGGTTATTGCGCTTATAATTTACCATGCCCCACCCTTCATTAATAAACATACATACATACATAGATTAGGTTAGGCCTATTTCACGGAACGGAACGCAGGACTAAAACACGAAACACACGGAACGAAGCACTAAAAGTATCAAGTCACTGCGCACGCATCTCACGTGTCCATACTTGTGTGCGTGTGCGTGTATAGTTATACGAACTTATTATACTAAATGCTATGCTGAAGTTATACGCGATGTTGCACTGTAGTCGTTATACGCAACTGTGAATAGAGTATCCATACTCAAAGTTATACATGCGCGGGTAACAAGTGTATAACGTGTAAATAATGAATACTCGCGTTATACAGTACAGTACCATTTTTACACAGTGCTTATGTTGGATCCTTTGTGTGTCGTGTAAAATTTGTATTGTAGGCGTATTCGTTGGTCTTGTCTCCATGGCGTTGGATAATCTAGCATCTTTTAAATTAGGAGAAGGAGCTGCTTGGCGGCGCTAGCTCAAGCAGTGCGCATGCAAGCTGCAGCTAGGTCGATCCTTCACGATATTGGTGACTTTACATGAGTTAATGAATTCATATTCACACATTACGTTGGCAACTATATTTTCATACGATAACGTTCTCGCAGCAACAAATGTCTAAAAAAACTACAACTTAATATGTCCAAAATTACTGGCATAGTATATAAAGGTGGGTGTGGTCATAAAATGACGCCCACCACCTTCTCATTTCGGAGGTAGTCTGGTTCGTAGAACAGATGCCGTAGGGGAGAATTACCTTCTGGTCAATATCGTTAACCCCCTTGACGATCCAGCTTGACCAACTGCCGGAAAACCACTGAATCTTGTAGGCAACGATGGTTCCGTTAAGCACCTGAAGGTCAACTTGTGTATCCAGACTCGATCCCCATCGGCAGTCGGAGGTGGGTCCTTCCTGGACCTCCACACATGTCGCCTGATTCAAAGTATAGATACCAACGTCGCTCTGGCATAGCGCCAGTTGCACCGCATAATAACATACAAGTAAAGTAGCAAATGACATTTTGATTTCAGTCTCTTCAAACCCGCTGAACTAGTGTATCGGTTATCGTACGCGTTATATACAATAAATGAATTTCCTGTATTGATAACAGGCGAAATTGTTGCCTAACCATTTCCTGAGCAAGCAAGCGATTTCAATTTGCACGTTTAGAAAAACAGCTAGTAATAGTTCCATGCAATGTTAATAATACGTAGCACATAAAGACATTACCATTTTGTTGTGTAGGTTTTTGCTGCTCAATTACAGCTAGAATTTACTGTTAAAATCTACCCAAATGTGTAAAAGAGAAATGAGCTATGGAGAGATATAAACAAACAGATCAGGAGAGAGAAATACTGCCGGCTCGACGACATGCACGGGCGATCTATTTGATCAATGCTCGATTAGCTTTGGAAGTATGCGGAGTTATATGTAAGCTCTTCTATTGCTCCTTTAGATTCGTTGGATTCCTCGGTGGTTGTGGTGAACACATGCATCTATGCAATAGGTGAGTGTCCTTTACTATAAACATAGCCAAAGGATGTCTTGCATGCCGGTTGTGTGTATAAATTTTTATTTAATCTATACACTTTGTGATATACGTGTTTACATAAACAGGTCACATTTTCTTATGCATGACTGCTGCAAATTCCAATTTTAAAATCATAACTAGCAGACAGCTGTGGGAGACTTTGAGGTGGAAATGTAAATCAATGTGTTTATTAACCGTGTCACCGCGGTAATAGTTTACGCACCAGCATAAGCTATTACCTCGGACTATCATGCATGTGTAGTATAAAACTTGTATACTATACCCTCAGATTTGAACACATCTGAACCCTTAAAATAATACCGGATAATATTTAACATTCATGTTCAAGTTTCGAGCTATGAGATTGATTTATCAGTTTCGGTTCGCTATATATTTTTTGACGTGTGTGCTTTGTATTATATGCAACACGATACTGATGTCACGCGCTCCACGATTTAAATGTAGCCTGCAAGTTTATCTAAACACATCACATATGAAGGTCATCGAAAAATAAAAATATACCCCTGTGCATGATTTGGTTAAGAGTAGTACAATATTTACTAAGGACATTCACCTCGGGTATTGATGCATGGGTAAACAGCCAAAAGACTAATGGGCTGTCGCATTTACGTACAGCGTTAATCGAGCTAGCATAACGTTTTAATCATGTAGGCCGCCAGTGCATGGCATCTATAGCCGGCAGTATTTGCCGCTCATGATCTGTTCATTCATATCTCTATTATAGCTCATTTTTACCTTTACTATAATCATAGCCAAAGGATGCCATGCATGACGTGGTAGTGTGTGTAAACTTTTATTTATTTGTGATGTACTGTTTTAATAAACAGGTCACATTTTCTAATGCATGACTGCTGCAAATTCCAACTTTAAAATCATAACTAGCAGACAGCTGTGTGAGACTTTGAGGTGGAAATGTAAATCAATGTGTTTACTCTATTGACCAAGTATACCACGCCATTAGTTTATACACCAGTGCATAAACTATTACCTCGGACTATCATGCTTGTATACTATACCCTTGGATTTCATGAACACATCTTAACCCTTAAAATAATATGGGATTATAAATAGAAGGCAAGTCAAATAGGCAACATGCATGTTCACGTTTCGAGCTATGAGATTGCTTTATCAGTTTTTGACGGGTGTGCTTAGCTGAGTGCGATATATATGTACTTTGCAACACGATACTGATGTCACGCGCTCCGCCTCAAAGGTCCAAGTGTCCAAGTGTCTGTAGCATAGGGTAAAAACTAAACATGTATACACAAGTAAAGAAAAACATTCTCTAACGAGAAAGTTGGTGGAATAGGAATTGGAGGCAATGATGGTGTAAACAGGAAGGGAACAAGGTTTTGAGAAAAGAGTAATGAGACAAAAATCCTATATTTAGCACTTCATTTGGTTGTGTTACATCTACACGTGCTGCTGAATATTGGATTTTTGTCCTCATTAGCCTTTTCTCAAAACCTTATTCCCTTCCTTTTTACACCACCATTGCCTCCAATTCCTATATTCCACCAACTTTCTCGTTAGAGAATGTTTTTCTTTACTTGTTTCCTCTATTTTTATTTATTAATACTGGCAAGTGCCCCCCCCCCCCCCCCCCGGCCTCAATTACCGTCACGAGCAGATGTCCACTTTTGTTTGGGATCACTGTAAGGAACGCGGGAGAATTCTAACTCGTCGTCTCGTTGTTTAGCTCTTTTGTTTGCACAATTCTAAATATACGTAAATGTCACCATGGGGACGCTTCTATTTAACACTTAATGATTACATATGTCAGTTTTATGCTTTATTCATACATCTGATAATTGAAGATGTCCTTCCAGGAGATTCTAAAGCGATTGGTATAATTGGCGCTCTTTTAAACATTTCCTATCCGGAGTTATACTCACCCGAGAAGAAGAAGACGACGACGGCGATGACGACGACGGAGAAGATTTGGCCTGGGCACGAGGAAAAACACGAGCTTTTTTGTTCTCTTGAAGGAAACAGTTTGAATACTGGAACAAAACATTTAAATGAACGTCTTTGCCTTCTGGTTCGATAGGAATAAAGAGCTACACTATCCGTTTCTTGGTACGCGAGTTGTACGCGGGTCGCGTTTTTTTAATTATATTCACGACCCGGGTCAATTCCTATATAGGAACTACCATAGTAGTTCCTGAAAGCCTTGCATGAAGCATTTCATTTGTATTGTCGACACACATATGAAATCAGACATGAGATCTCTCGCATGTACGAAACACTTTCTCTGGAGCACATGTGATCTTTCTAAAGCTTTGCACGCGGTGTACAACGTATTCCAACGGTCAGTCGAACCTCATGTGGAGTAAACACATCGATTTACCATTCCATCTCAAAGTTCTCGCACAGCTGTTTGCTTGGCATAAATAAAGGAATTTGCAGGCAGCAGTTTTACATCCGAACGATTGAAATGTAGCCTGCAAGTTTATCTAAACACATCACAAATTAAGGTCATTGAATATACCCTGGGGATAATTTGGCTATTAGTAGGACAATATTTTCACCTCGGGTAGTGTTGCATGGGCACACAGCCATCAGAAGTGAACGAGACTAATGGGCTGTCGCGTTTACGGACAACGTTAATCCTGCTAGCCGGCTGTTCATATCTCTATAGCTCATTTCTACCTTTACTATAATCATAGCCAAAGAATATGCCATGCATGACGCGGTAGTGTGTGTAAAATTTTATTCATTTGTGATGTACTGTTTGAACAAATAGGTCACATTTTCTAATGCATTACAGCTGCAAATTCCAATTTAAAAATCATAACTAGCAGACAGCTGAGTTAGACTTTGAGGTGGAAATGTAAATCAATGTGTTTACTCTATTGACCAAGTATACCACGCTAATAGTTTATGCACCAGCATAAACTATTACCTCGGACTATCATGCATGTGCGGTATAAAACTTGTATACTATACCCTAGGATTTGAACACATCTTAACCCTTAAAATAATACCGGAAAATAATTAGAAGGCAAGTAGAATAGGCAACATGCATGTTCAAGTTTCGAGCTATGAGATTGTTATATACGTTTCGTCTTGCCGGCAGTATTTGTCGCTCATACAATGATCATAGCTAAAAGATGCCATGCATGACGCGGTAGTGTGTGTAAATTTTTTTATTTATTTGTGATGTATGTGTTTGAATAAACAGGTCACATTTTCTTATGAATGACTGCTGCAAATTCGAACTTTAAAATCATAACTAGCAGACAGCTGTGTGAAACTTTGAGGTGGAAATGTAAATCTATGTGTTTACTCTATTGACCATATCTACCACGCTATTATTTTATGCTGGTGCATATATTATTACCGCAGTCTATCATGCATGTGTGGTATAAAGCTTTTATACTACACCCTCGGATTTGAACCCTTAAGATAATAATAAGAAGGCAAGTAGAATAGGCAACATGTATGTTCAAGTTTCGAGCTATGAGATTGTTTTATCAGTTTCGGTTCGCTATATTTTTTTGACGTGTGTGCTCAGCTGAGTGTGCGATATTATATGTACTTTGCAACCAGATACTGATGTCACGCGGTCCAAGGGTCCAAGGGTCCAAGGGGCACGCGGTCCAAGGGTCTGTTGCATGGGGTAAAAGTCAAAACGTGTATACGTAGCATGAAGCATTTTATTTGTATTGTCAACTGTTATGGACGCGCTTCGCCTCCGCTTAGCTTGCACACCCCAACGATACGATTAACGGCAAATCTTTATCTTTAAGAATACATGCACGCACATCGCATGTAATCTACGCTAGCTAAAGTCTTCACTGCTTATTCACTCTCTGCTTCTACAACACTTTTCTCTCCTTTTATATATTCCGGTGCTACCCCGATCAGGGTTCACTGTCACCGTTTCACTGTATGGCACCCCTTTCATCCGTCCACACTCTTTAGACTCAACCTCCATCGGGTCATGCTCTGTAGACTCTCCCTTCTCTTCCTGGTCACCTTTGCTCCATGACATCAACACCTATATATAATCAGACATGAGATCTCTTGCATGTACGAATCTCTTTCTCTAGAGTACATGTGATCTTTCTAAAGCTTTGCGCGTGGTGTGCGACGTATTCCAACGGTCAGTCGAACCTCTAGTGGAGTAAAAACATCGATTTACCATTCCATCTCAAAGCTCTTACACCGCTGTTTGCTTGGTATAAATAAAGGAATTTGCACGCAGCAGTTTTACACCCGAACGAAAATGTAGCCTGCATGTTTATCAAAACACATCGCAAATGAAGGTCATCGAAGAAGAAAAACATATACCTCTGGGCATAATTTGACTAAGAATAGTATTTACTAAGGACATTCACCTCGGGTATTGAGGCATGCCAAAAGACTATTGGGCTGTCGCATTTACGTACAGCGTTAATCGAGCTAGCATAACGTTTTAATCATGTAGTCCGCCAGTGCATGGCATCTATAGCCGGCAGTATTTGCCGCTCATGATCTGTTCATTCATATCTCTATAGCTCATTTTTACCTTTCCTATAATCATAGCCAAAGGATGTCATGCATGACGCGGTAGTGTGTGTAAATTTTATTTATTTGTGATGTATGTGTTTAAATAAACAGGTCACATTTTCTTATGCATGACTGCTGCAATTTCCAACTTTAAAATCATAACTAGCAGACAGCTGTAGGTGGAAATGTAAATCTATGTGTTTACTCTATTGACCATATCTACCACGCTATTATTTTATGCTGGTGCATATATTATTACCGCAGTCTATCATGCATGTGCGGTATAAAGCTTTTATACTACACCCTCGGATTTGAACCCTTAAGATAATAATAAGAAGGCAAGTAGAATAGGCAACATGTATGTTCAAGTTTCGAGCTATGAGATTGTTTTATCAGTTTCGGTTCGCTATATTTTTTTGACGTGTGTGCTCAGCTGAGTGCGATATTATATGTACTTTGCAACCAGATACTGATGTCACGCGGTCCAAGGGTCCAAGGGTCACGCGGTCCAAGGGTCTGTTGCATGGGGTAAAAATCAAAACGTGTATACGTAGCATGAAGCATTTTATTTGTATTGTCAACACATATATATAATCAGACATGAGATCTTATGCATGTACGAATCTCTTTCTCTAGAGCACATGTGATCTTTCTAAAGCTTTGCGCGTGGTGTGCGACGTATTCCAACGGTCAGTCGAACCTCTAGTGGAGTAAAAACATCGATTTACCATTCCATCTCAAAGCTCTCACACCGCTGTTTGCTTGGTACAAATATAGGAATTTGCACGCAGCAGTTTTACACCCGAACGAAAATGTAGCCTGCATGTTTATCAAAACACATCGCAAATTAAGGTCATCGAAGAAGAAAAATAAATACCCCTGGGCACAATTTGACTAAGAATAGTACAATATTTACTAAGGACATTCACCTCGGGTATTGATGCATAGGTAAACAGCCAAAAGACTATTGGGCTGTCGCATTTACGTACAGCGTTAATCGGGTTAGCATAATGTTTTAATCATGTAGGCCGCCAGTGCATGGCATCTATAGCCGGCAGTATTTGCCGCTCATGATCTGTTCATTCATATCTCTATAGGTCATTTTTACTTTTACTATAATCATAGCCAAAGGATGTGATGCATGACGTGGTAGTGTGTGTAAATTTTATTTATTTGTGATGTACGTGTTTAAATAAACAGGTCACATTTTCTTATGCATGACTGCTGCAAATTCCAACCTTACAATCATAACTAGCAGACAGCTGTGTGAGACTTTGAGGTGGAAATGTAAATCAATGTGTTTACTCTATTGACCAAGTATACCACGCTAATAGTTTATGCACCAGCATAAACTATTACCTCGGACTATCATGCATGTGCGGTATAAAACTTGTATACTATACCCTAGGATTTGAACACATCTTAACCCTTAAAATAATACCGGATAACAATTAGGAGGCAAGTACAATAGGCAACATGCATGTTCAAGTTTCGAGCTATGAGATTGCTTTATCAGTTTAGGTTCGCTGTATCTTTTTTGACATGTGTGCTTAGCTGAGTGCGATATTATATATGCACTTTGCAACACGCGATACTGATGTCACGCGCTCCCTCTCAAAGTCCAAGTGTCTGTAGCATAGGGTAAAAAATAAAACGTGTATACATAGCCTTCCATGAGGCATCTTATTTGTATTGTCAACACATATATAAAATCAGACATGACATCTCTCGCATGTACGTATCTCTTCCTCTGGAGCACATGTGATTATTCTAAAGCTTTGCGCGTGGTGTGCGACGTATTCCAATGGTCAGTCGAACCTCTAGTGGAGTAAACACATCGAATTATATTTTTACCATTCCATCTCAAAGCTCTCACACAGCTGTTTGTTCGGTATAAATAAAGGAATTTGCAGGCAGCAGTTTTACACCCGAACGAAAATGTAGCCTGCATGTTTATCTAAATACATCACAAATTAAGGTATCGAAAAATAAAAATATATCCCTGGGCATATAATTTGGCTAAGAGTAGTACAATATTTTCACCTAGGGGAGTGTTGCATGGACACACAGCCATCAGAAGTGAACGAGACTAATGGGCTGTCGGCGTTTACGGACAACGTTAATCATGCTATAGCATAATGTTTAATCATGTAGGCCGCCAGGGCATGGCGTCTAGCCGGCAGTATTTGCCGCTTATGATCAGTTCATTCATATCTCTATTAGCTTACCTTTCTCTTTGCGAAGTTAGGGTGATCTCTATACAACAGTATTTACTGTAAATTAGGAGATTCTACGGGCCAGATAATGAAATTGAAAAGTCTTAACAACTTCTTAATGAAAAACATGCACTAATTTTGTATTTTTGTTATGGGGGATGAGAAATCATATAATATTACGAGGCTCATTTCAAGGCAAACGGGTATACCATTAGCCCAGACCGGACCCTACGTACCGAAGTTGAATCGATTTGACGCTTCTACCTGATGATGTGACCGTTTATAACCATATGGGGTATTGGAACTTGCAACGTCCGTTACCCCACATGTGTAAGACACAATAAAAGATTTACACACATAGTAATGGTGTCGTATCTTGAGTTAAAAACAGGAACCCGATAGCGTTAATATTTCGAGAGATATATCGTTTTGATTTTTATGCAACATATATAAATCCACAAGGCCCATTTTCCCATAGAACGTTCCACATGTATATGATTCGGAAGTTTCGTTAGAAGATTCCGTATAGGATTTGACTCTGAGTATGAAATCATTAAAAAAACGCGACCCGTTTATTACGAGTTACTGACGATCGGACCGTTTAGCTAGTTGTTGTAATCGAACGAGAAGACGAAGGTGAGTAATTTCGTCATTTGTTTCAAGTCGCAAAAGCGCACGGTTAGATAGAACAAAGGGGTGCTGCCCGTCCTCGTACCCATCCCGGCTTTTTGACCACGCGTAAAATGGGATTGAACACATTTATGGAATGGAAATTTCAGTTACAGAATTTGCTGGAGGAGTGCGTACTGACTGTGACCAAATAGTCGATGGTATATTTTGATATATTTGGGCCATAACTATACAGAAAACTACATGAGCAGTAGCAATCAACTAACATGTATACGTCAGTATAAGACGTATAATTAGATATGTAAAAAATCTATGAAACAAGTAACTGAAAACATTCTCTATGAGATGGTTGGTGATATATAGGATTTGAAGGCAATGGTGGTGTAAAAAGCAAGGAAACAAGGGTCTGTAATAGTCAGGGAAAATTTCACAGTCCTATATTTAGCACACGGACATAGTCTACAAACGGGCTAACATGAACATAGGATAATGACTTTTTCCCTGACTATTACGTACCCTTGTTTCCTTACTTTTTACACCACCATTGCCTTCAAACCCTATATATCACCAACTTTCTCATATAGAATGTTTTTAGTTACTATATATTTATAAAACGGAGCGACAACGCGGCCTATTTGATGTAAGCTCGATTTACTCTGTGGGTATGCGTGATTCACCCATATTGGCGGGGCGGTGTTACTACACCAGGTGGTGTGCTTTCTTAGAATTTTACTACTCACAGCCGAATGACGTACTTCATGCTGGTAGTGCGCATATTTATATCGTTGAATAAACGTTGTAATGTGTTTAGATAAACAGGCCACATTTTCTGATGGATAACAAGTTGACATCTGTGTAAAATCTTTTTTTTCGGGAGGGGGGGGGGGGGGGGGGGGGGGGGGGGCGGGCGGAATGTAAATCAACATGTTTACTCCACTGGTCAGGCTAACCGGTAGTAGTTTAATTATGCACCAAGATAATCAGTGCTTAGACTTTCATATGCGATACAAACTTATATGTGATTTAGGCCGACTCATATACCTTCGGATTTGAAACCATTAAAATAATTCGAAACAACATAAGGTGTGTAGCAACGTGATGTAACGTTTGTATTGCTCAGCTCTTGTTCAATCTTCGAGATTTTAAACATTTTGAAAACTCAGATCGCCTATTCATTTAGCTTAGCTGAATGCGATATTACTTTGCAGACGTTATATGTGCTCCCCCTCTAGGAAAAAGTTTAAGGATACCGATTTGCTTTATATAGCACGGGTAAAAAATAGCCGTGACAATTTTTATTTTTATTGTAAACATCATGGTTGTATTAAAACCTTCAGACGTGCGATCGTTCACATATATGATATGGCTTATTCGGGAGCAGCTGTTGTCTTTCTACTGCTTTGCGTGTGGTCTGTGACCTATTCTAACGGTCAATCGAACCTCGTGTCTTATATACAGAGACAAACACCTTGTGTCCTCTATCAGGCCGGACCTTCGTATGACTGTAGGTGGCTCCTCTTCATAGCAAAAGGAGAGGTGGTGGCTTACCAGATCCTGTGGAGCAACAGTGGCCAGTGGTCGAGCTGGTACGTGTCTGGAATCAACGACATCGACAGCGCATTTAACGTAAACTCCATGCCATGCTCGCTGCCAGTAGTCCCAAACACGCTTCGACGGATGTGGTCGTATTTTTACAATTACACACACAACTACATCCTTTGCCAACCTCTCGGAGCAGCGGTAAATAAATCATGGCAATTACCACTTTACACATCCAATTGCATCGTAACTACGCTAGCTACATATATGTCGTCGAGCCCATCAATTGCAAGGACTCCAGTCAATATTATTCCGTCAGCTACGGTGACATCAGCAAATGTGAATAAAGTGACGGCATTCGGAAGTACTTCAGGTATAGAGATTCCAGTTTGATGTTTACTCATATGCCAGCATTGAATTGATTTTTCCGCGTTAAATGTTATGCCATTTGCACGCAGTAATCATGTTCACGATGTTAAAACATATCACCAAACAGCATATAACTCAAATGTATTTCTGATGTTGGCATGAAAGTCTGCACAAATAAGCCCTCACATTTGCCCTAACTTACATGTAATATTATTGTTATTGGAATAACAGTTGTCATCTCATTTCAGAATCTCGCGTACGTTGGCGATATGCATTATTTGCAAGATTCAATACGCAGGCCACATTAGCTGATGCATAACAGTTGCAAATTCCATTGAAATATAAAACACAGATAGCTGTGAAAAATCATTGAGGTGGAAATGTAAAACAATGCGGTTTACACCATTGGGTGAACTGAAAGAGTTTATCGTCGGCATAATCATTTCTGATTGCTTGTCCCACGTCATTTTGCTGAATGCAAAATAATGTTGAAAAAAGGTACTTATAAAGTGCTCCCATGACAGAGCTTACCATTTGAATTGCTGAATGGCATTCCTAGGCAATTCTCCAGTACTGATGCCTGTACATTAATCCATTTTGCATGCAGTAATGAATACATATGATGCGTCATTCATTTCTAAGCGCATACCGTGTTTATTCCCCCCTTCATGGTACCAGTGAGAAATATTTATAAACACATTTCTCTTGTATAATAGTATCAAGTTCTACATATATGAGCTCCAGTCCTTGTGCAGGAATAAATACATCAACCGATACAAGTAAGATCTTAAGTTGTGCAAAATGTGTAAAAAAATAGTAAGCATACCCCCCGCCCCCCCCCCCCCCCCCCCTCCCTTTATATCCGACATGATAAGTGTTTTGCTTATGCAAGTAATAGCTTCGCGACAGGACATCAGAACATGTGATAAGGAGCGTACAGTTATCAGTAATAACATTAACGCATTTAATTTTTTAATATTGTATGATTCCAACAACATAGCCAGCACCATGTTGGAAATGTTCTCTTTCTCTCCAGTAAACTTCAAGTCGATATTCTCCCTCCAAAATATCATTGTTATTGGAATAACAGTTGCCATCTCATTTGTCGTGTTCTTCACCTTGGGTGTGTTGGTGGCTACGTGTATTTCTTGCATGGTGAACGCAAGATCTAAAGCTACCCCAGTTGTACTTTATAATAAGCAAGGATGGCCGAATGCTGCAAACAAGATGGAGGATAATTGTGCTTACGAAAGTGCAAGAATTATATCTGGGGGAAATGCATCAGCTGAACACAACGATTATAATTAAGTGGATGAAATGAACGAATGAATTGTCTGTAGTAAGACTCAGTTTAATTTTTAGAAAACAAGCAAATAGTGAATACTTGAATTGAACATGTAGTTTAAATGCTATCTGATTTGTAACGCGGAATGACTTCATATGAGCACGTAACGTAATTATACTTAATGTTTTTTCGGTGAATAGCAGTGTTTTAAATATACTTTTTGCACTTGTTTCCTTCTACATATGAAACTAGTCGTACTATCAAATAATCTCTTCGAGAAAGTTGATCTCATTAACTATCGGGAACAAGGATGACTAAACGGAAAGAAATAGCTCACTGCTAAAAATAAAGAGTATGATTTAATCTATTGAAGATTAAACAACGATCTAAAACGATTTAATTAGATCGTTGTTTAATCTTCAATAGATTAAATCATACTCTTTATTTTTAGCAGTGCTACACCAGCGTTATGTACTGCAACAGCATCTTATAATAGTGATAAATATTTAGCCCATTTTAACATACATGTATCAGGCAACGTTGCTCGAAGCAACTTTAAATTGCAATTACCTGCCATGTCCCTGAGTATGGAAAACATTCACTGTACATTTCTGGAGGCAGGTTATAGCAATTATATGTACACAAGGCATGAATCCCTCCCCCTCTAATACACCATTTACTGCCATGCTACCTAAATATCCAAGACTCGATCCTATTACAGTCAGGAGTATTTTGAAGCCTGCATGTGGTCTTTTAGTTCAGGAACTAAACGATTGGTTTTTTCAACGCGATATTAAACAAATTGCTATCTTGGAGTCGCTGTTAATGAAGTCTGCCAATGGAGCTAGTTGGTTGCAGGATCTTTCAGATATGAAAGAAATACATTTTTAGCAAGGACGTTCGTGTGGATAAGCTAGAGAACAATTGAGATGTACATGATTCGTGTGGAACTATCTGAAGTTAAGAAAGTTGCCGGCATTAGAACCATTTGTGATGCCGTGGCACAGCATGTGAATAAGAATCTCCTTTCTGAGGTGCATTTGCTACTTCGATTGTACCTCACAACTCCAATAACATCAAGCACCTCAGAAAGAAGTTTTTACATATCCTATAGGTCAAGCATGAGTGAGAAAAAATTGAACCAATGTTTCTCATTACATGTTCACAAAGAGCTGACAGAAACCCTGAATGTGGTTGATATAGCGCGAGAGTTCATTGCAACAAACGACGAACGAATAAGATACTTCGGCAAATTTTGAGATGAGCTAGTGTACGCGCAAATCTGTAATGAAATCATTATCGTGTCAAACTTCAGCCCCCCCCCCCCCCCCCCCCCCCCCCCCCCGAACTCAGCTTCCGCCGCCCCTCTACGATAAGGTGTCCGAGTTAATAGAGGAAGGTTAGGCACTCTTGCTCGAGAGGGAAGCGGAGAGGAAGGCGCTAGAGAGGAGGAAATGGCATATGGACGAGCAGTTCCAGGACTGTCAGCCGGCAAAGGATCTGGACAACGCGCCGCTACGATTCCAACTCCGAGACTATCGGGACCGTGCTATGGTTGTGGCAAGCTCGGGCATATCCGAAAATGCTGCCCGAAGATGTTATCCGGTACTAGTACTACCGAGTGTTTAGTTTAGGCTAGGCAGCGTTTAAGTTAAGGCAAATGCACGCGCCCAAACTGCAATGTAGTTTTTAACAAGCACCACAACTATGAAATTTAAACACATGAATACATTATCGAAGGATATAAAAACATACCAAGTCTAGCAGGATGATACAGCCGGGTCTATAGTGCAGCAAAGCTCCGATGCTCTTTTCAGTGCTTGTCCAACCTATATTCGATACTATACTGCTCTACATACTTAAACGGTACAGCTGTCGACCACCCCCCCCCCCCCCCCCCCCCCCCGTTTATGTTAAAGGCACTACACTTGCAGCAACAAAAAACAAAGGCCTTGTTTTATTTGGGAGAAATTGTGCTGTGGCTTTTGTTGCAAGCAGCTAGTGCATATCAATTATCCAACGTATACACTGCCTAAACTAACGGTTGTAGTCGACCAGCCCCACCCTAGCTGTTTATTTTAAGGCAGCACTTACGTTAATTCAGGTGATGTGGCTTTCGTTGTTAGGAGTGCTTATTCAACCTATTCGACACTGCACGTACTGCCAAAACCAAAACGGTGCCCCGCCCTGTTTATGTTAAGGCAGTATCTGAAAAAAAAAAAACTTACTTTAATGCAGGAGTAATTGCCCTGTGGCTATATCTATAGTTCTTACAAGTAAATAAAAACATTGTCTCTGAGAAAGTTGGTGCATGCGATATAGGTTTTGCAGGCAAATAGTATACTGGTGTAAAAAGCAAGGAAACAAGTTTTATCAGAAGGGAAAATGTAATAGTCCTATATTTAGCACACTTCGACTAAGGCATATGCTGTTTCTGTGCTAAGTATAGGACTATTACATTTTCCCTTCAGATAAAACTTGTTTCCTTGCTTTTTACACCAGTATACTATTTGCCTGCAAAACCTATATCCCACCAACTTTCTCAGAGAGAATGTTTTACTTGTTTCCTTAATTTTTTTTGACACCCAAATCACTGTTGCATCGCAGGTTTCCCCCTTTTCATTTAACCGATTTAATTCAATCCAGACGTATTGTGAAAATTTTCTAGGAACTTTAGCTTAATTAGACTTGATAAGACCGTATATAGGCTTTTAGGCTTTTGTGTATCAAAGCCTAACATCGACTATGGCGAGTCCTCCAGCAAATTCTAAAGCTATTGGTGCAATTTTCATTGCTTAAAAGTGTTCCTGTCCCGAGTTATGAGTTCCCAAGAAAAAGCAGAAGCAGGAGACGACCCGCCCATTATTTTTGGAAGGGGAACGAGGACAGCAGTATTTTTCGTTCTCGACAAGCACGCGGTTCTACGACGTGAAACAAACACGAAACTACTCGGATTTGACTTCTAGATCGATTGCCGCAACAAGTTAGACGACCCGATCGTCGGGAGCAAAGCTACGGTAGGGTCGCGGGATTTTAATTAAATTCATAGTCGGGGTCAAACCTATATGGAAGTCTCTAGCGAGACTTCCGACGAGTGCTTGTTCAATGGACCTTTTGCCTCTGACGTCAAAAAATTAAGTGATCATGTTTGACAAAACATAAGTCCTTATAGAAATGCCTAACTATATTCCAAAATGAAGTTCCTTCGCCAGTTACGGTGCAGACGTTACAACGCTCACAAGTTACCGGATGTTGACCCCCTAAAATTGAAAAACACGACTGCGCATGTCTCATTAGCAACTTCCGCAATGTTTCGCTGTATAGAAATCCCTTACAAAGCTCCATCGTGAAATAGAACAAAAAATAATTTAGCTCTTAATGGGCTTCCCAACATCTATATGAATTAGAGATGCATTTGTCTTCACCAGGTGACACATTCACCTTAATGACACTTTAAAAGGAAAAGCATGTCGGAGCTATGATGATGAAGTTATGCCATTTTAAAGTTGCCCCCCCAAAATTCATGTGTGACGTCAGAGGCAAAAGGTCCATTAACCTATTCGATCCAATACTGCTCTACTCACTGCCTAAACTTAAACGGTGCAGCGGTCGACAACCCCCCGTGCTTTGTTTATGCTAAGGGACTGTACTTGCCAACAACAACAAAAAAAAGCAAAGTCATTGTTTTATTTGGGAAAAATTGCTCTGTGGCTTTTGTTGTAAGCAGTGCTTTCTGTGCTTATCCATGACCCGACCTATATTACTGCCTATCAGGAACTACGGTAGTACGGTAGTATATATATAGAAATTGACACGGGTAGTGAAATCATTATAACTCGCGTACCAAGAAACGGATAGTGTAGCTCTTTGTTGCTATCGAACCAGAAGGCAAAGACGGTCATTGTAATGTTTTGTTCCAGTTTTATAACTGCTTGTATTAAGAGAACAAATAAACTCGTGTTTTTCCTCGTTCCCAGGCCAATTCTACTCCGTCGTCGTCGTCGTCGTTGTCTTCTCGGCCGAGTACAACTCGGATAGGAATGATTTTAAAGAGCGCAGCCAAGTTATACCAATCGCTTTAGAATCTCCTGGAAGGACATCTTCAGGTATCAGATATATGAACAAGTAAATAAAAAACAAGAGAGTTGTTGGTATATAGGATTGACCAATGGTGGTGTAAAAAGCATGGAAACAAGAGTGACAGAAATTTTACTGAAATAGGCCTATATTTAGCACAGTCACAATATAACAGCGCATGCCTCAGTAATGGGCTCAATATAGGCCTATTTCAATTTTCCAGTAAAATTTCTGTCACTCTTGTTTCTGTGCTTTTTACACCACCATTGGTCAATCCTATAACCAACAACTCTCGTTAGAGAATGTTTTTACATAAGTTTTTTTTTTCACCCTGTCATAGCAGTATCGTAGTCAATGAAATGTAGGAAGAGCATATAGAATTTGGACGATCCCCTTTATCTCTTAATACAATAACAAATAACTTTAATAATAATGTATTCATGTATGCAAATTATAACAAGATATAACCCTGGTTAACAAACTGTGATAGCTGATGCCTATCCTTTAAACCTTTTTTTACCAGAATTAATTGGTAACAAATAGTGAACAGGGTTGGCAGAAAATGCTATCTTTAGATTGGCTCTAAACATAAGTGTTGATAAGCATTGTTGTACAGCATCGTCTACTGTCTTTAGTCATTTGTACCAGTGGAAACTTAAAGTCATCTCTAGGTCTGAAATGTTGTGTTAAGATGATTTTTTTTTCATGAGCTGTGAGAGACTGCAGCAATTGTTCACACTGATTCCACATGTCTGCATCTAAAAGGCCATCGTTATCATCATGCAGGGTACAAGACTTTTTGCAATATCGTTTGGCATAGATAGGGATGTTATGACAGAGGGAGATACTACACTGCATGGCTGAGCTAGTTGACAATGATGAAGGTGGAAGAACATCAGACGCATTTAACGGTACTGGAGAGTCAATAAAATCACGGTGGGCAATCTACCAGGTAAAATAGTTGGTGATTCAGACCACGGAAAAGAAGAAACACTTACAGGACACGATGGTATGAGAGAAATAGATGGATTCCTAATTGACGCCGTCGGTTCAGAAACAGAACACATCGGAGGCAAAACATGTGCAACTGACGAATCCGGCAGAACTGAGTATTGCAGGATCATCAGTGAGAATAGAACAAGGGAATATTATTTTATTAATTGATGCTGTATATATGTATATATATATATCGTCATCCGTGAAAAAAAGAAAGGACTCATGAAGCAAGGAATCAAAAACATTATCTAAGTACTAGAGTTATAAATGTTAGTAAAAATTAAATACACCTTTTTTTTTGCACCGTCAACAGTATGACCCGGCTGTTCTGTACATAGGTGTACTCATTAATACACACATGCAACCAACCTGCACATTTTATACCACCAATGTCTCTGAATCCTATATGCAACCAACTTACTCGTAGAGAACGTTTTTATTTGTACTTGTATACCTTGATCACGCGATGCTATCCACGTAAATTCCATGAAACCAGCCCCACTAACAAAATCGATCCGGTCCAGAAAAAAGGTCTCCCCAGTCCGTACGGAATAACAACTCACATCAGTGTAACGGATCTGGCAAACAGTAGTAGCTTCCTTTGGTTATATATACTGGTAATTCTGTGCTACAATACACTCATAAATAGGGTCAACTACCGATAAACTTTGCCCTTACTGCTTACCGGCTATTCCACATCAGTTGTTCATTACCGTTCAGTAACCGATAACTTCTTACCGAGTATTATCGGTAACAGTCCGCTTAATTGCTATTTCTTGTACCCAAGCAAATAATTATTACAGATGAAATTAGATAACATCTAAGCGCATCATATCATGCAAAGAGAAATGCGACTAATATTTAATCATTCCTTTGATATCGGCTACGAGCAAGCTACAAATCGAGAATCAATTTCCTAGCTCATATTGCATTGCAAGAGAATATCTGGGAGTTCCTGCATCTAGCGGTTCAGTTGAACGAGTCTTATGTGGTGTTGGATTGGCATATACAGATCGTCATTCTACAATTGAATCTACAGAGCAGCTGGGCTGACCTCATGCGAGTCTTAAGTTGTTTTTGTTCAAGCAATTCACGATATTGTTTAGTTACTATGTTCTATTAATAGAACATCCCGGCATTCTTCCTCCGTCGTTCTGTCTCGGTCGCTTATAATTTTCTCCTGCCCAGCATTATGGCTAGAATATATTCATGATGTAAGACGTGCATGTGTAATGCAACCCTCAATTCTTGGATCAAATAAAACTTGTAAAATCATGCAGCAGGTGATTGTCTGCATAACTGCACATGTCGCAGTGTGACAGTGCATTTAAATACTGCAATTGAAAGCTTGAAAATGCATGTAGTAGTGGATGTACATATGAGAAAAGACGGGAGTGACTTCTAACCTTTCGACATGCATATGCCCGGTAATCATTACCTTTGAGTAAGGAAGCTTATCGGTAAGTTTTTAATCAGTATGTACTCGACAAGAAGTGTCTGATAAGCTCAAAACCTTATGGATAGTTGAGCCTACTCATAAGGTTATTTACTTAATACGAAAATAAATCCTAATGTATAACATTGCCATTTTGATTCTGCATAAAATGTGGAAAGCCATGAACATGAAATGTACATTGTAACTACCTAAACGCATGCATGCACAACTGCATTGCATTGCGTTTGCAGGCAGCCTATATTTCGAGTAAAAAAGAAACGAAAAAAAAAAAGTGAACTTCAGTGCTGCATTTGTCGTGTCATATTAACGTTGCGCGCATGCAGGGTACATTTGCATATTTATAATAAATAGCGCGTTCGTCACTTTATGGATCCTGATTTAAATGCGATGCTATCCAATGTGCCTTCGCACTGCATGATGCAAACACGAGTACGCATGATTATATGGTGCTACACAAGCCATTACATATCTGAGTCACACACAGCTTAACTAAAAACGCTCCTTGTAAGTTTCAGCATGCCATACGAAGAATCCAAACGTCACTTCTTAAGATGCTTCCTCTTCCTTGGAGCTATCTTGGCAGAACGGTACAGTTCATTGCCTGTATAACGAGAAGGCCAAGGGAATATTAATTACAACTGTAATGATTGTAAAACTGCAGACCACAGTAACACCTACGAATTGTATTAATGTCATGGAGGTATGCATGATATGCGTGGTAATTGTATCGCAAGGCATTAGACTAGACGATAGCTCCCACAAGTTGTTGATGAAGTTATAACATAAGCACAGTCCGATGATGAGTATAGGTTAGGCTTTTTATAGTATATTTGAATATTGTTAGTATTTTATTATGACAACTACTCAGTCCCCTCCTCACTGAACATGAACACATTGACCTTAGTGTTTGGAACCGCCTTATGCTCCATTTCACTGCTTAAACAGGTGAAGAATCCCATATCCAAGTGCAATTGCCATTTCAACGTGCACGAACCATGCATAAAACAACCAAAAATCCATATCTCTAACCTTGAAGCTATTTAGAGTTGTGCATTTGTTGTGATCACAGCAAAGCTGGCAAAGCATGGCATTCCGAGATTATAACCCTTGGTGACTAAAAGTGGTTGTGACAAGCCATGCTTATCCACTACTGTTACATCTGCATACTACTAGAGTATTCCTATTTATACCATGTGATAGTACTTATTTGTATATGCCTTTTGGCATGATACATAAGCTGCTCTGAATAACATCATATTGCGCCAATCCACTTCAAAGGTTTCGATGTGTTGGATTTAGTATAACTACAATGTACAGCCCTTTCTCCTGTTATTACTGTAACATGCAACAATAGCAGGAGGACACCATTAGTTGTAAGCATACACATGTAGTGCATACCTGATTCGTTATAGAAGGTGACGACCATGTATGTCTGTGTAATGGACACAGAGGCATAACCACCATGTATAAAGTGGGGATCTGGTAAATCATAAAAATAATTCAGCGAGCCAGGAGGGAGGACTGACTGCAAGGAGACGAGGAAAGCAGTAATTTCTATGACTTGTGCATTGCAATGCAACTTTTTATAGCTCAGGAAGGAGCAGAGGGAGGAGGGGGGGTAAGCCAAATGGCATAAATAAGAAGACCATTGTACTTACAGCATCTTTAGTTGATTGATTATTGTTGTGGCCTGCCCCGCTTATAAAGTAGTGGACATCACTTGTATGTTCCTTTATATGTTGCAAATTATGATGATGTCCAGCAAAGTAACTGAGAGGTATATTAATGTAGCAAACTCATCTCACAATACAGACATGAAGGAACTTGACATTTCTGTACATGAATGAGTGGTGCAGGGTAAAGGTGAGAAATAAGGCAAGAACGGACGGGGGGGGCAGGGGGGGTATACTTCTTCCTTTTATTCACCTCTCCCTTTTTCCCTCCTCCCCTTCTGACTGCTTATATAGTAGTGGACAAAATTGAGTTATGTAGAACTTTGAATAATGCAAATTGCATGTGATGATATCCAGCAAAGTATGACAGATGTAATAATGCATATAGAAAAATTTTTAACCCACTTCACAATACAATGTCTATATATTTCACAACCCCCCCCCTCCCCCTCTTCCCCAGTATTTGTCACATATAAAATTGGTAAACATTCAAAGCATTCTAGGAGTCCTACGACGTATACTCACGCAGTGACTCCATATTTCTCCAACAGTGGTTTAATTTTTTCAACCATATCAGCTATAGGTCTTTTCGATGAAGCTGATAACACTGTAGAAAATGGTCATTAATATATAGTACCGAGGTTTGGGGATGGACATATAATTAGATGTATAATAACTTCGATCTTATTTAATCTAATCCACCTCCATTGTCTTCCCCATACAAACATACCTGGATAGTGTCCTGCCACAATAACCCAGTCTGCCTTGGAGTGTTTTAGAGTTTCAGTGATCCAATTTAACTCATCATTAGCCAAAGCTGGATGAGGCTTTATAGTCCTTTTTCCATTAGTATTCCCGGCCAGAATAACAGTGTCAATGAAGATAAACTGAACAGTACTGCGAGTACCTGGGATGGCTATAGTCTAGTGTGCGATTATGAGTGTTTGTATAATGTATTGATTTGGTACATATAGGTAAGTAAATTGGTGTGAGGTATTTGTGTATGTGTGTGTGTGTATGTGTGTGTGTGTGTGTGCTTGCTTGCAGCGGAGCATGGGTCAATTACCACCCTCCCCTTCCCCCCCCCCCCCCCCCAACAAAAAAAATCAAGATAGTGGAACTGAGCTCCCGTTGCGTTGCCACCAAGTGATGGAAAGTTTGTACATGTGGTCATGTGATTATACAGAGCGGAATGCATTTATATGGAGGACGTTACCACGTACATATTATCTTGGCCCCAGACCTAATGGCCGCAATTGCGGTGTACAGCTGCGTCGTTTGGATTGGGGCCACAACTATTGAATTACAATGGACACATTCGCTACTTTGAATTGGTCTGTACGCGTGTATATGTATTAATATAAGACCACTGCCCCACCTCCACACCCACAAATATAGGTATTTGCAATTTTCAACGTTCGTTCAATAATTGATTTAAACAATGGCGTCGTTGCGGTATTGTGGCTTCAACCCATGTTATATAGACCCCGCCAAGTCTATTGAAATAGCGGCTCCAAGTTTTAAGGAGGAATTTACATTTCTCAGCATTTATTGTGACCGTGAGGGTAGTTGTAAGTGTAGCGTTTATTGTATCAGGAATTAATTAAGTGTAAGTGTATGGTATAATACGAAGAGTTAAATTAAACTCAATAACTTTAAATATCATGATAATTGTGCCCATTATTTGATATGGTACAGGTTATGTTGTGATGAGTGGCTCTGTAAAACCGTCTCGTACAAAAGTATTGAAATACCATACGATACTATATAACTCCGTAAAATAACGTAGTTATTACCTATTCGGGAAAAAGTGATCAGAAAATTCGATTTTCAGACAGATTAGTATTCTTATTTGTATTTGAAAAATTAGATTTACCATGTTCAGGGGAGGTTACACATTCCATCGGCCTCAGCAGAATGCATACGCCAAACCGGCCGCGGGTTTTGTCACCGACGTCCGGCTAAATAGATACCTTTCCCATCACTCACCTTGTTGTAGTACAGGCTCGGCATATACCACCTCTTCGAGCGCTTCGTGTACGCCACCTGCGCCGATGCGTTACCGTTGTGATCGTGGTTTCCGCACACCATGTACCAGCGGGACTGCAGCGATTGGGCCGTAAACACTTTCTGCAGATGAATTACATGCATGAAAGCAAAGTCGTGTTACAACAATTTCAATGCTCCTCATGTACCTCGAACGTTGATTGGAACCTCGGGTCATTGACACATGTCACTCCGTTATAATAAAAGTTATCGCCTAGGCCGATAGTGAACTTGGAAGAGATTTTAGCGGCGGTAACTCCCATCGCAGCAGCGACGCTCTTCTCTGCCTTGGTATAGAAGGGACATGTGGGCTTTCCCCCCCAGTCACCCACAACAAGGAAGTCCAGGGAGGAGCTTGGCTTTGCTTCTGCGAGGGCCAGGATCGCGGTATACAGAATCCAAATCATAATGTAGTAGGTACTGAAACTATATATGAGTAGTTGCCGCGTGGAGTGAACCGTCCGAAATGACCGATTGAGCTTACGATGCTCCTCTGAATCGCACAGCCGTTTTAATAGGCAGATGCATTAAATGGTATGCTGAAATGGCAAAAAATGGTTTCGTGGCAGCGAAAAGGGTACTAAACGCAATTATAAAAATTTTCCAGGAACGATTAAAATGTAATGGTAATTAAATATTCAGGCCACCGTAACTGCATGAGGGACAGACTAATTCCCTGTGCATAAGAAAGAAGTTGTAGAGGACATTGGTGTCTCCTAGAATATGAAACTGTCTCGGTCCCTTTTCGCAGCCTCGATCCCCTATCTATTATAGTGGTATCGTGGCAACCTAGCGCATATTTTTTCAAGTTTTCTATTTAAGAGTTACATATCTCCTCTACAACATACTTCTTACGCACTTGAAATTAGTCTGTCCATCATGGAGTTACAGCGACTTTTATTTGCCCTGGTTCGAGCATCAAGCTTATGTCTTATGTCTAAGAGGATCTAAGGTAAAGTGAAGGAGTGGACTAGGCTTTGATGATGGGGCATCACTTCCTACAATCATGCAATAGGCTTTAGGTTTTTTTTTTTTTTTTTTGCATTCGTTATTTTTGTTCTGTTTTGTAATTCTTTCTGTTAAAAATGAGAGCCGGTAGTATATTGTTACAGTGGCCAGAATTTTAATTACGCGTACATTTTAATTGCGCGTCAACTTTCATGCTCCATCCTGGAAAATTTTTATAATATGCGCTAGGTACCATTTCGCTGTCACGAAGCATTTACCGCATGGTGTTTGACATCCTGCAATCCTGATGTAAAATCACCATAGCGTTTCAGATATAAACTCTTACGAATGTTGCACAGTCCATGTTACGCCAATTTATATTTCCTTTTTCTTCTGCACATTCAATGAGTAAATCAAAAAATGAAACTGTAATGAAGTTTACATGAGGGTCGGCTATTTAGATGCGTAGAGAGGTTTGCCTCTTGCCATGGCAGCAAGGCACATCACATGGGGAGCCTTGTTAGCTTCCCTATTAATTGGCCTGTATCCGCTTTTGTTTGATAATGAACATCACAACGCCAATGCTCCTCTCAGCGAGTTATCTGATCTACTTACGTGTACTTCGAGGTAACCGATATAGTACAGTAGAATTTTACAACAGTACCCGCATGTGGTTCATAAAATACTCATATTATAGATATCTATAATGTGCTCAGGTTTTGATGCTACATGCTGCATGTACGATACGAGCTGGCATTGGTCGTTGAAGAATGAAGCATCATAAGGACTATTGAGTTGATGGATGATGAGATTTGCTATCTAAAGTAGAGGGAAGTGTTTGTTGTTAAAGCATGTTGCCTGCAAAGTGCTTGCCTATACCACTTGCACATTACTTGAAAATGTTTTCTTTTCAAAAAAGTAGTCTGAAATAATGCAGTGCATGTTATTTTTGCTTTCATGAGCCATTAAGATTTATCCGTCACGTTGACCATGAATGTTTATGTATATGTATACAAGAAAACTTCCTCAATATGTTGGTTCAGCTGTCAATCTGCCAAAGCAGGAACAGAGGCTTCCAGCAACAAATACGGATATTAGTATTTTCCAAATGAATGCAATAATGCTACCTCCAACTGAATTGGCCAGCTGTGCATCTATTTCTTTTATATGCACATGAGAACCACCTTCTGAATTTGAACTTTTTCAAACTGAACTTGATCTTCAGCACACATTGAACAGAATGTGGCTCACGCAATACATTCCACCATCACACTGCTTAAAACTAAAATCCGTCACAATTCAATACATCATGCAAGCACATGAATTTCTGACCCCCAACAGACAATTAAGACCACAGGCATGCAGGTACTCAACTTCTCAACATCCCATGACTGTGTCCTATCGTCCAAAGATAGACTGGTCATGTGATCACGTGATTGGCAAATGGTCGCTAATTGTTCACGTGTCTATACTGTACAAACCTGTCTGCAACGTACCTACGGGCCATCATTTATGTTGCCCATTTCATTACACTGTGCCTGGAGCTTACAATGATCAAGGCATAATGTGTGCACTGCTTAAACTTACAATACATGAATGTGCGCTACTGTACATGCATGTGCGTGCTTGATAAAAAATCAGAATGGCTCGGGGTCTGGGGCGGACCCCCTGCCACCGAGGCATTTCGGATGATTGGAAGGCCAATCAGTAGCTGACACATGATACTGCTTGTGTATAATACTTGGTACATCAGGTAAAATCCTCCCATTGAGAAATAGTTTGTGCCAAGCACTATGATGACATGATAACCTGTTTTATGAACACCTCTAAAGTGTACTTAATGCTCCACCTCGCCAGCATAAATATCCTCTCACATTGAGAAAGCTGACTTCAATTCCCTCTTTCAGATGCCACCACTGTGACAAAGGCCAGATTGCAGGCACTTCTGCACCTCAAGGCCATGCATGGCTTAAAGTGCAGCCTTCACCAAATTTAGGTCTTCTGTTGATGCATGATGAAGCACAGGTCATTTTTTAATGGTGGCTTGGCCTTCCTTTGACACCTGAGGGCACACCATGCCCACTCTTGCATCACAATATGGATGCATGAGGACACCACATGCCTACTTGCGGTTCTGGGGGTGATGTGATAGCCAGACACAACCAGCTAAGAGACTGCATTGCTGACTTCTGCCACAAGGCATGCCTTTCCACACAAATTGAGAAAGGAAGTGGCATACTTCCCAAAGATCAATCAAGACCAGCAGACATTCTAGTGCCAAACTGGTCTCTCTCCTGCCCAGCTGCATTTGACATAAAGTTAATCAACCCACTAAATCTGCAACTGTTACAAGAAGTGGCTCAAACCTGTGGTCATGCAGCTGAAGAGGCCAAGCACTGTAAAAACGATGATGCACGTGCCCTTAGAGGATGGACATGCATCCCTTTGGTTGTGGAGGTGTTTGGAATGAGGCTATCAATGTGCTTTCAACCCTGTCAAAAAAGTAGCCACTCAGCTGTGTCGACCTCTAAATGAGGTTATATCCACCATGTACGGTCGCCTCAGCCTCACCCTCATGAGGCAGAATGCCAGGGCAATGTTGGCCAGATGTGTCCCACCAACCACATCTTGTGACATTTAGTTGTTGTAGTGCTTTAATGTGCATATTATTATTATTGTATTCACTACCTTGTGCTAATACACTTCAAGTTTAAAATACAGTGTCCAATTATAAGACTTCTAAACATTATTGATTGTGAGACACAAATTTTTTCATGTCACTATTACAACACTATTATTACCCTTAAAATCCACCTTTTATACCCTTACTTTTAACTATGGCTGATTGATTGTTAAGTAAGAAAACTTTACATATCCATCTAAATCACCCACACATACTTTTGGGGATTGTTTCATAAAACATTTCTGAGTGGTGATTATGTGTCCTTTGAATTGTGTGCTTTTAGAAAAAGCACAGCGCACCACAAACACAATAATGTACACAGAAACACATTTACACACTCAGCATGCAACAATATAAGAAAGAAGTAGGATTGAACAAGCAAAGCTTAATCGACGCTGTGTATGAAGTCCTACACTATGCTATATGACATGTCCTTACACTATAGTCATCCATGTTCCCTTTGATCAGTCTAGCCACAAATGTGGGACAATGAGACATAGATTCTAGGTCTCTACATTTGCTATGATTTTTAATGGGGTCGCCGCTATTTAAGGTGGCGCTTCCCTAGGAGTGTCATAACAAATGTCCTCGTTGTATAGTTATAGGGAAGCGCCACCTTAAATAGAAAAATACGGCGATCCCACTATAAATCATGGCAAATGTAGTGTACTAACAATCCCTCATGGCATATGCTGTGAAAAATCTGGCGTGCTTGGTATTGAAGTACCCCATACATGTCTATGGGAAGATATACGGGAATATTCGTTATGCGCAAACCGTGAATTAATTACTTATGACTTTTGACCGCTCATTTCTGGATATGTGATAGAGAGAGATAGAAAGAGAGAAAGTAAATAGAGAGACAAAGAGTTTGAGAGACAGAGAGAAAGAGAGAGAGAGAGAGAGAGAGAGAGAGAGAGAGAGAGAGAGAGAGAGAGAGAGAGAGAGAGAGAGAGAGAGAGAGAGAGAGAGAGAGAGAGAGACCTGTCAGTCACGCGTAGCGCGGAAGATTTCGAGTTAGTACGATTTATGAAACTACACATACCTGTATATTTCAAGTTTGCCACCCATCTAGCACAACCATGCTGAAACATTTCAAACACGTGATCGGATGCAGCCAAGAGATAAGCCTAATCGATCCCAGAAGAACAGCGCTAATAATGTTTAACATATCATTAGGCCATTATAACAATTCATTTAAGCCAAAAAATCTACCCGGGCCAGCTATGATTATGATGTAATTGTAATCCAGGGATGGATCCGGTGATGGCTGTAATTATTAGCGAGGCTATCCTTATTTATATCTCTGTACTGATTATAAACTCAACCGGACAGTTTTTGTTTCGCGTACCCTATCAATTCACGTATATTCGCGATCATTTGATTTGTGATCTTTCTAATTACATGGTGCTCGCAACGAAACGCATCACTATGAATATACTAAGGCATCTTTGGAATGTGTGCTCTTTCCAATGATATAGGAAGTTTCGCTAAAAACCATATAGGATTTGACCCCGACTATGAATCTCATTAAATATGCGCGACTCGTCTCTAACAAAACTCCCGACGATCGCATCGTTTAGCTTGTTATAGCAATCAAACTAGAAGTCAAAAGTGAGCAGTTTCGTCTTTATTTTATGTCATAGAACCGCGCGGTTGTAGAGAACAAAAATGTACTGCCCGTCCTCGTAACCAGTCCCGGAATATCTCTTTCTCCTCCTCCTCCTGGGCAAGGCATAACTCGGGATAGGAACACTTTTAAACGATGAAAATACAATAGCTTCAGAATAGGCTGGAAGAACCGCTTTCATATAAAATAGCCGATGTTAAATTTTGGTTAACAATCGACTAGACGCATATGTAAGACGCATAATTAGATAAGATTTTAGATATATTAAAGTAAAAATGGGGTATCAAGCAGACCCAAAATACAAACGGTCCGCTGAACGCGAGCGGTATCAAGAAGACTCAGAAAAGAAACGGTCCGCTTAAAAGGCAACGTTATAGAGCTCTTTCATCGTCACATGATGCGTGGGCTTTAATTGCTTTATTGTCCGCCATTATGGTGCTCGGAAATATGGTTTTGGTACATTTGATACGTATAACTCGCGGCACAAGTAAAAATCATATTTTTACAAATGTTAATCATGTGTTAGACCACAAAAAAATATATTTAAACGACACTGAAGTAATCCAAAACTACCCATATTTCTCCGAGCACCAATATGGCGGACTAATAAGAAGATGAATGCTATTAAGTTACGCGATGAAAGAGCTCTATTGGGAGGGTCCTGAATCTGCTCGCTTGGCGAAGAGAGTACAGCACGGGAAGGCTAAGCGTACCTTGCAAAACCAAACGAGGCCATCGAAATTGTAATACCGATAAAGTTATTCAATGGTGTGTACATGTAGCTACCTACTCTTACTAAGCTTAGTTTACAATATGACATTGGTGGCTGAACATTATGGATCAATTACGATCAATTAGCATCATCAATTACGCACCGGAATAATATGCACGAACAAAGAAGAAATGAATGAAACAAGTAAATAAAAAACCTTCTCTATGACAAAGTTGGTGTGATATAGGATTTGAAGGCAATGGTGGTGTAAAAAGCAAGGAAACAAGGGTCTGTAATAGGAAGGGATAATGTCATAGTCCTATACTTAACACACGAACATAGTATATGCTACAAACGGGCCGCTAAATATAGGACTATGACATTTACCCATACTATTACAGACCCTTGTTTCCTTTCATTTTACACCACCATTGTCTTCAAATCCTATATCCCACCAACTTTCTCATAGAGAAGGTTTTTAATTTACTTGTATAATATGCGGCACAATTTGAAAAAAAAATCTAACAACCTATAGCTAAGATTTTTAAAGAAGGCCTGAGAGAAGGTGCTTTATCAAGACGCGATGAAGTATATTGTGGAAAGGTAGTACAGAGCGGAGGCTGAAAAAGACTGGAAGAGGATGATACGGAGGAAAGCGGGAGATTTCGTAGTCAAGGATGGTCAGTAATACAACGTAGAAGAAGACGGCAGACGTTGGGTTTTTGATGAAGAAGACCAAAAAAGAGTGATGAAAGCCTCACCCTGTATGTAAATACCAGTAAACAAATTGGCACATATAGTATTCTATGATCAGGTGGAGGCCATTTTGGATAAAACATTGCAGAAGGCATGCCCTCGTTTCTACTGGCTTGACATGACAAACGCCATGAAAGAACATGTAAGAACGTGTGATACATGTCAGCGAACAAATTATAAAAAGTTACGCAAGGCCTCGGCAGAGGTACATCCATTCCAGGGAAGTCTGAAGTTTGGTATCAAGTTGGGATTGATCTCGTTGGACCTTTGACACTGACACGTAATAATAACAGGTACTTTCGTGTGGGGCTAATCAATCATGTCATTTACAACTGAAGTGTATAAAATCAAGATTTTTAGCACTGCTACTCTTTTTATCACATGAAAAAATGCGCAAATTTGACATTAAGAAAGTGCATTTGAATATTGCTATAAACAACATATAAGTATTGTGTATGCTTACTTTGATGATTATAACAGTACTGATATGAAATTTTTCATTAAATTTCTCATTAATCAATCTATGATGTCTTAATAATGGTTCTTTTACTCACATTGTGATTATGTGATCTTCTGTAAGGTTTCTAGCAACATCCACTGACTATTGTAAAAGAAATGTGTATTTTTTATAGTGTTTAGGTATAAAAGACGCTTCATATAGTACAGGCTGACATTGCCAAGTAAAGCTTAATTTAATGCATACACTTTTTATATTCCCTCTCCATCGTCGTCTGATTCGGTGCCATCTTCACCAAATTCAGATCCCTCATCGGAGTTATATTCTGATTCGCTTGTCGAGCCTTCCTGAACTGTCGAAGTCTCGCGTGACGTCACGTAGAAATGGAATGGAGGTGTGGCACGTATGTAAATTTATAAACTGGTTCACCGCTGCATTAAGTTTGACACTAAGCCTCGCTTTAACAATCGATGTAAAGGTATTGCGAAAAATTATCGTTTGTTTGGACAATATTTTCTTACTAGTGATTAAAATTTGGCATTGGAAGTATTTTCGGTGTTGGAGTAATGATAAGTTTTATCTCCGGGACCTATCAGGCATCGGATACAGCCAGCGGAGGGACTCTATGATATCAAAATCGTGCTGTATGTACACAAGAGATGGGGCAATACGTTTCTTGAATTTGGAAAGAAACGAATTTATGGTCGCGGAATTATAACGTTCTCTAAAAGTCATCATTAAGGTAGTTATACCCATAACGAGGTATTTTTTGGAAAAAAAAATTGGTAAGATCCACCTTATTGTTTAAGATATGCCACTTTGATATCATTTGGATAAGTAACGTATTTATCCGAGCGCAGTGCCTTAAATTTTCGCATCCGCCATTTGTAATTCGCGCACGCATGCGCAGTTTGAGTCCGCCATGTTTTTTGGGGTCTGAATTATTAAAATACGTCATCAACAATTGGTAGTTCTGTTCAAGAACCATATATATTTCGGAGAGAATCCACCCTATTGTTTAAGTTATGCCACCTTGATAGCATCACTAGCACCGCTTGTTTTACGAGCACCTTGAAATACGAGCGGCAAAAACACTTTTTCCTGTACATTCAGGACAGCAGACCTTATGATCAAGTGTTGAGCATATTATTACGATAGGAGCTAAGCACCAAGAAGAGCGTACGTGTTGGAAAATATCTTGTCCTTGTTTTCAAAATAAGTTACTTTTTTCTAAATAGCCGAAAACCGAAAATCTATCTATTAATAACATTTCATTTTCAAGGTACAAATATGGCGTCCAGGGATGCGCAACTTTGTAAAAATTTGCTGCAAATTTGTGGAAAAGGATAGTAACGTATGCACCAAAAAGACAATTAAGTAATGAGGAACGTGTATTCACGATAATATAGCTGTTCTGGAATGCCCAGCATGAGTAATCCATGAGTAGCCTAATTAGTTCACCCTGAAATGATGGTTAGCATAAGCTTTGGCATAAACCTACTGCTCGGTTTCGAAACGAATGCACCAAACGAAAGAAGATATTATTTCATAATTATCCTCTTAATTTGGTGATTTTTAAGCACTACAGTTTTCAACAAACCAATTGTAAAGTTTAATTCTTAGAATATTTGTACTATTTTTACTGCTCATCTAATAACTGCCAAAATGATACGGTCCTCTAAGATGCTCTCAGGCTACAAGCTAGTATGATTTTTTTTCAAAATACAGGATGGTATCCTGTCAAAACGGTACTGAGTTCTTATGTGCCAGATCTTTAGCTATGGTGCCTTTACATGGGTACACTAGCTATGGTGCCTTCAATAAAATACTTTGGTAAGAAATGACAGACATTATTGCCATTGATAACTTCCTCATGGTAACGATGGGATCATGTATAATTCCTCACTTGCCTGCCTGCGTTGCATTACTAGCATCCTACTTCTGGTGTGCCCACGCCCAAATAGGTCTCCGTATTGACTTCCGGTCCAGGGTAACGCCCAAATCGTTCTGTTATTGTGCTTGAC